>CM067480.1:33609534-33624235 GCA_034552555.1 Semaprochilodus insignis | reverse complement strand
GTGCAACACGGTGCAACAACTGAACAACTGTAAAATATAGTTTTGGTAAATTAATGAATGAATTAAAAAATAAACAAACCGATAAATAAATAAATAAATATCTCGTACATTGTGCTCACCCCAGCGTTTTAAATGACATCATATGTTAATGAGGTGTGGAAAAGCAGATTAGCTGTAGACAACACATAATCACATCAAGTCTTCAGATTATTAGTAAACAATGAAAATATGTGTTTGTGTGTGTGTGTGTCTGTGTGTTGGGGGCGGGGCTAATAATTTTTTTGCTTGCCTTTAAATACGCCCCCCAAACTTCTCTTTCTTACCAAGTCAGAAAATTTAAGTCCTACACTTCAAAAAGATGGTTCTTCAATGGTTCTTTAGTTCAGGCAAAGGGTTCTACTATAATTATAACCTTGGCATCGTATAAGTGAACCCTTTTTGGCGCTATATAGAACCATAAACAATCCGAGGAACTATTTCACCATGCAAAGAACCATTTAAGCATGCAAATGATTCTTTGAGTTTTCGTGGTTCTATATGGAGACATTAAATGCAAGGTAAGGGTCTACAGGGGGCAGCGGGCAGAACAGCTATCTTACTGTATCTTATCTTTGAAGATCGTATATAGAACCATTTAATGCTTGACATCATAACAACAGAAAACAACCCTTTTGGTGCCCTCTAGAACCATTTTCAAAAAGGTTCAAAGAACCATTTACAATACATTCTCCATCAATCTGAAGAACCATGCCATTATACAAAGAACAGTTTGCCATGAAAATGGTTCTTTGAGTGTTAATGGTTCTATTGCTTTGCTGAAGAACACTAGAAGAACCATCTTTACAATGATCTTCTTTTATAAAGAACAGATTTATAAATAAATAAATGTTTTTTTTACAATGTGAAATGGATCTTTAGGTTGAGGGTGTCCTATATAGAACCTTGTTGAAAATGGTTTAAACAGCACCAATATAAGCGTACTTCTACTGTTACAAAAAGGTTCTACAGTTTTCCAAAAAGGTTCTGTGTAGAACCATTTAAAAGACATTCTATATCAATCTAAAGAGTCATGGCAAATGGTTCTTTGAATGTCCATGGTTCTATTGAGAACCATTTTCTTTACTATAGAACCTATTTCATGGTTCTTTGCATGGTGAAATAGATCTTCTGTATAGCACCACAGGTGCTATATGGAACCATATACAACACATTCTCTACCCAGCTAAAGAACCAATTCCCCATGCAAAGAACAATTTAAGCATACAACTGTATCTATATAGAATTCATGGCTCCAAATACATAAAACCATTGCCTTTACAGATTGCTTAAAGAACCCTTAAAGAACCTTCTTTTTAAAGAGTGTATATAGAACCATTTCATCGTCCTTTGCATGGTGGAACATATCCTCAGGTTGATGTTGTTGTTCATGGTTCTATGTAGAACATCTTTAAAAGTGGTTCAGTACAGCACTAAAAAGGTTCTACTATTGTTTGAGGTTCTGGAGCTGCCCATAGTACTGAAACCAACATCCGGGCACTTTATTTAACACCTCGTGTTCAACTACACCGATATAATGAGTGCAATAATCTTATATGGTTCTTTTATATAATATTACTATGTGGTTCATAATGGTTGAGGTTCTGGAGCTGCCCATGGTACTGAAACCAACATCCGGGCACTTTTTTCCTAGCGCCTTATAGCCAATACAATGACTGCAACTCTTAGAAGATCTCGCTTTTATGTTTGTATGTTATTGAGTCTTTGTGGCTGTTATATCACTTAATCAACTAGTCATTATTAGCTCGCGCTACCTGGCTATTAATAGAGTTAGGAGCGCGAGGAACGTGGCTGGAGCGCGTGGCCGCAAGGAGTTTTGCGAAGAAGCGGGAGCGGGCGCAAGCGCGCGCAGCTTGAGCAGTCTCACACACACATACACACACACACACACACACACACACACAAACGCCACCATGTCTGAGCACACGCGTGAGGAGAACCAGCAAGCCGGCGCAGAAGTAAACAACAGTATGAAGAGGAAGAAAAAAAGGAAAAAACAACAACAAAAACAACAACAACAACAGAAAGTAGGAGTTGAGGAGGAGGAGGAGGGCGCGCGGCGCTCAGTGGTGGAGGAGGAACCGCTGGTGCGGGGAATCTTCCAGATCGGCAAGAAAAGCCAGGACGTGGTGCTCACAACATCGAGAATAACCTGGACCCCCATCCAGCCTGAAGACCCAACAGGTGAGCTCTTCTTCGTGAGGCCATTCGCTGGCGTCTTGTTCGCATCTTCCCATTCCACCTTACATTTAAGGTGGAACGTGGAAATTCAAAGAGCGAACAAAAACAACTGGCTCGTTTGGGCTTCTTTCTTGTTTTCTCTCTCCTCCTTTTAGTCATGTTTAGTCTGATATGCTGTTTATTCTGCTCGGCAGACGCCAAAAACCTAGTTTTATCAATCACAGATGAGTAAGAAAACTCCGCTGCTTCCGCTTCCGCTAGCCGCGAGCGCCACTTCCGTCAACAAACGTTAGCTGGCTTGTTTTCCTTATCCGTGATATTGTTGTCGTTATTGTTGTTGTTGTTATTGTTGACAAGTTAAGTACTCTAACTCATACCCAACCCATCCACAAGACCTTTCCTTCCCTTTGTCTTTTTTATTATTCCATATTAGCCAGTTTAGCTTACAAGCTAGCTAGCCAGGCATCTCCATAGCGACGTTTGGCTGTGCCCCGATTGGCGTAGGCTGCTCCCTTGAAGTGTGCACTTGTACACTAGATAGGCCATTTGGCTCTAAGCAAGGAGCCGCACTGAATTGGGCTGTAAATCAAGTGCACTTGTTTTGCGTGTGGATAAGCAATATTGAAGCATCCAGATGGTTCTATACGGAATTCATGGTTCTAAATGGAACCATTGCTTTTTCCTAAGGCACCACAATTTTTAGGAGTGTATGTAGAACTATTTCAAGGTTCTTTGCATGGCGAGATGAAGTCTTAAAGGTTCAGTACTGTTAAGACGACAAACAAACCAGGAGGCTGTAATCCACAAGCAGTGGTAGTTGCAGTAGATCTGGAGTTTGTGATCTGATCTACTGGTCCAGGTTAGGGCTCTAGCTGTAGCTGATGCATGGTGTATGCACAGGTAGCGCCTAAGGGAGCGGTGAATAGAACATGGGTGTATATTTGAAGGAACTTGTCAGAGTCCAGCAATGGATAGAAGTCCAATCCTCAAACCGACATTCAGATATTTTGATGTTCATGTGAGCCATCGGGACATGTTATGCTAATCCCAATAGAGCAGCTTCTGACTAGCTGCTCTAAAATATGGATATGCTTGTTGTTTTCATGCTGTTGTTTTCTCAGTGCTGTGGTTTTGAGCATATTCCAGCATATTGGAGCTCATATTGGAGCTTCAGCGCAGCAGACAGATTAAGCCAAACGTTCAGCCCCACACAGCTGCACTACCTCTGCACTGGAGTCTATCCTTGCGCTCACTGGGTGGGAAACACCCTGGACAGGCCACCAGTCCCTCGCAGGCTGAATAGTTTTGGTTGGTGGACGATTCTCAGTCCAGCAGTGACACTGAGGTGTCCAGCAGCACTGCTGTGTCTGATCTACTCACACCAGCACAACACACACTAACACACCACCACCACGTCAGTGTCACTGCAGTGCTGAGAATGATCCACCACCCACATCATACCTGCTCTGTGGTGGTCCTGTGGGGGTCCTGACCATTGAAGAACAGGGTAATACAGTATACAGAGAAACAGATGGACTACAGTCTGGAACTGTACAACTACAGAGTGTCCTATATGGTCAGTGGAGCTGAGAACATGGACAGTGAGTTTAGATACAAGGCTAAAATAGATAAAATAAGTGCTCTACAGCTTTCAGCTATGAAGTTCTGGATATCTAGCTTTGAGAATATAGTTAATAAGGTTATTTAGAATACCTTCAAGGTTAATAAGAATACCTCCACTCCTTTATTTTACCTAGACTCCCAGCCGACTGATAGTCCTTTTCCACCAACATGGTGCCGATGCCAAAATCTCAAACCGTTCAGCGCTTTTCCACCACAAAAACTGGTTCGCGGCCAGAAAAAGGTCTGGAACTGTGGAACCCGTGATGCAAGCGGCAAAAGGGGCATGGCCGTGCACGGTGAACTGCACTGAGCTGAACTCGGGAAGAATCGTATACCACCGGTGATGTGCTCACGGAGGAGCACATTCAACAGGAGGCGTCCGTCTTCTAATGAGCAGCAGGGCTGTCTACAACGTGAAGCATTCAAAACACTTGTTGTTCAATCCGTGCAGGAGATCCGTAATGTGGGAAACACTACGGATAGCTAAGAACCTTCACGTGCTGCTTTATAATAGTCCACCTTCATAACGGACAGAGGAAACACGTATGAGTCGTCCTGCACGTAATCGCTGTCTAGGACGATCCCTCTGGGCTAAGCACAGATGCCGAAAGCATTGATCCTGGATGGTGAGATATACGCCCTCAAAGCAGGAAGGACAGTTAGCACTTGAAGAACATGTTCTACCTTGGTGGTTTTATGCACTGTCTGGCGACTTCTGCTTACGGACGAAAGAGCACACACATCCAGATACGTAATCGCTCGGCTCTCAAACCAGTGGAAAAGGGGGCCTGTATTTAACGGGTTCAGTAGAGCCTGGGAACCAGCACCAGCACGGGCACGAGCACTGGCACTTTGTTAGCGGAAGAGAGGGATGAGAAGTCTCTGACTTTCAGGGGGCATCCCATCATCAACATTCCATATATAAACACTCAGAAGACACATGGAGGTTCCCTGGTGGTTTAGGTAGTACATAAAATGGCTGTATGTGTGTTGTAGCCATGGTGACCCCTGGTTGCTCTTCCGTTTGTAAAATATTTGCCGGATCGTGGACGGATGGAGATCCAGATTCTCAGCGTAATGAGCTAAAACAGCGTTTGTTGTGACCTCCTCTGAAGTGTGTTGTGAAAAGCAAGTAACCAGATTTTTAAAGTGATTAGAGGAACGTTTGACTCCAATTACCCTCTCGTCAAGATCATTATCCTTGAGAACTGCATCATTTTTCCTTCAATGGCTATAATTGTTTAAACCATTAATTTAATAAAGATGCGCAACTAACAGACAGAGCTGAGAACACAGTTCAGACTATTAACTCATCTTGGCCTTTAGACTAAAACCCTTTAGCTTTGAGTGACCTTGCGCATTAATTGTGTTTATTTATTATGAAAACTGATTGAACAGTGCATTTTGTCACTACCAAAACAGTCATAACCCTACTGAAACCCTACCAAGTGATTCAGTATTGACAATTTTAGTGTCAGGAACAAAGAACTCGCAGAGCTAAAAGTCAAATGAGCTTTATTTAACAATCGGGTAGTTAAACACAGAACCAAAACACGACCAGACATAACAGAGGGAGAATGCAAGATCAGAGTAGAGAAACAGGCAAAGGTCAGAACCAGGGGAGTCAGGCAACGAGGCATCCAAAATAGAAGGAGTAGACAAGGAGAGAAGTCAGGAGAACGGAAGGAGGTCGAAAGCCAGAGAGTAGAGCAAACGAGTAACCAGTACAAGGGATGAGGCAAAAGAGGTAGTTGAAAAACAAAGGGAGTCAAAGCCAGAGCAGAGATAACAGTAAGCAAACGCTCACAGGGTCGGCTCTCAAGGAGAGAGAGAGGGAGGGAGGAGGGAGGGAGGGAGAGAAAGAGAGAGAGAGAGAGAGAGTGTGTTTGGGGGGGCGGTTATAAACAGACTGGAAATGAGAGTCAGGTGGAACAAATCAATACTCGGGCAAGCTACACCGTGAGTGATTGGTTGACTGGGGACATGTGAGTGTGACATCATCGGGTGATGCACTCTGGGAAGTTCGGGAGATCGGTGGGGTCAGGGAAACCCGGAAGCGTGACATATAGCTCATTTTAAGCACAACTCTAGCCTGTACATGATTAGCAAACCCAGCATTAAACAGTTATACACACATAAAATCATTATACTTTTATTACAGCATAAAAAATATAAGAAAATCTGTGTTTCAGTAGAGACAGTTCCTAATGTTCAACAGACACATATTTAGATTATATATGAGTGTGTTAACAAGGATTATATATCCAGGAGGAGGTGTGATCTTAGGAATGCTGTTGGGAAGGAAGATAAAGGTTACCAGGATCAATAACTGATGATACATTTAGACTGATATGATCAATATTTATTGAGCTACACATACAGAAGTAGTGTCTCTCAGTATTGCGTCATGTTTGCTAACCTAACATGCCAGACGTCTCAGGATGGAGCTGTAGAGGTTCCTAATGGTGTCCTGTGATAATCCCTCCCGTGATAATCCCTCCCATATATACATATATATATAGAAGAGAGCGAGAAAGAGTGTTTGAGGAAATAGGAGGACATAGAGAAAAGATAAAGGGAAAAAGATATGAGGAAAGAAAGCGAGAGGGGGAAGAGAGAGAGAGAGAGAGAAATGGCGTCGCGAAGGCCGTTTTTTAATATGCCTGTATATTTTAAAAACTTACAGCATCCCTCGTTCCTCCCATAGGGTCCCATTCATTTTATCCCCATTCAAACTCTTGTTTCCTTTAACCTACAGCCACCAAACTGCATGTACTCACTCAGGGCAGATCCGCAAACTCTAATCCACAGTCATACTGACCCACACTCCTCTATGTGTCTTTATTCATCCCTCGTTCCTCCCATAGAGCCCCATTCATTTTCACCCCATTCAAACCCTATTGCTTCCTTTAACCTATAGACACCAAACTGCATGTACTCACTCAGGGCAGATCCCCAAATTCTACTCCACAATCAAACTGTTTTCTTCAGGGCATTTCCCGTTTTATTTACTATCCAAAACCATAATAACCATTTCACAAACGCACTTCCTGTGAGGGAGCGTCTAGAGGTGGACGTCTGTTTCATTCACCACCACTGTGAACAGATCTTACTCTCGAGTCTGCAGGAGTTATTAAATGATCCTTTGCTGCGTTTCATAGTTCAGGATAAGCCCAGGATGCACGACGGGGGAAGAAGGGCTGGAAACTCAGCGCTGCCAAGAAAGTCATGAGTGACAGATGTGCTGGTAATAGATTCCGGCTGATTGTTGTGGCCACCTAAAGAAGAGCATCTGTCAGTCTTGTGGACAGTCAGCAAACGTTCCAAGTAAATGATACTCAAAACTACCATCTGCGTGACAACACTCGATACGCGAACGGGTTATCTCAGCCTCTGAGCCGCCAAGCGCCGCTATGAGAACAGCATTCTAATAATTCATCATAACTGGCACTGAATATATTTATTAACAGGCATCTGTGTTTATGAAGACAGCAGTCAGACTGTCTTATAACAGGCCTGAAATATTAGCTTTAATATCTCTATCCGGAGCTGAGAGCCGGTTATGGTCACATTTGGCTCCTTTCTGAGCAGGTTGTGAATTTTAATGGGGTCCGTTTGATTGTGTTGGTGGTCTACAGTAGCGTTTGAGCCGGCGTCCAGAGAAAGCCCTCTCATTTTCCTCTCGGAGTGCGCAGAGCAGGAGGAAGTGTTACACGTGCGTGATGGTTGATCTGGAAATGAAACACTTTCATTAACTCTCTGAAGAACGAAAACAAAGCAGCTTCTGAGGCTCAGCAGTTTGAAGAGGAGACATGTTCTCCAGCTCCATCACTGTGAGGAGAGAGAGAGAGAGCAGAGAGAGAGAGAGGGAGTGAGAGACAGAGAGAGAGAGAGAGAGCAATAGACAGAGAGAGAGGGAGAGAGAGCAGAGAGAGAGAACAGAGAGAGGAAGGAAGGAAAAAGAATGAATAGCGAGAAAAAAGAGAGCAAAGAGAAAGTGAAGAGCAGAGAGTTAGAGAGAACGGAACAGAGAGAAAAAAGATTTGGGAGAATAAGGAGATTAAGGAGAGAACATAAGAGAGGGAAAGAGAGAGAAAGTGACACTAGATAAAGTTAAAAAAATGAAAATACAGAGAGAGAAAAAGAATATGAGAGATGCAGTTGGAGGAGATAGAATTACAGTTAAATGAGAGAGTGTCTGGAGAAAAGAGGGAGTTGGAGAAGAAAGAGGGAGAGGGAAGGAGCTGGGGAAGTGAGGCAGGGAGAGAATGAGCTGGAGAAGAGAGAGAGGGAAAGAGAAGGAGCTGGAGAAGAGAGAGGGAGGGAGAATGTGCTGGAGAAGACAGAGAGGGAAAGAGAAGGAGCTGGAGAAGAGAGAGGGAGGGAGAAGGAGCTGGATAAGAGAGAGAGGGAGAGAATGAGATGGGGAAAAGAGAGGGAGAGAGGAGGAGCTGGAGAAGAGAGAGGGACAGAGAAGGAGTTGGGGAAGAGAGAAGAAGAAAAGAAAGGAACTACAGAAGAGAGAGGGAGAGAGGAGGAGCTGGAGAAGAGAGAGGAACTGAAGCTGGAGAAGAGAGAGGGAGTAGGTGCAGAGAGAAGAGTAGGAGAAGAGAGAAGGAGTAGGAGAAGAGAGAAGGAGTAGGAGAAGAGAGAAGGAGCTGAGGCAGAGAAAGGGGGAGAAGGAGCTGGAGAAGTGAGAGGGGGTAGGAGAAGAGAGATGGAGTAGGAGAGAGGAGAAGGAGCTGGAGAAGAGAGAGGGCTTGGCTCGCTGTGGCCATGCAGGCAGTGCTGTTTAATCTGTGATCCAGGCTAATGTTATTAAGCCAGCACTCTCATTACACAGAGAGCTCCCTCTAATAACCCCCTATGGCCTTTACCAAATGCTCTCATGAAACTGCCAGAAATGCGGCGCGCCGCTGATACGCCGCGCTCCTCTATTTGACGCTCGTGTGATTCTCCTCTCTTGCCTGCGGACAGAGGATCAAAATATTGTCCTTGATCCCTGAACAGAGTGAATATCATGTTTGTTGACATCACCCAGCCCGTAAACGCTGGAGAACATTAGGTGATTGCTGAGTGGCGTGTCATGGTGATTCCAGCTGGGCTCTCGGTGACCCTAGGCTGGGTGGTGAATGTGGAACATTGTCTGGCGTGTTTACACTAACAGTTAATAACAGTTTGATTCATTTTACACACTTGTAGCAGTAACGGTGTAGTGGCGGTGGGTTTACAGATAAAAGCCTTAAATTGAAATTAATAACCTGTTATGAATATTCATTATTATATATTGCAGCAGTAGCTATATTGTTATAATGCCAGAATGTGATTGATGCGTCATTTAAGATGGAATAGGGAAATTTGTTTTAATGCTGCTGGCATGTCTGACAAGTTAATTTAAGCTCAGAATGCTGGAGTTGTATGTAGGGAACTGCCTGCGAACTGCACCGTTTGTCCAGGAGCTTATCTGTATTTTGGTACTGACCAGTCAGGAACCAATTTAGTGCCGGTTTTCAATATCCATCCATAGTAGACATCATCCAGGTGCAGGAGCGAGGAGAAAACACAAAGCTGAAGTTAGCCATTTTTCTAAATGGTGCTGCAGATCACATGTTACTGCTGCTCTGTTTAAGGTGGAACAGAAACTTCAGCTCCTTCTCTTCATAGGACTCAAGCAGCCACTGTGTGCTAATCCTTGTCAGGGAAAAAGAACTGGGCTCGACGCGCGCAGAGCTGAAGGCCAAAGGAGGTTCATTTGACATGTCGATAGTCAAGCACAACAGCAAATTCAAGGCAATCATAACAAAAGGGGTAACGCAGGGTCGTAGACAGTGAGACAGGCGGAGGTCGAAAACCAGGATGTCAAAACAATCAGGCAAACGGATCAAAAGGGGAAGAGCAAAAGAGAGCAAGTCAAAGACAAAGGAGGTCAGAACCAGAGATACGAGCAAAAGGCAAGAGAGAAACGCTTAGAGTTGCAAACAGGGGTTTGGCAAAACTTCGCACTGTGTGTGTGTGTGTGTGAGGGGTTTATTAGCAGACTGGGTGATGAGCGGCAGGTAGAACAAATCAGTACTCAGGCGAGCTCGACTGTGAGTGATTGATTGACTGGGGACATGTGAGTATGACGTCATCGGATAGTGCACTCTGGGAAATGGAGTCCGGGAGATCGGTGGTGTCAGGGAGACCTGGAGGCGTGACAATCCTGAACCGGTGAAACAAAGAACTGGCTCCGTGGGGTCGTTGCTAGCTACCGATTTGCACCTCTACTCGGTGGCAGGGTGCACCTCTATTCAGCTGGTGATTCTGCAGACTGCTGTGTGATTAAGCCATGTTAGTAAATTCCCATTCACCAGTTTCTGCCAGGTCCGACTGTAAATGTACCTCTAATGCTCAGTTTAGTCAACAGTGTATCGTGTTGGGATACATCATACACACTTCCATTAAATGATATTCCATCAACACTAATGCGGAATAACAGTCCAAAGCAGGTGGAAACTGTGTTTTGTGGCTGCTGGGAAAAGGCATTCATCTTTGCCCTATTGTAAAATAACACGTTCGCTGTGCAAATATCCTAAAACATGATTTTTTTTATCCTCTTTGGCTTCCAAGTAGATGATTACCATTTTAAATATAGCCTACTATACTACACTGCATTCTGTTCTGCATTGTTGTACCTAATTTGTCCAATAATTCACTGCCAAACGTCTGCTATTCTCCTGCCACCCACAAAAGAGACTGGAGCATAGAGATGCTTCGTACCTATCCCGAGAGACTGAGCGGCAGAGGAGGAGGAATAGTAGTTGAGTTTCGGAGTTCTTGGTAATGTCTGGTGGTAGCAAGTACACAATATAGTGTTTGCTTATTATTATCGTGATATTGGCCTTTGCAGTTCGGATATCGCAGAAAGCTGTAGTATTCAAATGAGCCCTCCAGCCAATCACAGTGTACTGTCAGCATCCTGACCAATCACAGTTCCAGATGACTTCCCCTGAGTGATTTTTGATAAGCCATGGTATAGCCTATTTGTAATCCTTATGTGGCTAAAATGATGCAGGCCAATCTATAAGCATGTATTGATTCCCCAATCTGTTTAAGCACATGCTAAATACCAATATTAGTATGTTGTTCATATCATGCAGTCAGATAAAAAAGGGATTCGAAGAGCACTTCAAGGGTTTCCAAGCTAAGTTCTATGTGGTCCATTTGAGGATCATTTTAACCCATTTTTTTGGTCTTAGGAAAGAACCGAAAAGCCGCTGACTTGAAACACAATCATAATGGAAAATTGATGCAGCAAAATCTAATATAGATGCATTTATAACATAAAAAAGGTGCTGCAAACCAAACACTGGAAAACTGCAATATTGAACCGTATCAGTACAGCCCAGAACTAAGGTTCTAGTGCTTACCGATAACTTACACCCATGTGTTCAAGCACGGTCTGTGAGCGCTAGAGTTCCAGAATGGCTGGCGTCGTACTACACCCCACAAGCAGCCTGGTCGTTTTGAGCCGGTTCGGAAAGGTGATGGTGCGGGGCTGCAGTAGCACCGGAGGGAAAGCTGTGGTGTTTGCCGAGGAAGCTCCGGGTTTGACCTTTTGAACCCTGAATTTGTTTAGCCCTGGCCTCGGCTGCTTTTCACTCCACCGCAGGTTGCCTGCCGGATGTAGGAGGGCTCTGATCTGCTCCAGCAGCTCACGCCTCCGGAATACACAGTTCATGCAGATCACATGCCGGGTTCGTGCTCTGTGTGCTCTTTCTGTGCACGCTGCCCCGGCCGCCATCTCTGTGGACCGATACGCTCGAAACCTCCGGGGCTGCAGCTCAGGCGGTACCTACCACAGCGTTTCATTTAGTTTCATTTATTTATTTATGAAGCTGAAAAAAAACATATTTATGATGTTGGAAACTTATAAATGGGCAATACTGTATGTAAATCATGCATTTAGCATTGTAAATAACAGCGAAGTTTATTTACATGTAACGAAGCTTGAAAACTTGATAATGTTATGCAGTTTTATTGTAGTTTTGACCACCACCTCCAGGGGCTGCTTCATAAAGCCAGGATGTTTCACCAAGCCAGATAACCAAGACTAAGACAGGGAGTCAGTAGGTTCTCAACCTAGTTTCTACAGTCATATGCAAAGGTTAAGGCAGCCCGGTCAAATTCCATGTTGTGGTTGATTTGATTGAGGCGTAAATAAGATAACACGTCCTCTACAGAGAATACACAGATACCGTGTATTTAAAGATGAACCTTTAAAATGTGGGTTGTGCAAAAGTTGTTATGGCATATTTTTATATCTTTAAATTTTAAATTTTCCACTTAAAGTAGCAGGAAAATGACATACGTTCATTTTTGTTTCCCTTAGAAAAGTAGACAAAGCATATGCCCGTGGTGTTCGCACCTACGCATGTAACTGTTTCCCACATCTGTGGCATGTGGTTGATTACATTGCATGAGTACATAATAGTTACAAAATAGTTATTATATATTTCTTAAAATTAATGTTTCATTTTTTCACCATTGCGTAAATTAGACAGACAGACAGACAGACGGATAGGCAGGTAGATAGATAGATAGATAGATAGACAGATAGATAGATAGATAGATAGATAGATAGATAAATAGGTAGATAGATAGACAGACAGGCAGACAGGCAGATAAATAGATAGATAGATAGATAGATAGATAGATAGATAGATAGATGGATGGATGACAGTGTTTCATTAATTTAGCCACTTTTTCACCACTGCATAAATTAAATAAGCTAAATCCCAGATAGCAAGCACGTGCGACTCACATCTGGCAAAGATTCGGCACTGCTGGCCCACTGTTGGCACTGGCAATCTGCTGTGAGCCAAAGGTGGCCCACAGATTTACAACATGCATTAGGTCCACCTGTCCCAAAACAGATCTGGTCCACCTCTGGCACAGATAGAGGTGTGGCCCTAATCCGGCACATATGTGGCCCACATCTTGATACAGGGAGCGGCCCACCCAAGTGCCGTCAACCTATCTGACAAGTGGACCAGATGAAAATGGGGAATGTGGGCCAGATTTGGGCCTGTTGTAGGGATGTATTTTTGTGTGGTGTTTTAAAGAAAATACTATCACTAAACTGCAGATTAAACAACTTTACTGAACACTGAACATCTTAACATCCCAGCAGACACACCAACACAGCACAATATGACAGAACAGCCCAGCCGACATGCTGCATTCACAAAGGGTGGCTCGCTCCACGCTGGCTGTGCTGTTATTGCGTTGTTGTAAGACTGGGGTTTGTGTTTCTGTGTTTGTGTTTCACAGAGTGAGGTTAAACGTGTGTGCTGAGAAGCTGCTGTCGCTCTGCCTCGCTGTACCGGCTCTGTTCTGTTCTTTACTCTGTCTGCAGTTCTGTTTGGCTCGAATGCTTGAATAACACTCTGGTTCCCATGTACATCCTGGAACTAGATAAAGGTAACAGCATCATTATAAACGTTGCTGTTCAGTATAAATGATTTGGTCTTTTCACTTATAGTGAATCTTTTTGCCAGTTTTGGCTGAATAATTCCGGTTGCTGAACATTCTGCGCCTCCCTAGATTTTGCTTTTAATACATTTTCACTGTCAGAACTGAACCTCATATCTCCAAAACTTGACAGCAGAAAGAAAACGTGTTCTTAATTTGTGCTGTAAGTTAATGTAAAGAGGTTCTGAATGAGTTGAGCTGAACAGCTGCTCTTTACATGTTGTGTAGATTTCGTGATGAACGGAAAGTTACCAGTTCGTTTGCAGTTGTACTGTATGATTCTGCTGACTGCACAACACAACAGGAACAAGTTATAATCCACACACAAAAGAGAAAAGAAAAAAAGAGATTACAGCCCTGGATTAGACTGCTATTTTTACGGCCCTAATCTTTAGATATTACCAGGGCAGGGATTTTCCCTCCATGTCCTGCTCTTCTAATTACTTTATACAATATATCCAGGGTGGAGGCTGACGGGGGTGTAGAGCTTCAGTGTAGTACACAGTAAACTGACTCACATGATCTGACTGACTGTATTACTGCTGTAGGGCTGGACTCTGTGCTCCGATAGATGGATAGATAGATAGATGGATGGATGGATGGATGGATGGATGGATGGATGGATAGGTAGGTAGGTAGGTAGGTAGATGGATAGACAGACAGACAGATGGAAGGATAAATGGATNTAGGTAGGTAGGTAGGTAGATGGATAGACAGACAGACAGATGGAAGGATAAATGGATGGGAGGGTGGATGGATAGACAGATAGATTTACAGATAGATAGATAGATGGATGGATAGGGAGGTAGGTAGATAGACAGATGGATGAATGGATGGATATGTTGGTAGGTAGGTAGGTAGGTAGGTAGATAGATGGATGGATGGATGGATGGATGGATGGATAGATAGATAGATAGATAGATAGATAAATAAACAGACAGATGGAAGGATACATAGATGGGAGGATGGATGGATAGATAGATATACAGATATATAGATGGATAGGTAGGTAGGTAGGTAGATGGTTGGATAGGTAGATAGCCAGCCAGCCAGACAGACAGATTTGTGGAAGGTTATATTGATGGGAGTGTGGATGGATAGATAGATATACTGGTATATAGATAGATGGATAGGTAGGTAGGTAGATGGATGGCTGGATGGATGGATGGATGGATAGGTAGGTAGGTAGATGGATGGATGGATGGATGGATAGATAGATATACTGGTATATAGATAGATGGATAGGTAGGTAGGTAGATGGATGGCTGGATGGATGGATGGATGGATAGGTAGGTAGGTAGATGGATGGATGGATGGATGGATAGAT
>CM067480.1:33548049-33604748 GCA_034552555.1 Semaprochilodus insignis | reverse complement strand
CCCCCACCCCCGACCCTTTTACCCCGTTTAGAGTCTGTATGGATTATCCAGAGTGCTGAAGGCATGACAACTTACAGGTCACTAATGCGAAAGGCCAGGTTTCTGAACCCGTTTACCTGAAATGCACGTCTTTTCTGCTTCGTTCACTCTAAACGAAATAAAAGATGGTTGTTTTATTAGTCTTGGAATTCTGTTAGGTTGGGAATTCTGTGCAGACGTCTGAAGGAAGATAGCACTTAAAGTGAGTTTACTCCCATTATCACAAACCCATTTAAGCCCACATCTAAATTTTTGATCCCAGCTGGGTTACAAAATTGACTATAAAGAGTTTTTGTCCTTTAATCCACTCTTTCTTTAATTCCCAATGAGCCTTTTTTAAGCAAATCCCGGGAATATTAAGATTGCGTTGCCAATATATACATGAAAATTGCATGTAAACAAAAGTCTACTGGGGTGTCATTAGATGTTCATACAGGGTGTAACTACACCAAATTCACCCATAATACTAAACCTAAAACTGAAGATAAAATGAAAACTAATATTTTGAGTTTACTCAGGGATAGGCAGTTGTTTAATGCAACCCCACAGAAATTTCTGGAATATCATGGAATTAAAAAAAGAAATTTCTAGACATGGAAAGTCTGGGAATTTTATCATTTTTTGGGCCATATTCATGGAATATCTGAGAGTTTTATGTGTAGCATTTTTACATGTTGCCATTTATCACAATATTATATTTGTATTTTGTTTTTTTATGGTTACTTTACATTTATCACATTCCCACTCTTCAACAGCTGGCAAATCCTTCAGTCAGGATATCCAGTCTCCTGTTTCTGTTAACAAAGGCCCGGAATATGCCAGGAAAGTACATTTCAGTGATTACACACTGTGTTACATAATGAAAGTAGTACTTAAAGCTCACTTCAAACTGATGGGTGTAAAATGCTGTGGCTGGGTTTTGCCTGCTCAGCTCAAAGGTGGCCTGTTTTTCCATTTGTTATGTGGAAATTCCTCTTTTTTACAAAGTAAAACTCAGGAAAAAGTCTGGGAATTTGACTTCGGCTTACAGTGGGAGCCCTGCTGGTTTGGTATGTTGTTTTTCCACCGGGCAGTGCGGTGCAGTACGGTATATGGTTGTAAGTCCGTGGTCATAATTTTGTGTTTTTTCCGCTGGTAGGTGAGCTGTATCGTACCTGAGTAGTTGATGTGACTCAGAGGATAACTCCACTACCCGCCAGGGAGCTACTGCCCCATGTGGGAGACGGTGGTTTGATTCCCGGTCTGGGTGACTATGTTGTGCAACACCAATAAGAGTCCTTGGGCACGACTCCTAACACTACATTGGCCTGTTTGTAATATGATTAACATTGCAAGTCGCTCTGGATAAGAGCGTCAGCTAAACGCCGTACATGAGTTTCATGCTGAAGATGGCTACCCCTCTCTTTGGGGTACCACCTGCACCATGCAGGACAATGTGGGGGGAGAGATCGTTATGGTTCAAACACTGATAGGTGAAATACAGTCATCACTGAATTGTCGCATAGTGCTTTGTGGGCCATGCGTGATGCTGCGTGGCCTGGAGCATCCAGTCTGCACTGGCCTTTTTGCACAGTACCGTGTTTACCACCAAGCCTGTTTTAATGTGATCCGTGCCGCAGACAAAAACGTAATATCTCAGCCAGTCAAACCTCTGTAACCCAACTTTACTGGCCTTTGACCTCCAGAGGCCTGTAGGCAGCGCTTCGGTAAGACGCTGAGCTAAAGCATTTGCATAGTAACGTTTCTCCGGCTCGCACAGTTTATGGCAATGAGTGCACTTTAACATGTACGCACATTTATAGTCTATATATCAAAGTTGCAGTTACATCAGCACAGGCCACGTCGTCGAGGGACCGGTTTTGCCCGTGGTCAGCGCGCCGCTCCTACAGCTGGACGAGTTGCATCATTCTGCGGCCCTTAAAAATAAATTACTAATAATGGCATTGCAAAGTGACTCATACGATTACAAGACAATAGAGGCAGAAACAAAAGCTGGTGTAAGCAGGAATTAGCAGCTCCGTGAATAGAAAGTACAGCCCAGAGGAAGAAAAGAGAAGCGGTAGTTACAGGTTTTTGTCTTTGCTTCCAACAGAGCAGCATGAAAACTTCAAAATCTTACTCTCAAAGTGCAAAACGTCCATAATTCACTTTCGTTTTGCCTTTTTTAATGACGTGTGTACACAGTTTTCCAAGCAGCCGAGACGTGCAGTCTGTTTCTGTAGGTTTGCACTGGAGCTACAAGGCTAAGGTGGCTAATGAGTAGCTTACTAGCGACAAGCTTTGTGCTAACTATACACCCAAATCAACACGCTGTTTGGAAGTGTTCGGTGATCTCTAATACAGTAGATGTGATTATCTGGCTTCTGACACTGGACTTCGGATTTTGTCTATGTCCATGTTTGTAGAACTCCGTGTGTTATGCAGTGTCCGATCATACACAGATGGCCTGCAGCTTAGGGAACTAGCCTTGTGACCGGAGAGTCACTGGTTCAATTCCCTGAACCAACAGGACACGACTGAAGTGCTGGGCACTGTGAATAGGCCTGCTCACTGCTCCCTAGTGTATGTGTGTTCACTTCACGGATGGGTTAAATCAGTTGGTGCACTAAGCTTCCATTTAGCCACATTAGCCTTGTAGCTACAGTGCAAAGGTAAGGAAAAGTAAGGGAACTTTGGGACACACAGACTCTTGGCTGATCAGCTGCACTTGGAGAAGTTTGTGTTGATTAGATTTGTCACTATACTGTATCTTTAACCGAGGGCACTAATCAGGCCCTATTACACAGGGATTCAGAGCTCCGCGCATGGCTGTAGGAAGACGGCATTTGGAATCTATCTATCCAAACCAGCATCCGAACATGTGCAGAAGCTGCAACGCAATTAGCATCAAGCAGATAAGTCTCACTCTAATCCCGTTTACGGTCCGCATCAGGCAGATGTGCCAAGATTGATTCGGACAGGGTCCTGGCTTACTGTACTGGAGCAGTGGAGGGGGGTCCATAAGTTTGGGCCGTTATCCAATTCAATTCGATTCAGTGTGCTTTATTGGCATGACCGTATTTACTCGCAGCATGGCCAAAGCCTCACTGAGATGACAAGGATGATCATCTAGAGATATTAAAAGCCTTCAAAAGCTACAATTACAGAACAGACTTTATTTGAAATGATGTCAGCTTTTTTTACAGCGCTTGAAAGATGTCAAAGATCTTACACCGTTACATTGTCAAAAACCTTCAAAAGATCGTGTAGCTACATATACATATATATATACATACACACACACATCTGTGTATATATGAATCGAACTGAATTATATATATATAGTGTAACTATGACAATGTATGATATATAATATACCATATCATTGCTGTCCAAAGAAAAACAAGTATCTCCAAAATGGCAACTTTACAGGAGAGGGCAAAAACCTAATTCCATTTTAATGTAAGTCAATGAATCCAGAACGTTTTTCCAAGCAAATTTGGGCTATTTCTGTTTGTCCGTTCATCATGAAATTTCCACACAATGTAAACAGCAGCTGCTGAGATCAAATGATGCATAAAAGTAAAAATCGACAAAAAATGGAGATACATGTTTTTCATTGGACGGTGACGATATACAGTATTATATAATATATTTTTTGTATTTACCCTGCACTGTTTTGCTCATATTCAAATATTCAATATGTTTGGTCTGCTGTGCACAATAAATACATTACAACAGTACAATAAATATATTAAAACAGTAAAATAAATACATTACAGCAATACAATAAACACATTAAAATGTTTTTTTTTTTCTTTCTACTGTAGTATAGCCATATGTTTTATGAAGATGATATAAATGATATGCCGTAGTGTATGTGGTATATTTTATAGTATGTAAATGAAATATAAATACCAGTGTGACTCTGGATCGGGGCCTTCCAGGTACCATAATTGTGAATGTAGTTTTTGTGTGTATATAGACAGCTGTGTAGATTGTCCTTGTCAGCGTTCTCAAAACGTCTTTAATGAAAATGAACCCAAGAGTTTGGATGGGAGCTTTACCGGTTTTACGCTGTAGATTGTATCACAATACTTTACAATATTGTATGTGTACAATACAATACATTTTCATGGTATGCAGCACGCATGACGTTATTAAGTAAGTTTTTCTTAGTTTAAGAAGTTCGAACTGACCATATAGAGCCTGTGGTGCCAGAACAAAGGCGCATGCTTTACATTTAATGTAAGTCAATGGAGCCAGATTTTCTACCAAGTAATTTTTGGTCATTTCTTTTCGTCTGTTATTTATGAAATATACACACAATATCAAGAAGAAAAGGAGTTTTCAAATTAGGTCAGAAACAACACAAAATGGAGATACAAGGTTTGTTCCAACAGCTGCAATATAAAAAATATTCTATGACTATAATGATATTTATTAAAATCAATAAACCAATTAAACAGGGTTAACTAGGCTCACTTTGTAATGAAACATATGGATGGAAAAAATTGATACAGCATAATATCGCAATACGTTGTGTGCCGTTATTGTACAATACATGGAAGCCAATTATTGATATTTTATTTTTCAGTATATAAATGTAAAGTAAGGTTTTTATGACACCGGCATTATGTCATAACGATAATGATGATAATAATAATAATAATAATAATAATAACTAGAAAATTGCATTTCCTGAAGAACATGCCGAGTGATTGTACAGCTGATGCTTGTTGTTGGCTGGTTGATAAGGTGTTGCTAATAATGAATAGTTAGGGTCAATAGGAGGAAAGAAGGATGGAGAAAACAAGACAAACAGACGAGTGTGGACCATGTCTAGACGATGTCTAGGGGCCGACCAGCGGTACAGTAGATGTGCGTGCACTTTGCAGTGCTATTCATTTCTAATGGGGAAAAATATGGAAAAAAATGTATTTCCCAAAAATAGGATCAGATCAAAAAGCTGTGTACAAGCCCACCATTCCCAATCAGCCTGGAAACTACAGACTAGGAATGGGGTTGATATACTGTGGGACTACTTAGTGGACAAAAAGAAGAAGAGGAAGAAACGGATAACAGACGGATAACGGATAATAGCGATAGTAATAATAATGTGTTATATAACATTATTAGTGTTATTGTTATTATATCACATTGCATTACGTTGTTCTATTGTTGTTATTATGGGATGGTTTAAATGTTGCGATATGATGGCTTTAGTATGTGTATAAGGCAAATGTTTTCATCCGTTTCTATCCTCTTCTATCGTTCCGTTGTATTAAAAAGAAGCAGCTCTGTTATCTCCAAAGCTTTGTTGCTGTTTTCCGTCCTCTCTATCTTCCCTCCCTCAGAGCCTTTTCTTTATGTACATGGCTGTTAACAACACGGGGCGCTCCGTCGTTCGCAGGAAAAGCTCTGTCGGGAGAGATTATCTCTTATTCCCACTAATTAAATTGACTCTGGGTTGTTTTTTTCCCCCTTTTTTTCCCTCCATGATGAAGAGAAGCTCCGGAGTTAAATAAATGGAGTGGCTGGTGGGTGCAGGAGGGCCGCGGCGGAGCAGATGGCGGCGGGTGTCCTGTGCAGTAATGTGAGAGGCTAGTTAATGTTCTGAAACACGGATGTGCGGCCGGGGTGATCCTAATGAAGACGGGCTTTCACACGAGCAGAAAGAGGGAGAGAGAGAGAGAGGGAGAGAGAGGGAGAGAGAGGGAGAGAGAAAGGCAGCCACTTAGAAGCTTCCATTTTCTAATGGATCTGCGTACAGAAGGATCTCATAGCTGTTTAATTGACATTTGTCTGTTGGTAATCATTTACAGCGGGGGTCCAGGCACCCGTACTTAACCCAAAGCCAAGCAGGATGTGCTTATATCACTGAATGTCCTGGTGGAGAGAGAACATTTGGAGCTACTCCGTAGAACCTTTCCATATCAGTTCAATGCCTTTACTCGATGTACGGCGTGTGGAATTGCATCCAGTGGCTTCTGATTCATTAAGAAGATCATTTCCGTAGCTCTCATAGAGCATCTAGCTTCTCTTTTAATTGCTTCCATGGTTGTTGTTGTTGTTGTTGCTACGTCCATTAAACTTCAGCTCAGGCTCCCTTGGAGTTTTGATCAGGCCTGAAATGTTGGTCTGATCCCAAATACAGCACTAGTTGAACCAGCACTACTTTAAATAGATGGTTCTTTAAAGGTTCTTTAGTATGGGGTTCCAGATAAAACCTTTCATGCATGTTGTGAAATGGTTCTCCAGACTAATGGGATAAAAATGTTGAGTATTTTACAACATAGCACCAAAATGGGTTCTTCTACAGTTACAATGTCAAGCCCTTCTCTTGCCATATAGAACCATTTACCAAAAAGTTCTTCGGAATGTGTTACTTATAGAACCTTTTTGAAAATGGTTAATCGTAGCACCAAAAAAAGGTTCTTCCACTGTTACAATGTCAAGCTTGTAACAATAGAAGACAGTAGTACTGATTTGTTCCACCTGCCGCTCATCACCCACCCTGCTTATAAACTCCCCCCCCCCCCAAACACATACGTACACATTGCAAAGTTTTGCCAAACCTAGTTTGCAATTCCGAGCGTTTCTCTCTTGCCTTTCTCTGTGCCGGGTTTGACTTTCCTTTGTCTTCGACTCTCCCTTTAGATTCTCCCTTTATCCTGGTTGCCTGATTCCTTGCCTTGCTGGTTCCTACCCTCCTTCCGTTCTCCTGACTACTCTCTTGGATCATCCCTTTGATTCTGTCTGCTGGCTTGTTGAATTTCCTGGTTCTCGACCTCTGCTTGTCTCTTTACCTATGACCTGGCATTGCCCTTTTGTTATGCGTGCTCGTCCTTTGCTGTTGTGTATAGTCACCAGATTGTTCAGTAAAACCTCTGTGACTTTTAGCTCTGCGTGCATCGCGCCGAGTTCTTTGTGCCTGACATTTCAGACTTTCCACTATTTCCCCATCATCAACATTCCATATATAAACATTCAGAAGACACGTGTAGCTTCACTGGTGGTTCTAGATAGTAAATAAAATGTCTATATGTGTGTTGAGGACATGGAGACCCCTGGTTCCCATCACCACCACCACCACCACCACCACTGTACAGAACATCTGAACCATCTCACACCAAACCCACTCTTGATCACCCAGTTTACACCTCACACACCGAATTATACACACTCTTAGTCCAGCATGTACCTGCACATCCTCTGATCCTATACAGTATTAATCGAATGATAAGAGTGTGTTTGCATGTGTGTGTGTAATTGCAGGTCACTCAGCGGTGAAGAAGCTGCAGGAGGACTTTGTGGATTTGAAGGACGTGTTTGCGGTGAAGGTGAAGCGCCGGCGTTCTGTGGGTCAGAGAAGCGGCGGCACTCTCCTGGGCATCACACTCTTCATCTGCAAACGCAAAGGAGCAAAACTCAAGGAGCACACCGTCCACCTCAACAACCTGAGCGCTGACCACTGCGAGGTCTGGTTCAAACACCTGAAAGACATCCTCAACGGTACGACCCTCACTTTGTTTACTGCGCTTGGTGACCATAGAAGAAACAGTTATGGCCTAACCTTTAGATCAGTTATAATATTTAATCACAGGTAGCATAATCGATAATGGGGGGAACAGAGCCAGGACTGTTCGAGCAGGGCCTTCAATATCCATAAATATCAAAACTGACTCAGAAAACCGGAGAAGTAAAACATAATGCTAATTTCTGCTAGCGCCCTTATGAGGTAGCATGTTACGGCTAAGCTAGATGAAACAGATCTTTGAAGCCTGTAAAAGACGTTAAACTATAGCCGACCTTCAGATGTAATCTGTGTTGACGGACAAACAGATTGTGACAGATTGTGCGAGCGCTGAGCTAAAATCAAGGCGAGGTTTATTTAACAGATTTATAATCGACCACAGCAGTAACAAGAGCAAGGCGGACATAACAGGAGGGCGAGTCAGACGTCAAAACCAGGCAAACAGTCAGAACAGCAAAGGTACCAAAAGAGTAAATCAGCAAATCAGAATAAAGTCAAAACCAGAGTAGCAAACGAGAGTAATCACAGAGAGAACTGCTCGGTACGCACAGAGTGGCAAAACTTCACAACGGGTCAGTGGGAGAGTAGTATTTGTACAAACAGACTGAATTAACAACAGGTGTGATCAATATTCGGGTGATTTGGATCTAGAAAACGGAACGGGATTGGGAGATGGCGGACATGTGACAGTGATGTCATCGGGTGGTGGGTTATGGGAAATGGAGTCCGGGAGATTAGGGGTGAGAAGAGAGCCAGCAGGCGTGACATAAGCCTTATTGACACAGGTGTAGTTTAGCCGGAGGAGGTCTGCTAATGTAATAAGTGCATAATTTAACTGTCTGATTCGTACGGGGTAATCTCTGTGATTACCCCAAATAGCCTGGATTGAAACGTCATCGCACAGACATTTACCTCAGCATTATGTGTCAGGAGCTGCACTTCACCACAATAACAACACACTGTGCTGCTAACCAGCATATCAAAAACAGAATCAGATTTATTGGCCAAGTATGTTTACACATACAAGGAGTTTGGTCTGAGCAGTTTGTGTCTCTCTAGTCCTGGAGGATGGGAAATGGATCACCAGTGATCTTTGCAACTGCCTTTGCAGTCTGTTCCAGTGCTATACTCTGGCCGCTCCACATTATAGTCCAACATCAGGCTAGTAAAGTGGATTCAACTTACCAAACGCCCAACAAGACAGAAGACGTGCTGCATTTCATTTTCCTTCTCCTTGTAAGTGAATTCAGCTGTCACCAAAAGTGCTATGGGTTTCTCGTCATTGACTTGAGGATTAAGGGTCAAATCAAGCTTCGTTTTAGCCGATAGCCTTGTCCTTCGGTCACGGCACAGAAAATAAAGGGAGACGGTGTTTTCTACTAGGCAGAAGTCTAATTTCTAATTTGCAGCTTCATGTTAGAATGAAACGGTGAAATGGTGCAACAGTATTATAACGCCTCAGGCACTAGAATGCACCATTTAAGGTGGAATGACCTTAAATGTCTGAACAAGAAGTTGGCGAATAGGAAGCCACTTAATAATGATATAATTAGTTATTTAATAATAATTGTCATTTAAATAAGCTCATAAAAAAATGAGTCACCTTGCGTGTTAGAGGTGGTAGTAACTTCAGGCTCCTAACTTCAGGTGCTCTGCACGAGGATGATGGGGCTATAAATCCCTGCGGGGTGTGAGTGATGGGATCCATAGATTGGGAAGAGGTGGTACAGTGCAGGGAATGTCTCGTTCCATGTGTGGAAAATGGCTCCAAAGCAGATGTTAATGATTGGCTGAAAGGAGTGACTGCATTTCTGTGTTAAAGACCATAGTGTGAAGGAAGTAGCTGAATCTGCAGGTGTATGGAAGCGTACGGTCATACGGGTCTACCAGCAGTGGGTAAAATCCCAGTCTACAGGGAATTCTCCTCGGAATTGTGCCAGGAAGGCATCCACCAAATCTGGACCAACTGCACAATTCTTTGATGTAAGAGTGTCTGAACGTTGATGTGGCCTACATCCAGAAACTTGTCCAGCACATGCCAGTCACAGCTGTTATTGGTGCTCGTGGAGGTGTTACACACTATTAGGTGCGGTTCAGTCACAGGGGACTCATTTTTGTCTTGTGAGTTCTATGATGTAAATAGGAGGTACTGCAAAATGACATTAATAAGCCAAATAACTACTAAGGGTTAACCTCCTCCTCCTCCTCCTCCTCCTCCTCCTCTGGTGGAAAATCAAACTGGAAAGCACAAAGCAGTTTTTATTGTCGGGCTTCTTAGCGTGACGTTATGGTGGGGCTTTATCTGGAAGCTTCTGAGACACAGTTTTTTTATGGCAGCGTCCTACATCACGCAAACATTAACACAGCAAACAAAGCCGTGCTTTTGTCTTTTATTGCGTTTGCTGACAGGGATTGAACGGGCTCGGGAATGGTTTGCTCCACCAACTAATGAATTTCACACAGTGTATCATGAGTAAATGATTTCTCGTACATGCAGCGGCCAGAGCGACTTCAAACCGTGTCTCGTAAATGCAAACACATCCGCTGCCGGGCTTAAAGAAAATCTAATGTACACACTCATCCCCCCAGCCCGCCCACACACATACCCTGAATGCAGTGGTGGACAGTAGGGAAGTAAATGTAATTGGTTTCTGTACTTAAGTAGTTTTTTCGGGTATCTGTACTGAAGTATTTCCATTCTAGATGACTTTTTACTTTAACTCCATGACATTTCAAACACGAAGGTCTTACTTTTTACTCCACTGCATTATGGGAAATCTGTGGTTTCAGACCTTTCGGCTCATGTGGCGTAAAAACGTAGCATTTCGAAATGGTACAAGCTTTTCATGGATTCCTAGCATCCATGGAAATGTCCATTTCAGGCCTGGACTACATCAAGGACCACCTGGAGGAAGGCAGGTAAAGCAGGACGGGGTTAATCCAAACACTGACTGACAATCACACATCAAAGCATCAGTGAACAGATCAAACAGATTGTTCCTGACTTTGTGGGTATATAGACCACAGTATAGAAATATGTACACATGGACTCGTGACTTTATACAAACACAGTTTCCTTTTATAGTACATGTGTTTTGGCTGGTTTGTGTTTATGAACAGAGACCTGCAGATGCAGTATTGCCAATGAAAACTCATTAGTGAGCCTCTTTAAAGCAAGTTCTTAGTAAATTTTTACTTATAACTAAGTTCCAAATAAACCTTAAACTGAAACTTTGCTTGTTTACAGAAAGTTATTTCATAGTTCTAGCTAATGGAACCTGTTCTCCTTCAGTGTTCTGTGCTGATGATCATTTGAATAGACATCAGTGTCAGACTAATGAATGAGCTTCTATTAAAGACTGGTGGACTGAGAGACACTAGAGTCTCTTCACCTACACTGAGCTGATTAAGAGTCTTGTTCCAGAAATGATAATAGGACATTAGAGCCATAATAAATCATGCTCCTGTTACTCTCCATACTTAAGTACATTTGAAGGGAAATACTTTAGTACTGTTACTCCAGTGGAGGTCTAAAGGGAGGAACTGACACTGACACTGGAGGAGTAGTTTACCTTGGGGGATCTCTACTCTAACTCAACTACATGGTTTGTGTACTTCATCCACCACTGATCTGAATGTGGTCAGCCATGACATGATCCGCGTTTGAGGTTTGCTTCTTCAGTTAAGTTTGCTGGAGCTACGTGGCTAAAGAGGCTAACAAGCTAAAATGGGCTAATGCAGGTCACGTAGCTAAACATAGTAGTCTTTAAGACTGACCTTTGTCTGGTGTGTTGTTATAAATAGCAGTACATAAGCAAGTCTGCAAGTGGCTCCTCAACAAATCCACAGTTTGAGATGTTAGTGCCAGCACCATTGGCAGACGGCTGTAACACGCAGACCATTACGACGACTGTCCTTAACACCACGTCACCGTCAGCAAAGACTGCAATGACAGACTGTCATGGAGTGACTCAGAATGGCAGCGGGTCATCTTCAGTGACGAGTCCCGCTTTTGTCTTGGTGGAGACGACCAACGAATCCGTGTGTGGAGGCACCGTGGTAGGCGCCAAGATGAACGGTTTGTTGTCACGCGTCACACGTCACCAAGGCCTGGTGTCACTCCACCTCCACCCCTACCGCACCATCTGCAGGAACTGTGTGAGGATATTCAAGCTGCATGGGATGGAATATCACAGGACACCATTAGGAACCTCTACANTGATGGAGAATGACGGTGTTTGGTGGGGAAGGTTGGTGTTTGGTGGGGAATGTTGGTATTTGGTGGAAATTGTTGACGTGTTTGGTGAATGTTGGTGTTTGATGGAGAATGATGGTGTTTGGTTGTGAATGTTGGTGTTTGGTTGTGAATGTTGGTGTTTGATGGAGAATGACGGTGTTTGGTGGGGAAGGTTGGTGTTTGGTGGGGAATGTTGGTATTTGGTGGAAATTGTTGACGTGTTTGGTGAATGTTGGTGTTTGATGGAGAATGATGGTGTTTGGTTGTGAATGTTGGTGTTTGGTTGTGAATGTTGGTGTTTGATGGAGAATGACGGTGTTTGGTGGGGAAGGTTGGTGTTTGGTGGGGAATGTTGGTATTTGGTGGAAATTGTTGACGTGTTTGGTGAATGTTGGTGTTTGATGGAGAATGATGGTGTTTGGTTGTGAATGTTGGTGTTTGGTTGTGAATGTTGGTGTTTGATGGAGAATGACGGTGTTTGGTGGGGAAGGTTGGTGTTTGGTGGGGAATGTTGGTATTTGGTGGAAATTGTTGACGTGTTTGGTGAATGTTGGTGTTTGATGGAGAATGATGGTGTTTGGTTGTGAATGTTGGTGTTTGGTTGTGAATGTTGGTGTTTGATGGAGAATGACGGTGTTTGGTGGGGAAGGTTGGTGTTTGGTGGGGAATGTTGGTATTTGGTGGAAATTGTTGACGTGTTTGGTGAATGTTGGTGTTTGATGGAGAATGATGGTGTTTGGTTGTGAATGTTGGTGTTTGGTTGTGAATGTTGGTGTTTGATGGAGAATGACGGTGTTTGGTGGGGAAGGTTGGTGTTTGGTGGGGAATGTTGGTATTTGGTGGAAATTGTTGACGTGTTTGGTGAATGTTGGTGTTTGATGGAGAATGATGGTGTTTGGTTGTGAATGTTGGTGTTTGGTTGTGAATGTTGGTGTTTGATGGAGAATGACGGTGTTTGGTGGGGAAGGTTGGTGTTTGGTGGGGAATGTTGGTATTTGGTGGAAATTGTTGACGTGTTTGGTGAATGTTGGTGTTTGATGGAGAATGATGGTGTTTGGTTGTGAATGTTGGTGTTTGGTTGTGAATGTTGGTGTTTGATGGAGAATGACGGTGTTTGGTGGGGAAGGTTGGTGTTTGGTGGGGAATGTTGGTATTTGGTGGAAATTGTTGACGTGTTTGGTGAATGTTGGTGTTTGATGGAGAATGATGGTGTTTGGTTGTGAATGTTGGTGTTTGGTTGTGAATGTTGGTGTTTGATGGAGAATGACGGTGTTTGGTGGGGAAGGTTGGTGTTTGGTGGGGAATGTTGGTATTTGGTGGAAATTGTTGACGTGTTTGGTGAATGTTGGTGTTTGATGGAGAATGATGGTGTTTGGTTGTGAATGTTGGTGTTTGGTTGTGAATGTTGGTGTTTGATGGAGAATGACGGTGTTTGGTGGGGAAGGTTGGTGTTTGGTGGGGAATGTTGGTATTTGGTGGAAATTGTTGACGTGTTTGGTGAATGTTGGTGTTTGATGGAGAATGATGGTGTTTGGTTGTGAATGTTGGTGTTTGGTTGTGAATGTTGGTGTTTGATGGAGAATGACGGTGTTTGGTGGGGAAGGTTGGTGTTTGGTGGGGAATGTTGGTATTTGGTGGAAATTGTTGACGTGTTTGGTGAATGTTGGTGTTTGATGGAGAATGATGGTGTTTGGTTGTGAATGTTGGTGTTTGGTTGTGAATGTTGGTGTTTGATGGAGAATGACGGTGTTTGGTGGGGAAGGTTGGTGTTTGGTGGGGAATGTTGGTATTTGGTGGAAATTGTTGACGTGTTTGGTGAATGTTGGTGTTTGATGGAGAATGATGGTGTTTGGTTGTGAATGTTGGTGTTTGGTTGTGAATGTTGGTGTTTGATGGAGAATGACGGTGTTTGGTGGGGAAGGTTGGTGTTTGGTGGGGAATGTTGGTATTTGGTGGAAATTGTTGACGTGTTTGGTGAATGTTGGTGTTTGATGGAGAATGATGGTGTTTGGTTGTGAATGTTGGTGTTTGGTTGTGAATGTTGGTGTTTGATGGAGAATGACGGTGTTTGGTGGGGAAGGTTGGTGTTTGGTGGGGAATGTTGGTATTTGGTGGAAATTGTTGACGTGTTTGGTGAATGTTGGTGTTTGATGGAGAATGATGGTGTTTGGTTGTGAATGTTGGTGTTTGGTTGTGAATGTTGGTGTTTGATGGAGAATGACGGTGTTTGGTGGGGAAGGTTGGTGTTTGGTGGGGAATGTTGGTATTTGGTGGAAATTGTTGACGTGTTTGGTGAATGTTGGTGTTTGATGGAGAATGATGGTGTTTGGTTGTGAATGTTGGTGTTTGGTTGTGAATGTTGGTGTTTGATGGAGAATGACGGTGTTTGGTGGGGAAGGTTGGTGTTTGGTGGGGAATGTTGGTATTTGGTGGAAATTGTTGACGTGTTTGGTGAATGTTGGTGTTTGATGGAGAATGATGGTGTTTGGTTGTGAATGTTGGTGTTTGGTTGTGAATGTTGGTGTTTGATGGAGAATGACGGTGTTTGGTGGGGAAGGTTGGTGTTTGGTGGGGAATGTTGGTATTTGGTGGAAATTGTTGACGTGTTTGGTGAATGTTGGTGTTTGATGGAGAATGATGGTGTTTGGTTGTGAATGTTGGTGTTTGGTTGTGAATGTTGGTGTTTGATGGAGAATGACGGTGTTTGGTGGGGAAGGTTGGTGTTTGGTGGGGAATGTTGGTATTTGGTGGAAATTGTTGACGTGTTTGGTGAATGTTGGTGTTTGATGGAGAATGATGGTGTTTGGTTGTGAATGTTGGTGTTTGGTTGTGAATGTTGGTGTTTGATGGAGAATGACGGTGTTTGGTGGGGAAGGTTGGTGTTTGGTGGGGAATGTTGGTATTTGGTGGAAATTGTTGACGTGTTTGGTGAATGTTGGTGTTTGATGGAGAATGATGGTGTTTGGTTGTGAATGTTGGTGTTTGGTTGTGAATGTTGGTGTTTGATGGAGAATGACGGTGTTTGGTGGGGAAGGTTGGTGTTTGGTGGGGAATGTTGGTATTTGGTGGAAATTGTTGACGTGTTTGGTGAATGTTGGTGTTTGATGGAGAATGATGGTGTTTGGTTGTGAATGTTGGTGTTTGGTTGTGAATGTTGGTGTTTGATGGAGAATGACGGTGTTTGGTGGGGAAGGTTGGTGTTTGGTGGGGAATGTTGGTATTTGGTGGAAATTGTTGACGTGTTTGGTGAATGTTGGTGTTTGATGGAGAATGATGGTGTTTGGTTGTGAATGTTGGTGTTTGGTTGTGAATGTTGGTGTTTGATGGAGAATGACGGTGTTTGGTGGGGAAGGTTGGTGTTTGGTGGGGAATGTTGGTATTTGGTGGAAATTGTTGACGTGTTTGGTGAATGTTGGTGTTTGATGGAGAATGATGGTGTTTGGTTGTGAATGTTGGTGTTTGGTTGTGAATGTTGGTGTTTGATGGAGAATGACGGTGTTTGGTGGGGAAGGTTGGTGTTTGGTGGGGAATGTTGGTATTTGGTGGAAATTGTTGACGTGTTTGGTGAATGTTGGTGTTTGATGGAGAATGATGGTGTTTGGTTGTGAATGTTGGTGTTTGGTTGTGAATGTTGGTGTTTGATGGAGAATGACGGTGTTTGGTGGGGAAGGTTGGTGTTTGGTGGGGAATGTTGGTATTTGGTGGAAATTGTTGACGTGTTTGGTGAATGTTGGTGTTTGATGGAGAATGATGGTGTTTGGTTGTGAATGTTGGTGTTTGGTTGTGAATGTTGGTGTTTGATGGAGAATGACGGTGTTTGGTGGGGAAGGTTGGTGTTTGGTGGGGAATGTTGGTATTTGGTGGAAATTGTTGACGTGTTTGGTGAATGTTGGTGTTTGATGGAGAATGATGGTGTTTGGTTGTGAATGTTGGTGTTTGGTTGTGAATGTTGGTGTTTGATGGAGAATGACGGTGTTTGGTGGGGAAGGTTGGTGTTTGGTGGGGAATGTTGGTATTTGGTGGAAATTGTTGACGTGTTTGGTGAATGTTGGTGTTTGATGGAGAATGATGGTGTTTGGTTGTGAATGTTGGTGTTTGGTTGTGAATGTTGGTGTTTGATGGAGAATGACGGTGTTTGGTGGGGAAGGTTGGTGTTTGGTGGGGAATGTTGGTATTTGGTGGAAATTGTTGACGTGTTTGGTGAATGTTGGTGTTTGATGGAGAATGATGGTGTTTGGTTGTGAATGTTGGTGTTTGGTTGTGAATGTTGGTGTTTGATGGAGAATGACGGTGTTTGGTGGGGAAGGTTGGTGTTTGGTGGGGAATGTTGGTATTTGGTGGAAATTGTTGACGTGTTTGGTGAATGTTGGTGTTTGATGGAGAATGATGGTGTTTGGTTGTGAATGTTGGTGTTTGGTTGTGAATGTTGGTGTTTGATGGAGAATGACGGTGTTTGGTGGGGAAGGTTGGTGTTTGGTGGGGAATGTTGGTATTTGGTGGAAATTGTTGACGTGTTTGGTGAATGTTGGTGTTTGATGGAGAATGATGGTGTTTGGTTGTGAATGTTGGTGTTTGGTTGTGAATGTTGGTGTTTGATGGAGAATGACGGTGTTTGGTGGGGAAGGTTGGTGTTTGGTGGGGAATGTTGGTATTTGGTGGAAATTGTTGACGTGTTTGGTGAATGTTGGTGTTTGATGGAGAATGATGGTGTTTGGTTGTGAATGTTGGTGTTTGGTTGTGAATGTTGGTGTTTGATGGAGAATGACGGTGTTTGGTGGGGAAGGTTGGTGTTTGGTGGGGAATGTTGGTATTTGGTGGAAATTGTTGACGTGTTTGGTGAATGTTGGTGTTTGATGGAGAATGATGGTGTTTGGTTGTGAATGTTGGTGTTTGGTTGTGAATGTTGGTGTTTGATGGAGAATGACGGTGTTTGGTGGGGAAGGTTGGTGTTTGGTGGGGAATGTTGGTATTTGGTGGAAATTGTTGACGTGTTTGGTGAATGTTGGTGTTTGATGGAGAATGATGGTGTTTGGTTGTGAATGTTGGTGTTTGGTTGTGAATGTTGGTGTTTGATGGAGAATGACGGTGTTTGGTGGGGAAGGTTGGTGTTTGGTGGGGAATGTTGGTATTTGGTGGAAATTGTTGACGTGTTTGGTGAATGTTGGTGTTTGATGGAGAATGATGGTGTTTGGTTGTGAATGTTGGTGTTTGGTTGTGAATGTTGGTGTTTGATGGAGAATGACGGTGTTTGGTGGGGAAGGTTGGTGTTTGGTGGGGAATGTTGGTATTTGGTGGAAATTGTTGACGTGTTTGGTGAATGTTGGTGTTTGATGGAGAATGATGGTGTTTGGTTGTGAATGTTGGTGTTTGGTTGTGAATGTTGGTGTTTGATGGAGAATGACGGTGTTTGGTGGGGAAGGTTGGTGTTTGGTGGGGAATGTTGGTATTTGGTGGAAATTGTTGACGTGTTTGGTGAATGTTGGTGTTTGATGGAGAATGATGGTGTTTGGTTGTGAATGTTGGTGTTTGGTTGTGAATGTTGGTGTTTGATGGAGAATGACGGTGTTTGGTGGGGAAGGTTGGTGTTTGGTGGGGAATGTTGGTATTTGGTGGAAATTGTTGACGTGTTTGGTGAATGTTGGTGTTTGATGGAGAATGATGGTGTTTGGTTGTGAATGTTGGTGTTTGGTTGTGAATGTTGGTGTTTGATGGAGAATGACGGTGTTTGGTGGGGAAGGTTGGTGTTTGGTGGGGAATGTTGGTATTTGGTGGAAATTGTTGACGTGTTTGGTGAATGTTGGTGTTTGATGGAGAATGATGGTGTTTGGTTGTGAATGTTGGTGTTTGGTTGTGAATGTTGGTGTTTGATGGAGAATGACGGTGTTTGGTGGGGAAGGTTGGTGTTTGGTGGGGAATGTTGGTATTTGGTGGAAATTGTTGACGTGTTTGGTGAATGTTGGTGTTTGATGGAGAATGATGGTGTTTGGTTGTGAATGTTGGTGTTTGGTTGTGAATGTTGGTGTTTGATGGAGAATGACGGTGTTTGGTGGGGAAGGTTGGTGTTTGGTGGGGAATGTTGGTATTTGGTGGAAATTGTTGACGTGTTTGGTGAATGTTGGTGTTTGATGGAGAATGATGGTGTTTGGTTGTGAATGTTGGTGTTTGGTTGTGAATGTTGGTGTTTGATGGAGAATGACGGTGTTTGGTGGGGAAGGTTGGTGTTTGGTGGGGAATGTTGGTATTTGGTGGAAATTGTTGACGTGTTTGGTGAATGTTGGTGTTTGATGGAGAATGATGGTGTTTGGTTGTGAATGTTGGTGTTTGGTTGTGAATGTTGGTGTTTGATGGAGAATGACGGTGTTTGGTGGGGAAGGTTGGTGTTTGGTGGGGAATGTTGGTATTTGGTGGAAATTGTTGACGTGTTTGGTGAATGTTGGTGTTTGATGGAGAATGATGGTGTTTGGTTGTGAATGTTGGTGTTTGGTTGTGAATGTTGGTGTTTGATGGAGAATGACGGTGTTTGGTGGGGAAGGTTGGTGTTTGGTGGGGAATGTTGGTATTTGGTGGAAATTGTTGACGTGTTTGGTGAATGTTGGTGTTTGATGGAGAATGATGGTGTTTGGTTGTGAATGTTGGTGTTTGGTTGTGAATGTTGGTGTTTGATGGAGAATGACGGTGTTTGGTGGGGAAGGTTGGTGTTTGGTGGGGAATGTTGGTATTTGGTGGAAATTGTTGACGTGTTTGGTGAATGTTGGTGTTTGATGGAGAATGATGGTGTTTGGTTGTGAATGTTGGTGTTTGGTTGTGAATGTTGGTGTTTGATGGAGAATGACGGTGTTTGGTGGGGAAGGTTGGTGTTTGGTGGGGAATGTTGGTATTTGGTGGAAATTGTTGACGTGTTTGGTGAATGTTGGTGTTTGATGGAGAATGATGGTGTTTGGTTGTGAATGTTGGTGTTTGGTTGTGAATGTTGGTGTTTGATGGAGAATGACGGTGTTTGGTGGGGAAGGTTGGTGTTTGGTGGGGAATGTTGGTATTTGGTGGAAATTGTTGACGTGTTTGGTGAATGTTGGTGTTTGATGGAGAATGATGGTGTTTGGTTGTGAATGTTGGTGTTTGGTTGTGAATGTTGGTGTTTGATGGAGAATGACGGTGTTTGGTGGGGAAGGTTGGTGTTTGGTGGGGAATGTTGGTATTTGGTGGAAATTGTTGACGTGTTTGGTGAATGTTGGTGTTTGATGGAGAATGATGGTGTTTGGTTGTGAATGTTGGTGTTTGGTTGTGAATGTTGGTGTTTGATGGAGAATGACGGTGTTTGGTGGGGAAGGTTGGTGTTTGGTGGGGAATGTTGGTATTTGGTGGAAATTGTTGACGTGTTTGGTGAATGTTGGTGTTTGATGGAGAATGATGGTGTTTGGTTGTGAATGTTGGTGTTTGGTTGTGAATGTTGGTGTTTGATGGAGAATGACGGTGTTTGGTGGGGAAGGTTGGTGTTTGGTGGGGAATGTTGGTATTTGGTGGAAATTGTTGACGTGTTTGGTGAATGTTGGTGTTTGATGGAGAATGATGGTGTTTGGTTGTGAATGTTGGTGTTTGGTTGTGAATGTTGGTGTTTGATGGAGAATGACGGTGTTTGGTGGGGAAGGTTGGTGTTTGGTGGGGAATGTTGGTATTTGGTGGAAATTGTTGACGTGTTTGGTGAATGTTGGTGTTTGATGGAGAATGATGGTGTTTGGTTGTGAATGTTGGTGTTTGGTTGTGAATGTTGGTGTTTGATGGAGAATGACGGTGTTTGGTGGGGAAGGTTGGTGTTTGGTGGGGAATGTTGGTATTTGGTGGAAATTGTTGACGTGTTTGGTGAATGTTGGTGTTTGATGGAGAATGATGGTGTTTGGTTGTGAATGTTGGTGTTTGGTTGTGAATGTTGGTGTTTGATGGAGAATGACGGTGTTTGGTGGGGAAGGTTGGTGTTTGGTGGGGAATGTTGGTATTTGGTGGAAATTGTTGACGTGTTTGGTGAATGTTGGTGTTTGATGGAGAATGATGGTGTTTGGTTGTGAATGTTGGTGTTTGGTTGTGAATGTTGGTGTTTGATGGAGAATGACGGTGTTTGGTGGGGAAGGTTGGTGTTTGGTGGGGAATGTTGGTATTTGGTGGAAATTGTTGACGTGTTTGGTGAATGTTGGTGTTTGATGGAGAATGATGGTGTTTGGTTGTGAATGTTGGTGTTTGGTTGTGAATGTTGGTGTTTGATGGAGAATGACGGTGTTTGGTGGGGAAGGTTGGTGTTTGGTGGGGAATGTTGGTATTTGGTGGAAATTGTTGACGTGTTTGGTGAATGTTGGTGTTTGATGGAGAATGATGGTGTTTGGTTGTGAATGTTGGTGTTTGGTTGTGAATGTTGGTGTTTGATGGAGAATGACGGTGTTTGGTGGGGAAGGTTGGTGTTTGGTGGGGAATGTTGGTATTTGGTGGAAATTGTTGACGTGTTTGGTGAATGTTGGTGTTTGATGGAGAATGATGGTGTTTGGTTGTGAATGTTGGTGTTTGGTTGTGAATGTTGGTGTTTGATGGAGAATGACGGTGTTTGGTGGGGAAGGTTGGTGTTTGGTGGGGAATGTTGGTATTTGGTGGAAATTGTTGACGTGTTTGGTGAATGTTGGTGTTTGATGGAGAATGATGGTGTTTGGTTGTGAATGTTGGTGTTTGGTTGTGAATGTTGGTGTTTGATGGAGAATGACGGTGTTTGGTGGGGAAGGTTGGTGTTTGGTGGGGAATGTTGGTATTTGGTGGAAATTGTTGACGTGTTTGGTGAATGTTGGTGTTTGATGGAGAATGATGGTGTTTGGTTGTGAATGTTGGTGTTTGGTTGTGAATGTTGGTGTTTGATGGAGAATGACGGTGTTTGGTGGGGAAGGTTGGTGTTTGGTGGGGAATGTTGGTATTTGGTGGAAATTGTTGACGTGTTTGGTGAATGTTGGTGTTTGATGGAGAATGATGGTGTTTGGTTGTGAATGTTGGTGTTTGGTTGTGAATGTTGGTGTTTGATGGAGAATGACGGTGTTTGGTGGGGAAGGTTGGTGTTTGGTGGGGAATGTTGGTATTTGGTGGAAATTGTTGACGTGTTTGGTGAATGTTGGTGTTTGATGGAGAATGATGGTGTTTGGTTGTGAATGTTGGTGTTTGGTTGTGAATGTTGGTGTTTGATGGAGAATGACGGTGTTTGGTGGGGAAGGTTGGTGTTTGGTGGGGAATGTTGGTATTTGGTGGAAATTGTTGACGTGTTTGGTGAATGTTGGTGTTTGATGGAGAATGATGGTGTTTGGTTGTGAATGTTGGTGTTTGGTTGTGAATGTTGGTGTTTGATGGAGAATGACGGTGTTTGGTGGGGAAGGTTGGTGTTTGGTGGGGAATGTTGGTATTTGGTGGAAATTGTTGACGTGTTTGGTGAATGTTGGTGTTTGATGGAGAATGATGGTGTTTGGTTGTGAATGTTGGTGTTTGGTTGTGAATGTTGGTGTTTGATGGAGAATGACGGTGTTTGGTGGGGAAGGTTGGTGTTTGGTGGGGAATGTTGGTATTTGGTGGAAATTGTTGACGTGTTTGGTGAATGTTGGTGTTTGATGGAGAATGATGGTGTTTGGTTGTGAATGTTGGTGTTTGGTTGTGAATGTTGGTGTTTGATGGAGAATGACGGTGTTTGGTGGGGAAGGTTGGTGTTTGGTGGGGAATGTTGGTATTTGGTGGAAATTGTTGACGTGTTTGGTGAATGTTGGTGTTTGATGGAGAATGATGGTGTTTGGTTGTGAATGTTGGTGTTTGGTTGTGAATGTTGGTGTTTGATGGAGAATGACGGTGTTTGGTGGGGAAGGTTGGTGTTTGGTGGGGAATGTTGGTATTTGGTGGAAATTGTTGACGTGTTTGGTGAATGTTGGTGTTTGATGGAGAATGATGGTGTTTGGTTGTGAATGTTGGTGTTTGGTTGTGAATGTTGGTGTTTGATGGAGAATGACGGTGTTTGGTGGGGAAGGTTGGTGTTTGGTGGGGAATGTTGGTATTTGGTGGAAATTGTTGACGTGTTTGGTGAATGTTGGTGTTTGATGGAGAATGATGGTGTTTGGTTGTGAATGTTGGTGTTTGGTTGTGAATGTTGGTGTTTGATGGAGAATGACGGTGTTTGGTGGGGAAGGTTGGTGTTTGGTGGGGAATGTTGGTATTTGGTGGAAATTGTTGACGTGTTTGGTGAATGTTGGTGTTTGATGGAGAATGATGGTGTTTGGTTGTGAATGTTGGTGTTTGGTTGTGAATGTTGGTGTTTGATGGAGAATGACGGTGTTTGGTGGGGAAGGTTGGTGTTTGGTGGGGAATGTTGGTATTTGGTGGAAATTGTTGACGTGTTTGGTGAATGTTGGTGTTTGATGGAGAATGATGGTGTTTGGTTGTGAATGTTGGTGTTTGGTTGTGAATGTTGGTGTTTGATGGAGAATGACGGTGTTTGGTGGGGAAGGTTGGTGTTTGGTGGGGAATGTTGGTATTTGGTGGAAATTGTTGACGTGTTTGGTGAATGTTGGTGTTTGATGGAGAATGATGGTGTTTGGTTGTGAATGTTGGTGTTTGGTTGTGAATGTTGGTGTTTGATGGAGAATGACGGTGTTTGGTGGGGAAGGTTGGTGTTTGGTGGGGAATGTTGGTATTTGGTGGAAATTGTTGACGTGTTTGGTGAATGTTGGTGTTTGATGGAGAATGATGGTGTTTGGTTGTGAATGTTGGTGTTTGGTTGTGAATGTTGGTGTTTGATGGAGAATGACGGTGTTTGGTGGGGAAGGTTGGTGTTTGGTGGGGAATGTTGGTATTTGGTGGAAATTGTTGACGTGTTTGGTGAATGTTGGTGTTTGATGGAGAATGATGGTGTTTGGTTGTGAATGTTGGTGTTTGGTTGTGAATGTTGGTGTTTGATGGAGAATGACGGTGTTTGGTGGGGAAGGTTGGTGTTTGGTGGGGAATGTTGGTATTTGGTGGAAATTGTTGACGTGTTTGGTGAATGTTGGTGTTTGATGGAGAATGATGGTGTTTGGTTGTGAATGTTGGTGTTTGGTTGTGAATGTTGGTGTTTGATGGAGAATGACGGTGTTTGGTGGGGAAGGTTGGTGTTTGGTGGGGAATGTTGGTATTTGGTGGAAATTGTTGACGTGTTTGGTGAATGTTGGTGTTTGATGGAGAATGATGGTGTTTGGTTGTGAATGTTGGTGTTTGGTTGTGAATGTTGGTGTTTGATGGAGAATGACGGTGTTTGGTGGGGAAGGTTGGTGTTTGGTGGGGAATGTTGGTATTTGGTGGAAATTGTTGACGTGTTTGGTGAATGTTGGTGTTTGATGGAGAATGATGGTGTTTGGTTGTGAATGTTGGTGTTTGGTTGTGAATGTTGGTGTTTGATGGAGAATGACGGTGTTTGGTGGGGAAGGTTGGTGTTTGGTGGGGAATGTTGGTATTTGGTGGAAATTGTTGACGTGTTTGGTGAATGTTGGTGTTTGATGGAGAATGATGGTGTTTGGTTGTGAATGTTGGTGTTTGGTTGTGAATGTTGGTGTTTGATGGAGAATGACGGTGTTTGGTGGGGAAGGTTGGTGTTTGGTGGGGAATGTTGGTATTTGGTGGAAATTGTTGACGTGTTTGGTGAATGTTGGTGTTTGATGGAGAATGATGGTGTTTGGTTGTGAATGTTGGTGTTTGGTTGTGAATGTTGGTGTTTGATGGAGAATGACGGTGTTTGGTGGGGAAGGTTGGTGTTTGGTGGGGAATGTTGGTATTTGGTGGAAATTGTTGACGTGTTTGGTGAATGTTGGTGTTTGATGGAGAATGATGGTGTTTGGTTGTGAATGTTGGTGTTTGGTTGTGAATGTTGGTGTTTGATGGAGAATGACGGTGTTTGGTGGGGAAGGTTGGTGTTTGGTGGGGAATGTTGGTATTTGGTGGAAATTGTTGACGTGTTTGGTGAATGTTGGTGTTTGATGGAGAATGATGGTGTTTGGTTGTGAATGTTGGTGTTTGGTTGTGAATGTTGGTGTTTGATGGAGAATGACGGTGTTTGGTGGGGAAGGTTGGTGTTTGGTGGGGAATGTTGGTATTTGGTGGAAATTGTTGACGTGTTTGGTGAATGTTGGTGTTTGATGGAGAATGATGGTGTTTGGTTGTGAATGTTGGTGTTTGGTTGTGAATGTTGGTGTTTGATGGAGAATGACGGTGTTTGGTGGGGAAGGTTGGTGTTTGGTGGGGAATGTTGGTATTTGGTGGAAATTGTTGACGTGTTTGGTGAATGTTGGTGTTTGATGGAGAATGATGGTGTTTGGTTGTGAATGTTGGTGTTTGGTTGTGAATGTTGGTGTTTGATGGAGAATGACGGTGTTTGGTGGGGAAGGTTGGTGTTTGGTGGGGAATGTTGGTATTTGGTGGAAATTGTTGACGTGTTTGGTGAATGTTGGTGTTTGATGGAGAATGATGGTGTTTGGTTGTGAATGTTGGTGTTTGGTTGTGAATGTTGGTGTTTGATGGAGAATGACGGTGTTTGGTGGGGAAGGTTGGTGTTTGGTGGGGAATGTTGGTATTTGGTGGAAATTGTTGACGTGTTTGGTGAATGTTGGTGTTTGATGGAGAATGATGGTGTTTGGTTGTGAATGTTGGTGTTTGGTTGTGAATGTTGGTGTTTGATGGAGAATGACGGTGTTTGGTGGGGAAGGTTGGTGTTTGGTGGGGAATGTTGGTATTTGGTGGAAATTGTTGACGTGTTTGGTGAATGTTGGTGTTTGATGGAGAATGATGGTGTTTGGTTGTGAATGTTGGTGTTTGGTTGTGAATGTTGGTGTTTGATGGAGAATGACGGTGTTTGGTGGGGAAGGTTGGTGTTTGGTGGGGAATGTTGGTATTTGGTGGAAATTGTTGACGTGTTTGGTGAATGTTGGTGTTTGATGGAGAATGATGGTGTTTGGTTGTGAATGTTGGTGTTTGGTTGTGAATGTTGGTGTTTGATGGAGAATGACGGTGTTTGGTGGGGAAGGTTGGTGTTTGGTGGGGAATGTTGGTATTTGGTGGAAATTGTTGACGTGTTTGGTGAATGTTGGTGTTTGATGGAGAATGATGGTGTTTGGTTGTGAATGTTGGTGTTTGGTTGTGAATGTTGGTGTTTGATGGAGAATGACGGTGTTTGGTGGGGAAGGTTGGTGTTTGGTGGGGAATGTTGGTATTTGGTGGAAATTGTTGACGTGTTTGGTGAATGTTGGTGTTTGATGGAGAATGATGGTGTTTGGTTGTGAATGTTGGTGTTTGGTTGTGAATGTTGGTGTTTGATGGAGAATGACGGTGTTTGGTGGGGAAGGTTGGTGTTTGGTGGGGAATGTTGGTATTTGGTGGAAATTGTTGACGTGTTTGGTGAATGTTGGTGTTTGATGGAGAATGATGGTGTTTGGTTGTGAATGTTGGTGTTTGGTTGTGAATGTTGGTGTTTGATGGAGAATGACGGTGTTTGGTGGGGAAGGTTGGTGTTTGGTGGGGAATGTTGGTATTTGGTGGAAATTGTTGACGTGTTTGGTGAATGTTGGTGTTTGATGGAGAATGATGGTGTTTGGTTGTGAATGTTGGTGTTTGGTTGTGAATGTTGGTGTTTGATGGAGAATGACGGTGTTTGGTGGGGAAGGTTGGTGTTTGGTGGGGAATGTTGGTATTTGGTGGAAATTGTTGACGTGTTTGGTGAATGTTGGTGTTTGATGGAGAATGATGGTGTTTGGTTGTGAATGTTGGTGTTTGGTTGTGAATGTTGGTGTTTGATGGAGAATGACGGTGTTTGGTGGGGAAGGTTGGTGTTTGGTGGGGAATGTTGGTATTTGGTGGAAATTGTTGACGTGTTTGGTGAATGTTGGTGTTTGATGGAGAATGATGGTGTTTGGTTGTGAATGTTGGTGTTTGGTTGTGAATGTTGGTGTTTGATGGAGAATGACGGTGTTTGGTGGGGAAGGTTGGTGTTTGGTGGGGAATGTTGGTATTTGGTGGAAATTGTTGACGTGTTTGGTGAATGTTGGTGTTTGATGGAGAATGATGGTGTTTGGTTGTGAATGTTGGTGTTTGGTTGTGAATGTTGGTGTTTGATGGAGAATGACGGTGTTTGGTGGGGAAGGTTGGTGTTTGGTGGGGAATGTTGGTATTTGGTGGAAATTGTTGACGTGTTTGGTGAATGTTGGTGTTTGATGGAGAATGATGGTGTTTGGTTGTGAATGTTGGTGTTTGGTTGTGAATGTTGGTGTTTGATGGAGAATGACGGTGTTTGGTGGGGAAGGTTGGTGTTTGGTGGGGAATGTTGGTATTTGGTGGAAATTGTTGACGTGTTTGGTGAATGTTGGTGTTTGATGGAGAATGATGGTGTTTGGTTGTGAATGTTGGTGTTTGGTTGTGAATGTTGGTGTTTGATGGAGAATGACGGTGTTTGGTGGGGAAGGTTGGTGTTTGGTGGGGAATGTTGGTATTTGGTGGAAATTGTTGACGTGTTTGGTGAATGTTGGTGTTTGATGGAGAATGATGGTGTTTGGTTGTGAATGTTGGTGTTTGGTTGTGAATGTTGGTGTTTGATGGAGAATGACGGTGTTTGGTGGGGAAGGTTGGTGTTTGGTGGGGAATGTTGGTATTTGGTGGAAATTGTTGACGTGTTTGGTGAATGTTGGTGTTTGATGGAGAATGATGGTGTTTGGTTGTGAATGTTGGTGTTTGGTTGTGAATGTTGGTGTTTGATGGAGAATGACGGTGTTTGGTGGGGAAGGTTGGTGTTTGGTGGGGAATGTTGGTATTTGGTGGAAATTGTTGACGTGTTTGGTGAATGTTGGTGTTTGATGGAGAATGATGGTGTTTGGTTGTGAATGTTGGTGTTTGGTTGTGAATGTTGGTGTTTGATGGAGAATGACGGTGTTTGGTGGGGAAGGTTGGTGTTTGGTGGGGAATGTTGGTATTTGGTGGAAATTGTTGACGTGTTTGGTGAATGTTGGTGTTTGATGGAGAATGATGGTGTTTGGTTGTGAATGTTGGTGTTTGGTTGTGAATGTTGGTGTTTGATGGAGAATGACGGTGTTTGGTGGGGAAGGTTGGTGTTTGGTGGGGAATGTTGGTATTTGGTGGAAATTGTTGACGTGTTTGGTGAATGTTGGTGTTTGATGGAGAATGATGGTGTTTGGTTGTGAATGTTGGTGTTTGGTTGTGAATGTTGGTGTTTGATGGAGAATGACGGTGTTTGGTGGGGAAGGTTGGTGTTTGGTGGGGAATGTTGGTATTTGGTGGAAATTGTTGACGTGTTTGGTGAATGTTGGTGTTTGATGGAGAATGATGGTGTTTGGTTGTGAATGTTGGTGTTTGGTTGTGAATGTTGGTGTTTGATGGAGAATGACGGTGTTTGGTGGGGAAGGTTGGTGTTTGGTGGGGAATGTTGGTATTTGGTGGAAATTGTTGACGTGTTTGGTGAATGTTGGTGTTTGATGGAGAATGATGGTGTTTGGTTGTGAATGTTGGTGTTTGGTTGTGAATGTTGGTGTTTGATGGAGAATGACGGTGTTTGGTGGGGAAGGTTGGTGTTTGGTGGGGAATGTTGGTATTTGGTGGAAATTGTTGACGTGTTTGGTGAATGTTGGTGTTTGATGGAGAATGATGGTGTTTGGTTGTGAATGTTGGTGTTTGGTTGTGAATGTTGGTGTTTGATGGAGAATGACGGTGTTTGGTGGGGAAGGTTGGTGTTTGGTGGGGAATGTTGGTATTTGGTGGAAATTGTTGACGTGTTTGGTGAATGTTGGTGTTTGATGGAGAATGATGGTGTTTGGTTGTGAATGTTGGTGTTTGGTTGTGAATGTTGGTGTTTGATGGAGAATGACGGTGTTTGGTGGGGAAGGTTGGTGTTTGGTGGGGAATGTTGGTATTTGGTGGAAATTGTTGACGTGTTTGGTGAATGTTGGTGTTTGATGGAGAATGATGGTGTTTGGTTGTGAATGTTGGTGTTTGGTTGTGAATGTTGGTGTTTGATGGAGAATGACGGTGTTTGGTGGGGAAGGTTGGTGTTTGGTGGGGAATGTTGGTATTTGGTGGAAATTGTTGACGTGTTTGGTGAATGTTGGTGTTTGATGGAGAATGATGGTGTTTGGTTGTGAATGTTGGTGTTTGGTTGTGAATGTTGGTGTTTGATGGAGAATGACGGTGTTTGGTGGGGAAGGTTGGTGTTTGGTGGGGAATGTTGGTATTTGGTGGAAATTGTTGACGTGTTTGGTGAATGTTGGTGTTTGATGGAGAATGATGGTGTTTGGTTGTGAATGTTGGTGTTTGGTTGTGAATGTTGGTGTTTGATGGAGAATGACGGTGTTTGGTGGGGAAGGTTGGTGTTTGGTGGGGAATGTTGGTATTTGGTGGAAATTGTTGACGTGTTTGGTGAATGTTGGTGTTTGATGGAGAATGATGGTGTTTGGTTGTGAATGTTGGTGTTTGGTTGTGAATGTTGGTGTTTGATGGAGAATGACGGTGTTTGGTGGGGAAGGTTGGTGTTTGGTGGGGAATGTTGGTATTTGGTGGAAATTGTTGACGTGTTTGGTGAATGTTGGTGTTTGATGGAGAATGATGGTGTTTGGTTGTGAATGTTGGTGTTTGGTTGTGAATGTTGGTGTTTGATGGAGAATGACGGTGTTTGGTGGGGAAGGTTGGTGTTTGGTGGGGAATGTTGGTATTTGGTGGAAATTGTTGACGTGTTTGGTGAATGTTGGTGTTTGATGGAGAATGATGGTGTTTGGTTGTGAATGTTGGTGTTTGGTTGTGAATGTTGGTGTTTGATGGAGAATGACGGTGTTTGGTGGGGAAGGTTGGTGTTTGGTGGGGAATGTTGGTATTTGGTGGAAATTGTTGACGTGTTTGGTGAATGTTGGTGTTTGATGGAGAATGATGGTGTTTGGTTGTGAATGTTGGTGTTTGGTTGTGAATGTTGGTGTTTGATGGAGAATGACGGTGTTTGGTGGGGAAGGTTGGTGTTTGGTGGGGAATGTTGGTATTTGGTGGAAATTGTTGACGTGTTTGGTGAATGTTGGTGTTTGATGGAGAATGATGGTGTTTGGTTGTGAATGTTGGTGTTTGGTTGTGAATGTTGGTGTTTGATGGAGAATGACGGTGTTTGGTGGGGAAGGTTGGTGTTTGGTGGGGAATGTTGGTATTTGGTGGAAATTGTTGACGTGTTTGGTGAATGTTGGTGTTTGATGGAGAATGATGGTGTTTGGTTGTGAATGTTGGTGTTTGGTTGTGAATGTTGGTGTTTGATGGAGAATGACGGTGTTTGGTGGGGAAGGTTGGTGTTTGGTGGGGAATGTTGGTATTTGGTGGAAATTGTTGACGTGTTTGGTGAATGTTGGTGTTTGATGGAGAATGATGGTGTTTGGTTGTGAATGTTGGTGTTTGGTTGTGAATGTTGGTGTTTGATGGAGAATGACGGTGTTTGGTGGGGAAGGTTGGTGTTTGGTGGGGAATGTTGGTATTTGGTGGAAATTGTTGACGTGTTTGGTGAATGTTGGTGTTTGATGGAGAATGATGGTGTTTGGTTGTGAATGTTGGTGTTTGGTTGTGAATGTTGGTGTTTGATGGAGAATGACGGTGTTTGGTGGGGAAGGTTGGTGTTTGGTGGGGAATGTTGGTATTTGGTGGAAATTGTTGACGTGTTTGGTGAATGTTGGTGTTTGATGGAGAATGATGGTGTTTGGTTGTGAATGTTGGTGTTTGGTTGTGAATGTTGGTGTTTGATGGAGAATGACGGTGTTTGGTGGGGAAGGTTGGTGTTTGGTGGGGAATGTTGGTATTTGGTGGAAATTGTTGACGTGTTTGGTGAATGTTGGTGTTTGATGGAGAATGATGGTGTTTGGTTGTGAATGTTGGTGTTTGGTTGTGAATGTTGGTGTTTGATGGAGAATGACGGTGTTTGGTGGGGAAGGTTGGTGTTTGGTGGGGAATGTTGGTATTTGGTGGAAATTGTTGACGTGTTTGGTGAATGTTGGTGTTTGATGGAGAATGATGGTGTTTGGTTGTGAATGTTGGTGTTTGGTTGTGAATGTTGGTGTTTGATGGAGAATGACGGTGTTTGGTGGGGAAGGTTGGTGTTTGGTGGGGAATGTTGGTATTTGGTGGAAATTGTTGACGTGTTTGGTGAATGTTGGTGTTTGATGGAGAATGATGGTGTTTGGTTGTGAATGTTGGTGTTTGGTTGTGAATGTTGGTGTTTGATGGAGAATGACGGTGTTTGGTGGGGAAGGTTGGTGTTTGGTGGGGAATGTTGGTATTTGGTGGAAATTGTTGACGTGTTTGGTGAATGTTGGTGTTTGATGGAGAATGATGGTGTTTGGTTGTGAATGTTGGTGTTTGGTTGTGAATGTTGGTGTTTGATGGAGAATGACGGTGTTTGGTGGGGAAGGTTGGTGTTTGGTGGGGAATGTTGGTATTTGGTGGAAATTGTTGACGTGTTTGGTGAATGTTGGTGTTTGATGGAGAATGATGGTGTTTGGTTGTGAATGTTGGTGTTTGGTTGTGAATGTTGGTGTTTGATGGAGAATGACGGTGTTTGGTGGGGAAGGTTGGTGTTTGGTGGGGAATGTTGGTATTTGGTGGAAATTGTTGACGTGTTTGGTGAATGTTGGTGTTTGATGGAGAATGATGGTGTTTGGTTGTGAATGTTGGTGTTTGGTTGTGAATGTTGGTGTTTGATGGAGAATGACGGTGTTTGGTGGGGAAGGTTGGTGTTTGGTGGGGAATGTTGGTATTTGGTGGAAATTGTTGACGTGTTTGGTGAATGTTGGTGTTTGATGGAGAATGATGGTGTTTGGTTGTGAATGTTGGTGTTTGGTTGTGAATGTTGGTGTTTGATGGAGAATGACGGTGTTTGGTGGGGAAGGTTGGTGTTTGGTGGGGAATGTTGGTATTTGGTGGAAATTGTTGACGTGTTTGGTGAATGTTGGTGTTTGATGGAGAATGATGGTGTTTGGTTGTGAATGTTGGTGTTTGGTTGTGAATGTTGGTGTTTGATGGAGAATGACGGTGTTTGGTGGGGAAGGTTGGTGTTTGGTGGGGAATGTTGGTATTTGGTGGAAATTGTTGACGTGTTTGGTGAATGTTGGTGTTTGATGGAGAATGATGGTGTTTGGTTGTGAATGTTGGTGTTTGGTTGTGAATGTTGGTGTTTGATGGAGAATGACGGTGTTTGGTGGGGAAGGTTGGTGTTTGGTGGGGAATGTTGGTATTTGGTGGAAATTGTTGACGTGTTTGGTGAATGTTGGTGTTTGATGGAGAATGATGGTGTTTGGTTGTGAATGTTGGTGTTTGGTTGTGAATGTTGGTGTTTGATGGAGAATGACGGTGTTTGGTGGGGAAGGTTGGTGTTTGGTGGGGAATGTTGGTATTTGGTGGAAATTGTTGACGTGTTTGGTGAATGTTGGTGTTTGATGGAGAATGATGGTGTTTGGTTGTGAATGTTGGTGTTTGGTTGTGAATGTTGGTGTTTGATGGAGAATGACGGTGTTTGGTGGGGAAGGTTGGTGTTTGGTGGGGAATGTTGGTATTTGGTGGAAATTGTTGACGTGTTTGGTGAATGTTGGTGTTTGATGGAGAATGATGGTGTTTGGTTGTGAATGTTGGTGTTTGGTTGTGAATGTTGGTGTTTGATGGAGAATGACGGTGTTTGGTGGGGAAGGTTGGTGTTTGGTGGGGAATGTTGGTATTTGGTGGAAATTGTTGACGTGTTTGGTGAATGTTGGTGTTTGATGGAGAATGATGGTGTTTGGTTGTGAATGTTGGTGTTTGGTTGTGAATGTTGGTGTTTGATGGAGAATGACGGTGTTTGGTGGGGAAGGTTGGTGTTTGGTGGGGAATGTTGGTATTTGGTGGAAATTGTTGACGTGTTTGGTGAATGTTGGTGTTTGATGGAGAATGATGGTGTTTGGTTGTGAATGTTGGTGTTTGGTTGTGAATGTTGGTGTTTGATGGGGAATGTGGGTGTTTGTTGGAGAATTATGGTGTTTGGTGGGTAATGTTGGAGTTTGGTTGCGAATGTTGGTGTTTGGAGAATGTTGGTGTTTGAGAATGATGGTGTGTTTGGAGAATGTTGGTGTTTGGGGAATGATGGTGTTTGGTTGTGAATGTTGGTGTTGGAGAATGTTGGAGTGTTTGGAGAACGTTAGTGTTTGGAGAATGGTGGTGTTTGGTTGTGAATGTTGGTGTTTGAGAATGTTGGTGTGTTTAGAGAATGTTGATGTTCGTTAGGGACATTTGAAGCCCCACTCCTCTGGTCATTGTATTGCTGGGGCACAAAACTATAGACACACTGTACTATCAGCCTGGTTCACTCCATCAGACTCAAAAACGGCAAGCTCAATCAGACAGTGCGTCCTGAGCAGAGCGATCAGCCAATTCCGACACTCCGAGAAGGTACACAGTACATTAACCTCAGGACATCAGCAGTTACTCTACACAACTCCGTAGGCTCATTCCAGCACATCAGCTCGTCCTTGTCCTTTAGTCTCTCACCCAAACTGCATGCTGGGATTTTAATCAAAAGAAGGGCGCCAGACTTAGCAAACCCCACCCAAACACTCACACACACACACACACACACACACCCTTGAGCCCACAGGCTGGGTGGGTTAGACTAAAGCGCTAGCTAAGAGTAGCTAAGAGAGAAAGAGAGGTGCTGGATGAAGAGGACAGCGAGCGGGATGTGCAGTGCTCCATCACTGTTTCCAGAACAGGTAATTAAAGAACCACCTGCCACAGAGACCCTGGGTGTCCTGATCTACCACTGCTCTAATCACAGCGTTATCACTCACTCTGGAAAAAACCCTCGGCTGAGGTCTCACTCTCCCTCTCTCTCTCTCCCACTCCCTCTCTCTCTCTTCCTATCTCTCCACAAATCTCTCTCTTTTTTCCAAATAGAGAAACCGAGAAAGAGAAACAGAGACAGGGAGAAAGATAGATAGATAGATGGATAGATAGATAGATAGATAGATAGATAGATAGCCTTTTATTATCCCACATGGGTAAATTTGCAACGTTACAGCAGAATATACAGTAAACAGACAGAGCAAGAGGCAGAAAAAAGAACGGTGAAAAAGAGGTAAAAGACGAAGTAAAAAGATGAGCTGCTGTAACTGGCTGCCACTCGAGCGGGGCCGGAAGTTTAGATAGATAGACAGAGACAGAGAGAAAGGATAGAGTAAGAAAGACAAGAAAAGGAAACACAGGCTGCAGAAAACAGACACAGAGAGAAAAACAGAGGGAGGAAGAGAGACAGAGAGAGAGAGAATTAGAGACGGAGAGACAGAGAAAAAGAGAGAGATATGAAAAAAGATAGAGATGCAAAGCAAGAGAGATAGACAGAAAGAAAAGAGAGAGAGATACAGAGAGAGAAAAGATATGGGTGAGAGACACAAAGAGAGAGAGAGAAAGTGAGCGAGAGACAGACTGAAGTAGAAAGAAAGAAAGAAAGAAAGAAAGAAAGAAAGAAAGAAGCCAACAAACGAACAGACAAACAAAGAAGAGATGATCCTGAAAAGCAAGAAAAGAGACCAAAAGGGAGGATAGAAAGAAGTGAAGAACAGTACACACGATGGACAGATAGACAGGTCCAGTCTGAGATTGAAGGTAATTCTGGTTTATGTGACTCGGAGTGATGAACACATACCCGTCATATTCCTCCAGACTGCACTCCTTCAGGACGGAGAGAGCGTGGCCTTTTCTCTCAGTGACTGCAGGAAAGAAGGAGAAAGCGTTAAGGCATAAATAAATAAATAAATAAATAAATAAATAAATAAATGCGACAGAGCGCTGCAAACTGCCTTTAGTAGCCTTATCCAAGCTTTGGCAAACGGCTTCAGCTGAGCATATGGTCCTGGCTGTAAAGCAGAATTTATACCCACATGCTGTTTGCATTTTTAATCAAGAGAAAGACAGAGAGAGAGAGAGAGAGAGAGGGAGAGAGAGAGAGAGAGAGAGAGAGAGAGAGAGAGAGAGATGTGTGAGAAAGAGAGAGAGGGAACGGCCTTCTCGCATTCACAGCTACGCGAAACAAGGTCACGCGAACAATCACTGCACAGTCGGAACCATAAATATACAGATTTGGAGATCTAATATGTAGGTTTATGGTCAGAACCAGTGCTGTGACCGCATGGACCTTGTTTGATAAGCTGGGAGAACGTCCAGCAGAGTTGGACAGACGCAGTAGTACAAGAAACAACCTCTCCAACAAACAAGCAAATTAATAAATAAATAAATACATCGATAAAAGAAGTAGACCGTTATTTCACTGCGGAACCGGAGTAGCTGATTGACATTTTGGACTCTCACCAGAAGCAGACAACGTGCAAATTAGCTTGATGTGTTTAGACGGGAAAAAAGAAGGAACTGTCGAGAGAACGTCAAGGCAGCCGCTGCTTCCGTAGGCCCCCCGTACTGCGGGGTTCACTTATTTAACCAACTTTAAATTGGTTTGTTCATCCACCGCCAGGCTGCCAAATACTCAGCCTACGTTACAGTTACGCCATTTGGAACTCTTATCCGGAACAACTCACATCATGTTCTCTCCGGTTTCCCAAAGACCACAATAAGCCTCACATCCTGGAATCCTGTCAGGTTTGAAGTCGAACGTGCTCTAAATGACTCTGGCTGTCCGGACCTCTGCAAGCCCGTCTAGGGTGCGCCTAAGTCAGATCCAAATTTGCAAGATTCCATATCTCCCTAAAGGTTCCCTGAAGGCTACTACTGCGGTCCGGGGCTTGCTGGAAAGCACACTTAAATGGTTCTTTGCATGGCAAAGTTGACCTTCAGACAGAGAATGGAGAACGTGTTGAATATGGTTCAGTACAGAACATTGAAAATGGTTCTATTTAACACCAAAGTTCTTTTATGAACAATATTAAGCTTGTAACAATAGAAGAACCTTTTTTGGTGCTATTTCAAAAAGTGTATAGTCTATAGAGTGGATTGATATATAAATTATTTTATATTTTATGCTATTTATGTGACATAATTTTGCTGCAAAGTGCAGTTTGATTTTCACCAAAGCTCTTGTGCAAGTGGTGCATAATTATGTCTGGCTTGATATTTATATATATTTACATATGTCCAATAAGTTATATAACATATTCAAGTAAATAATTGGGAATGTTTTTATGCTACATGTGTTATTTATTATTTTGTAGCATGTAATTTTTTTATGCACAACAATCAAGAGCAGAATCTTTGGTATATATATATATATATATATGCACTCCAGCGTCTTCTTAAATCAGCATCTCCACATGTACAGCAGGTTCTTAGTGGGGAACAGAAGGTTGGGTTCTAGCTTTACTGGCAGATACAGTGAGCGTCTGGTTCATAAGAACAAGGTCAAGCAGCAAACACACAGGACAACACAGCTACAGACTGGCAGAGGGCCAAAACCACTCTCTACTGACCGTGATGAACGCCACCTCATTCCAATGTCACTTAACCACCGTAAGATGACCTCAAGTGACCTACAGAGAGACTGGCGAGCGGTGGCTGGGGTGAAATGCACAGCGAGCATGGTTCTAAAAACAGGCTTCTGGAGGGTCATTAGTGATTTTCTAAATAAACAAATCTAAATACAATATCTGATATGGAATTTGGGAGACGTGTTTCCAGTAGTGTATAGAATAAAACAGAACTGCTCATTTTGGTCCAACACAAACCCAGAAACTGTACAACTAGAGGAACTGATCATTTGGAGGTGGTCTCTGAAATTTTTCCAGAGCTGTACATATATATATATATATACATACATACACACACACACCATAATGCGTCTAAGCTATATATTCATGTCAATTATCGTATGTAATATTAGTTCTCATATCTCATTATCATATATGTATAATTACTTACTACATACTATATAAAAGACATATTATATAAGTACCTATATGTATCTACGTGTTTTAATCTCAGTAACCAGAAAGAAATAGATTTGCTCTTTTAATCTTAAAAAATTCTATTTAGCTTTTAAACTCTGGGTTGTAGAAATGAAAGAAGGTGGCACACTGCAGATGGCAACACAGACACACACACACACACACACTGCTGGTGCCCCACTTAGTGCGTTTTGTGGGGCACCTCTGGCACTGAGAGGGTCCCAGCTGTGCCCGCATGTCACCGGGCCCACACACTCACACAGATGAATGTTTCTGGGCGTGAACGTGCATCGTTATTCACACGGTGCGGCGAGTCTGGTTAAGTGTGGGCTTCTCTGGTACCAGCCCACGCAGCAGAGAGGGGGCTCGTGATATGAGTCTGTGAATTAAAACTGCCTTTCTGCATTCAAACCATATTAAAACCCTTTGTTATTTCCACTTCCTGTGGTCTCAGCTGTACTGAAGCACCTGGCAGAGGGAACCATCATCACAAAGATGTAGGTAAGATATTTTAGTTATTAAATATAGTTTACGTGTGCTGTTTATTTGATTGAAAAACATAATAAAAGCGTTTTAAGTTAGTGAGCAAAGCTAACGGAGACTCTACAATCAACCATTTCACACCAAAGAGCTCTGAATCACTGAATTATGCGGTTTTCGAAAATAATCTCATTTAGTTTTCAAAAGGCGTTTTAAATAGAGGCTGAAACCCCAAAAAACTGGAGCAATTAGGAGCATTTAAAAGGATCGTTGGAACCCTCAGTAGGGCTCCTGCCCTGAACAGCCTCTCAGGAACATCACACTCCAAATCAGAGCAGATTTGCATTTCTCTTAATAGCGTTTGAGGCTAATTCCATCAGAACGGTGCGGAATGGCCGCGCTGCAGAATGAGAGAATGAGATGTTTAATTTCTATTAAGCTAAAACGGGTTTTAAGCGGGTTTTAATGGCTCCACCCCCGGAGCCCAGATTCTATTACCCTTCAGACGGCTGCTGGAGTCAAGTAGCAGCATTCATCACACACACACACACATTGAGGGGCACAGCACTCTACTGAACTGTGTGTGTGTGTGTGTGTACAGAGAGAGAACACAGATTTTCTGTGTGTGTGTGTGTGTGGCGGGGGGCGGTTGGAGGGGGTTATTGGGGGGCTTTGTACAGAGGGAAACCTGTGTGTGTGGAACAGATGGGTGTAGCTCCGCCCCCTCAGGTCAGGTTACTGACGGAGGACACACTCTCACACACGTCTGCTGTTAGTACGAGTGTGAGACACATTTAAAATCACCCACAGCACTTTCTGCTGTACATTGTTTTGGCCTTGATTTGAATATAAATACATTTTTCTCACACGCAGTCTTATGCAAATACAACCCCCCTCCCCTTCCCCCCAAGTCAAATTACATGTTTTGCTGATTTTCCATATGCAAGTTAACAGATCATCTACAGTGAGCAGACTTTTAAATCCCATTTTACAATTTCTGTGTGTTTTAATAAATAATCCTGAAAATATAAAACATACCTTCACTTTTCACCTAGTCCTTATTTATTTATTTATTTACTCATTTAGCTAATAAATAGTTAGTGTGCTCTGCAAAGGATGTGTTTACTTACTTTCACTTAGAAAATCAACATACAACTTTACACACTGCTGTACACATAGCTCAGTTCATTTAAAGGAGCAATATGTGAGATCTTTAAAGGAGCAATATGTGAGATATGAATTTTAGTTTAAACACAAATGAACTAAAGCAATTAATGGAAGGTGAAGAAATAACCTTTTTGACGGTGTGTCAGAGACATCAGTGCATGGTGTTGCAGTAGTATCTACTGAAGTTAGCATGCTAACCAGCTAGCCCTGGTTGGTCCTGTCTCGTAACACAACTGAATTTGACAGACTGTGTCATCTTACACATTGCTCCTTTAATAAACCGAAACTGAAACATACCTAATAGCATGTAAAACCTCCATGAGCACCAATAACAGCTGTGACTGGATTTGGCATGTACTGGACAAGTTTCTGGATGTAGCCACGTCAATGTTCAGACACTCTTACATCAAAGAATTGGTCAGTTGGTCCAGATTTGGTGGATGCCTTCCCTGGCACAATTCGAGGAGAATTCCCTGTAGACTGAGATTTTAGCCACTGCTGGTAGACCCGTATGACCGTACGCTTCCATACACCTGCAGATTCAGCTACTTCCTTCACACTATGGTCTTTGACACGCCCAAATGCAGTCACTCCTTTTAGCCAATCATTAACATCTGCTTTGGAGCCATTTTCCACACATGGAACGAGACGTTCACTACAATTATTTAATAATCACTTGAAAAGTTTTTCAAGTTATGTGTGTTTGCTTAATACCAGTTTACTCTCCAATGTTGAATTTGCCATATGGTATTACAAATGTCTAATTGTACAACTCGTAAACCCAGTAAATATGATGTTAAATAAAAATAAAGAAAATTAAGAAAAACAAGTTTAAATTATGTAGAGTCTTCACAGTGGTGGTTGATGTGGCACAACAGATAACACCACAATACCACCACCTACCAGGGTGCTACCACACCATATGGGAGACTGGGGTTCAATTCCCGGTCTCGGTGACTATGCTGTGCTATGCCAATAAGAGTCCTTGGGCTACACTCCTAACACCACATGGGCCTACTTGTAATATGAATAACCGTGTAAGTCGCTGTGGATAAGAGTGTCAGCTATATGCCGTAAATGTAAATGTGGTGGAGATGGTTCAGATGTCTTGACGGTGGTGGTGGTGGTGATGGGAACCAGGGGTCTCCAGGTCTGAGACCCACATATAGACACTTGATTTACTATCTAAACCACCAGTGAACCTACATGTGTCTACTGAGTGTTTATATATGGAAGGTGGTGATGGGAAAATAGTGGAAAACCTGGAAATAATAAGTTTTCTTTGTGGACAGTTTTTTTCCTCTCCAATCCGAAAGCTGGATGTCTGGTTCCATTCACCACCACTGCAAACAGTTCTGACTCTGGAACGGAGTGTTTCGCACCAAACCCACTCGGAATGACTCAGTTTACATCAATATTCCCACTTTAAAGGTGATGTAGCCATTGGTAGAGTGGTTTTCAGGCAGCATGCTGAGAGCCCAGATCAGGAGCTTACAGAGGTGCTGGATAGAGATCCTTACAGATAAGAGAAAGGAAGTAACTCACTGGAGAAAGTTGGAGGCCATAAATGATTTAAGATTGTTTGTACAGTACCAGTCAAAAGTTTAGACACACCCATCTAAATGGATGTTGATGGTGATCTTAAAACCCAGCTCCAACTGATGAGAGTCTGAACCAGTCCATATCCTGATATACCACATATACTCCTGATGTACCACAGTATGATATTTCTCCATATCTCCACCTCTAATATATATTTAGTGGTGTAAAACTTTGATCTCTTTTTCTGTACAGTGTAAAAGCTCTAGTTCTCGTTTCAGTCTAGTGAATATTCATGATGGACAGACCAATAGAATTGCTCCAAACCTGCTTAGAAATAAACCTTGTTCTATCAGCCTCCACTGCAGGTTAAGAAAGCTGGTTCATCCTCCTGTAAAGGTCCATTCTGGAGGGTATTAAGGTGGACTGTATAATTCCATGAGTGCTATTTTATAGTTTAAGGTCTTCCCTTTTATTCTACAGTAAAGCATTAAGATACAGAACAGAAGGAGAACCTTCTATGAAGAGCCGTGTCTAAGGTTTTGAGTAATGTGTATATGTATGTGTATATATATATGTATATATACAATTTTGAAATATTGCTGAAATTCCTCTTCAAATTCAGATTATTCTGTGTTTAAACATGAGCTAATTTGCATATATCTGTCTTAAAGGGAGGTTGTTCTTAGGCTAATAGCAATACACACTGAATGACAACATAAAGCCATACAAGCAACAGTGTGACATATTATGCAGTGCATCCCACCATGACGGTCAATGGCAAAAGTTGGGAAAAACTTTTAACCCTTAACTTCAGCAGAATTTTCCATAATGTCTCCAATGAAATCTATTTAAGAGGGACCCATTATGCTCATTTTTAACATTCGTGTTTTATGGTTGGGCTCCAGTAGAATAGATTTACATAATAACATTTTTTTCCGGAACATGTATTTTCCTCATACTGTACATCTGTATTCACCCTCTGTCTGAAACGCTCTGTTAGAGCTCCTGTGTCTTTAAGCCCCGCCTCCTGATGAGCCCAGTGTGCTCTCATAGGTCAGCTCGCCCAGTTTCTTCTGATTGGTCAACCGCCAGTGAGAGCGTCATCCTGCTACAAGCTCCGCCCCCATTTCGCAGTGGGTGTTCTTATAATGGCGCTGCAGTATCAGTTTGACCCAGAGTCCGATCCTGAAAGTCCGGTAGAACAAGCTGGTAGATCCACCTTCACAAGCTGGACTGGAGTGGACTGGTTTCAGAGTGCTCAGTTTTTACTGGTTCAGCTCTCTGTGTGCTGTGTGAGGGTGTGCCGAGCTTGCTGCTAGGCGGGCAATAAGGGCCGTGTTACGAGATGATGTCTCATGTACCAGAGAAAATGGAACTGGGCAATGTTGGGGAACGGAACCAGACGTCCACCTCTAAAAGCTCCGGCACAGAAAGTTGTTTCTGTGAACGTGCACCAGTATTTGTCTTGCTGTGGATGATTTGAGGCTCTATGCCGTGTGGAAGTCATTTGCGAGCTGCTGTCTGTTTGCAGTTATGCGCAGTGTCTTATTAAAGACGGTGTGAGGGGAAAAATCGTTGGTTGTCATCAACACGTCGCTTCTGAAATATCTCATTGTCTTCCTCACGGAGAGGAAATGTTCTTGGCAACACTTTTCCTACCCTCCCCCACACCCACCCACACACACTCAGCTTGTCTGTCTCCGTCTCTGTGCTCGGTTAATTAACCTCCGAAGAATTAAGTTTGAAAAGGTAATATCACACATTTTTCATTAATAGATCGTAACTCATTAATTACTCCAGTAATCTAACTGTTCTGGCCTTTTTAATGGAACTGTGCTATTTTGGATACATTTCTCACAAGGTCGTGACGTGTGAAACGCACACACATACGCGCGGCGCAGTCGCCGCAGTCACACTTGTGTGTGTTTGTGTGGCACAATAGGTAGGTTAAAAAGGTGTCACTGCTGTTACAACTGCACTCATTGTTCTCACACATTAAAGGTAATTATCAGCACCTCACACTGAAAAGCCGTGTTTTTGTGTAGCTTTTGCTGCCGTGGCCCTCAATACGCTCGCAACGGGGCAGCAGGGGCCGAGCTTTTGATATCCAGCTGGAGAACTCAAAGGCTACCTACCGTATTGTGCAAAAGTCAGAGATCATCCATTGTTTCTTTAATTTCCCATCAAAACAGCCATTAATGGAGCAATATGTAATTATTTTTTTGTTTAAAACATTCCGAAATTATAGACAAATATCAACCGTATGTGCAGAAATAACAGTTTTGACGCTCTGTAAAAAACGTTTTTTTGTATGGTGTTGCAGAGATATCTACTGAAGTTAGCATGCTAACTAGCTACCCCTGGCCTGTCCTGCCTTGTAATACCTTTGTACCTGAAGAGGCGATAGTGAGTCACTGTAACATGGAGTGAAATCAGTTCAACATGAGAGGATGAAGAAGCGCTGCTGCCCCGACGGCGTATTCTAACCTCTTATCAATCACGTTGAAGGAGCTGCTCCCGGTTAGCTCATTTAAGAGCTGTTTTCCCTGTTTGGGTGAGCTCATGAATAATTAGATGAGCTCTGCTCTAATTGGCTGGTTTACATCGAGACACCGCCCACAATGATCACACAGAAGCAACATGTGGAAATAGACAAAATAAAAATAAGCCTCTGTGTAAATAAGCTCCGCCCTCGTACTGTTTAGTTAGCCATGCTAGTTACGTGGAGCTACTGCTAGTAGCTAACGTTACCTGTACTAGCTACTGGCTTTCCATCTGGACGTCAACACACAGTAGATTAAAGTTGATCCTCACTATGGAACTCTCAGTTTAAGATGATCTGCTTCAACCGGCAAACACGGATACAATCACACAGCATGGCTGCTACTTACAGGCTGCTGTTGGAGTTGTGATGCTAATAAAGGTGGAGCTGCTCCTCTCTTCAGTCTCGCCAGGCTCAAATGCTGAGTGGAGCTGCTCCATATTGTCCAGGAGTTTGGGAAACTGTCCAGAGTGAAATGTGCAGACTGCAGGATTCAAGTTATCCGGGATCCTGTTAAAGATGTGGGAGCTGAAGTTCCTGTTCTCCAGCTTGTTTTGGGAATCATCCGTTCCACCTTAAATGGGGCTGCAGTTACATTCTGGTGTCTGTACAAGCTGTAGCATTTAAGGTGGAACGGTGGAACTTTGGATTAAGGAGCTGGTGAATAGGAAGCAACTTCAGCCTGGTTTGAAGATGAACATCAACCATGTACCGCTGACAGTTGGGCTTCTTGGGAAGGGAATGGAAAGTGCCGACATCCCTTTCCCAGCCTGGAACGCTGGAGTTCTCACCATTTTGGTTGCCGTAGCTCTGTTCTTGTGGTTGTGTGTAAATGTTGGGGGTATATATATTAATGAGTGTGTCCCGTAACGGTTTAGGATTTTGGAATCGGCTGTTTTCCTGTCCCTCTTTTGGAAATCCAGGATTTGGATTTGAAGGAGGAACAACAGTGTTTGAGGCTCACAGTGCATCAGCTCTATGTACTGAACTCTCCTTATTACACTACGACAGTGTACGTACAGGTTTACATTCTGACCAACACCAGATACTGAACACTGTTACACATTTTTTGAGGAGCTTGGTGTTGTCAGGTGGTGCAGAAGCAGATCAAAGTCATCTCCAGCCTTTGGTCAGTTCCAGCTTTGTTGAAAAAGGCCTTTTAATCCATTCTGTGGCCTCTACAACCTAAGATAAGGCACATCCGCTGACCGAGCGGTTCTTTTAGCAGGTGGCGCGTGTTTGGAAGGTAGAACGCCCACCCCCTCCTCCCACACACACACTCTCTCTCTTAAACCATCAAGCTGTTCCGCTCAGTGTTGATTAAACTGTTTACATTCGGTCACCCATTCTCTAAAAGGCCAGGTTTAAAGCAGGGTTCTCGATTATGGTTCTGGATGACCACAGCCGGGAACATTTCAGTGCCTTCCTGCAGGTGTGTGGGAGTAGAATATAGGTTCTATATTGTTTGTCTACCTGGATGAAGAAGAAGCGAGGTCTGGAGCGATTCCATGGAAGAATCACTTTGTGGTTTCAATTTGACTTTAAAGAACCGTCCATTGAAAAGTTCTTCAGGGAACTAAACTGGTTCTTCTGTGGTGTTGCACCGATGAACCCATTTTTGGGCCTAAGTGTAGGTCCGCAACAGATATTCGGAAATGTTGGTCAATCTCCCTGATGAGCTCCCTAAAGGGCGAACGTGTCACTAAAACCTCCCTAAGGGCCTAAGGAAGTACCAGTGAGAGGAACCAAGGTGCAAAATAAGGAACCCCCTGAGAGCATGTGGAAGAACCACAGAGAGGAACTAAAAGTCAAAAGGAGAAACTCCTCAAGAGCATGTGGAAGAACCACAGGGAGGAACTAAAAATCAAAAGGAGATCTCTGAGATCCTGATGAAGAGGCAAGGCTCCTCGCAGAGAAGCTCCCTGAGAGCATGAGGAGGAGCTACTTAGAAGAACCAAAACTCAAAAGAGAAACGAGCAAAGAACATGAGGAAGAACCACTCAGAGGTATCAAGAATCAAAAGGAGAAACTCCCCAAGAGCATGAGGAAAACACACTGAGAGGAATCAAAATTCAAAAGGAGATCTCTGAGATCCTGATGAGGAGCCTCTGAGAGGAGTCGTGCCTCAAAAAGAGGAGCTATATGAGAACATATGGAGGAACCACATAAAAGAACCAAAACTCAAAAGGAGAAACAACCAAAGGGCATGAGGAAGAACCACTGAGAGGAGCTGAGACTCAAAAGGAGAAGCTCTCTGAGAGCTTGAGGAAGAACCACTGATGGCCCTTTTTGACCAAAAGAACCCTGGTTCTTAAACTGGTTCCTTTCGGGTTTCTTTGAAACTTGGTGCTATGGATGGAACCAGTCTGCGTTTGCAAAAGTTTTTATTCCTTGTTTCCAGTTAAAACCTTTGCAAACTCAGACTGGTTCCATCCATAGCACCAAGTTTCAAAGAAACCTGAATGGAACCAGTTGACGCCATGTTCTTTGACGTTCCATGAAACAGCTGTAAACAAACCTTTTGGGTTCTGGGATTATTTTTGGTGGAAATGCACAGAACGGTTCAAAAAAGGTGCATGAACCAGAACAGAACCCGTTACACGTTGATGTAAAAGGGCTATAAGAGGAACCTAAACTCAAAAGAAGTAACTGTCTGAGAGCCTGATAAAGAACCACTGAGAGGAACCTAGACTCAAAAGGAGAAACTCTCTGAGAGCCTGATAAAGAACCACTGAAAGGAACCTAGACTCAAAAGGAGAAACTCTCTGAGAGCCTGATAAAGAACCACTGAGAGGAACCGAGACTCGCAAGGAGAAACTAGGATGATGTTAGGTTCTATTCTGAGTTCTCCGTGGTCTGATCTGTTGCCGTATGTACAGTGTGAAAGGTTCTATAGAAATAATCAGGACATTTTGAAGCCAGTACGAGTCGCTGTACGTCTAGCAGCTCAACTCCAGTCACCTGCGGGATTAACAAACTCAAAGCTGGATGTGAAGCTCAACCTAAATCCCAGGGAGAGACGGGAGGTTCTGTCAAAAAGGCCTTTCTGGAGTCAGTGTAATCTGCTTTGCCGGGCTCTGTTGGTTTATTAGTAATGTGCTTTAAAGCTGATTAGCAAGCTCAGCTATTCCTAATGATTGATTTTGCTGCAGAGATGTGACACTTTATTTCCCACAGAAAAAAGGACAATTCCCAATTAATATTCCCGTCTCACTCGGAGCCTAATCCGCTGTTCAGTACATATGACGGAGATTATCAGCTCCTTTAATTGAATAGGGTTCGTCTAATAACGCCAGGCTTTAATCAAATGTACAGATAATGTCATGTACTCTGTGCTTCATTTACAGCATGCAGAAACAGAACAGATCAAAGCATTGTACATAACAAGCTGTCTGTCTGTACGTCTGACTGTACGTCTGTCTGTCTGTACATCTGTCTGTCTGTACGTCAGTCTGTCTGTCTGTCTGTACATCTGTCGGTCTGTACATCTGTCTGTACGTCTGTCTGTATGTCTGTCAGTCTGTCTTCTGTACGTCTGTCTGTCTGTCTGTCTGTCTGTCTTTAGATCTGACTGTCTGTACGGCTGTCCGTCCGAACGTCTGTATGTCTATACATCTGTCTGTACGTCTGTCTGTCTTTCTGTCCGTCCGTATTCCTGTATGTCTATACGTCTGTCTGTATGTCTGTTTATATGTCTGTTTGTCTGTACGTCTGTCTGTGCGTCTGTCTGTCTGTATGTCTGTCCGTCCGTACGTCTATATGTCTACACATCTGTCTGTACGTCTGTTTGTCTGTACGTCTATCTGTACGTCTGTCTGTCTGTACATCTGTCTGTCGTCTGTAGGTTTGTCCGTATGTGTTTGTGCGTCTGTCTGTATCTCTGTCAGTCTTTACATCTGTCTGTACATCTGTCTGTCTGTACATCTGTCTGTCCATCTGTCTGTACGTCTGTCTGTACATTGGTCTCTCTCTGTCTCTCTATCTCTCCATTATATATCTGGTAGGTCTCTCTCTTGCTAATTTGCTCTCTCGCTCTCTCTCCATGATCTTTCTTTCCCTGTGTCACTCTTTCTCATTCTCTGTTTCTCATTTTTATTCTCTCTCCAGTCTTCCTCTTTTCCTTTGTTCTATTTGCCTCTGTCGCTCCCTTTCATTCCCTCTCTCTAATTCTCTTATTCCTTCCATTTCTCTCTCTTTCTGTTTTTCTATTTAATTCCATGTCCTTCTTTCTCATTCGCCCTAATTCTCTCTCTCCATTCTCTCTCTCTCACTCTCTGTCTTTGTCTCCTTTTCTGTCTTCATCATCTCTTTCTTTTTCATTGTCACTCTTTTATTTCTCTTTTATTTCTTTTTTCTTTCTATTTGTCTTTTTTGTTCCTTATTCTTCTCTGTATCACTTTTTCTCCTCATCTCTCTCTTCCATTGTCCATTATCTCTTTCTTTTTCAGAGTCAGTCTTGTCAGAGTCAGAGTCATTCCCTCTCTATAACTCTCTCTCTCTCTATGTATATATATATATACACCTCCTCCTTGTATCTACACTCACTGTCCATCTTATCAGCTCCACTGACCATATAGGACACTCTGTACTTCTACACTTACAGACTGTAGTCCGTCTGTTTCTCTGTATACTGTATTACTCTGTTCTTCAGTGGTCAGAGAGTGGCCAGTGGGTGTACATATACATGTCATATGACCTAAACTATTGCAGTTTTGGCACCACTGTGAACATTTACACATTACATCTCAGTTTTAATGACTAGAATATTTAATGGTTTTAAATGATCAAAGAACTAGAATCTCTGTTTGAAGCGCAGATGAAATTATAGAAGGAATAAACAGATGAAAGATATGTTCATATATGTATGTATGTCTGTCTCTCATTGACATCCGTATGTACTCTCTCTCTGTCTCTCTGTCTCTCTCAGTGTGGTTTGTGTGGGTGGCGATGGTTCGGTAGCCGAAGTTGCTCATGGTTTGCTGCTCCGGGCCCAGATGGATGCTGGGAGGGACGCAGACTCCATCTTCATGCCTGTCCAAGCAGCACTTCCTCTGGGTGTAATCCCAGCAGGTGAGGGGTCTGGGTGGTGACCCTCTGAATCTCCAGCAGCTGTTCACACACACACACACACACACACACACACACACTGAACACTCTAAAAATGAGAGTATACGTCTGAATCATCAACGTAAAGAGAAGCTGACCCCCCAACACCTCATATTAAAATATCTATAACCAAATCTTGCTTATTAAACAGATGTTCATAGTTTACCATGTTTCCATACTTTCCATATTTACCATGTCCTAAATTTATGTTGTTCCCAAAATGCGGTAAACTTTGAAGTCTTGGTCTTTGGTTTATAGCATATAAAGATATTACTGAATAACAACTGTTATTACATTCAGCCATTCCAATTTGTTAACAGTTAATAATATGGTTAATTTTAGTTAATAATATGGTTAATCTTAGGTTAATGTAATAATAAAAATGTTAATGTAAAATTATTTTATTTTCAGTTATTTTTGGACATTTATGTTAATCTGTTCATCATGATTTTTTAACACAGTGTTACGGGCAGCTGTAAAAAAAAATGTATTAATTAATTAAACATGATATAAAATTCACCATAACAGAGAAAGAAATCTCAATACAACTACAATAAAAATGTGTGTTCAATAGGGGGCAGGGGGCAAATATTTGACTACTGGGATATTTGTCTGTTGGGTGGCTTTTCGGATTGTAATTTTGGGATTTGGCCATTTGTTTTTGTCTAAATGTAGGATATCAATAAGGGTGAACTATAAAATACTGTGATGTTCATAGTTCCCGGGAGAAACTCAGATGACTGGTTACTGTTCATGATGCAGCTTTATTGTTAATTTAATTAAACCAGCAACAAACAGTGCAAAAAGAAACATCCTCTCCGGCACTCACAGCTACCAACCCAGCCCTCTGCTCGACTCAGGAAAACCCACCACTCCACCCGCCTCCCCAGGCTCTTCAGCAATGAAAGTCCTCGTATGATCCCAAAACAGCCCGACATAAACACTTCTTCTCTTTAAAAAGCTGAACTGCTTGCAATTCAGATGCAAGGTGTGTCCTTCATACCTCGAGTTGGACCACCTCAGTGAAGCACTGGTTAACCTGTGCATGCACTGTGCTCTTACCCCCTAGCCCGCCACCAGGAGAGGCTAGTGGGCCTGGTAGACTAAGTGAAACTGTGCTGTGGAAAACGACAAGCCTGGAGATTCACATTTTAAATAAGGGGCATCCGACGCAGACTTTCTGAACACTTCTCTGAGCCGTGCACTTCCTGAGCCCCCCTCACCTGGGTGTCAAGCTTCAGCTACTCACTGAGCCCAAAATGTGGTATTCGGGACAATCCTAATTCATCAAAAGCTCACCCACTTTTGCGTGACAACTGGGCAAAACAACGAAAACAGGACATAGACTAAAGCACATAGTTAAACCGGGATTGTGTATATATGTTAGTGCATGTTTACAGATGCCAGAAAGCACATGATCAAGTCCATCAGAGACTACTGAACATCTCCAGATGCTTGAGGTGAGTGTGTGGTGGTGTAGACATACAGCGAGCAGCATGCTAATCAATGAGATATACGCTTTTATTGTTTGTTAGCTACTTTAGCCTTGTACCTCCAGCCAACCTCAGACACCACACCTCTTGGCCGATTCCCTGTGTATGTTTGATTTTTCACTGAACTGTTCCTTTAATAAGCCCAGAACAGGCTTCCGGTACTGGCCCGCGGAGCGATGTGCACATGCTGTTTTCTTGGCACGCAAAAACGGTGAAGGCTTCATATTCCTCCAGTGAAAACAATCCCCCCAAAAATTACCCAGCAGCACCCTGCACCTCCACGTCCTCCCCTGTCACATTGATTTAGTCTGATTGTGTTGTGAAGCTCCTCTAGCGAAAACAAACAGCTCGCTCATAACAGCACTGTGCGGGTGTATCATTATCAAATTGATTTAATCACAGCCGGGTCTGGGAGTGGCCCGACCGCACACTGAGCTAATTGCCTTCAAGTGTGTCTGTAAAGGAGCCTCTTTCATTCGGCTCCATTCACTTCAGTGAGGTTCAGTGGGCTTTGCTGGCACGGCTGCGCTATGTGCAGCACTGCCAAAACAATCACAGAGACGACAACAGCACATCAACACCAAACCTCATAATCTAACATTCATACCGCATCACTCACCAACAACACTCATAATCTAGCATTCATACCGCATCACTCACCAACAACACTCATAATTTAACATTCATACCGCATCACTCACCAACAACACTCATAATTTAACATTCATACCGCATCACTCACTGAAATATCCATTCCTGAACACAACAGCACCATCAACAACAACACTCATAATCTAACATTCATACCACATCACTCACCAACAACACTTATAATCTAACATTCGTACCGCATCACTCACCAACAACACTCATAATCTAACATTCATACCGCATCACTCACCAACAACACTCATAATCTAACATTCATACCGCATCACTCACCAACAACACTCATAATATAACATTCATACCACATCACTCAACAACACTTATAATCTAGCATTCATACTACATCACTCAACAACACTCATAATCTAACATTCATACCGCATCACTCACCAACAACACTCATAATCTAACATTCATACCGCATCACTCACCAACAACACTCATAATCTAACATTCATACCACATCACTCAACAACACTCATAATCTAACATTCATACCGCATCACTCACCAACAACACTCATAATCTAACATTCATACCGCATCATTCACCAACAACACTCATAATCTAACATTCATACCTCATCACTCACCAACAACACTCATAATCTAACATTCATACCGCATCACTCAACATCACTCATAATCTAACGTTCATACCGCATCACTCAACATCATTTATAATCTAACATTCATACCGCATCACTCAACATCACTCATAATCTAACGTTCATACCGCATCACTCAACATCACTCATAATCTAACATTCATACCACATCACTCACCAACAACACTCATAATCTAACATTCATACCACATCACTCAACATCACTCATAATCTAACGTTCATACCGCATCACTCAACATCACTCATAATCTAACGTTCATACCGCATCACTCAACATCATTCATAATCTAACATTCATACCACATCACTCAACATCACTCATAATCTAACATTCATACCGCATCACTCACCAACAACACTCATAATCTAACATTCATACCGCATCACTCACCAACAACACTCATAATCTAGCGCTCATACCGCATCACTCACCGACAACACTCATAATATAACATTCATACCACATCACTCAACATCACTCATAATCTAACGTTCATACCACATCACTCAACAACACTCATAATCTAACATTCATACCGCATCACTCACTAACAACACTCATAATCTAACATTCATACCACATCACTCACTGACATATACATTCCTGTACACAACAAGAAACAAAATAAAGTATATAAGAAAAAAATGAATACATTGTACATCAGATGATAATAATAATAAAAATAATAATAATAACAAATAATAAAAATATTAAAATTATTTATAGAATAGGGAATAGAAAGAAGTAACAGAAAGGAATATTAATAACTATTAATAAATGTAATCAGTAGATGCAAAATCTTTATTTCAATATAAATATTTAACAGTAAATATGTTACAGTTTATTTTTATGTCTAAACAGAATATTGAGTATTAATCTCTCTGTCTGTCTACATGTCTCTCTGTCTGTCTGCCTGTCTGTCGGTCTGTCTACATGTCTCTCTGTCTGTCTGTCTGTCTGTCTGTCTGTCTGTCTGTCTGTCGGTCTGTCTACATGTCTCTCTGTCTGTCTGCCTGTCTGTCTGCCTGTCTACATGTCTCTCTGTCTGTCTCTCTGTCTGTTTGTCTCTCTGTCTCTCTGTCTGTTTGTCTATCTGTCTGTCTACATGTCTCTCTGTCTCTCTGTCTGTCTTTCTACATGTCTCTCTGTCTGTCTCTGTCTGTTTGTCTGTATGTCTCTCTGTCTGTTTATCTGTCTGTCTGTCTACAAGTCACTCTGTCTGTCTCTCTGTCTGTTTGTGTGTCTGTCTGTTTGTGTGTCTGTCTGTCTACATGTCTCTCTGTCTGTTTGTCTGTCTACGTGTCTATCTTCTTGTATTGATAGTAGACTGTGTGTAGGCAGGCGTGTGGAGAGGAGAATAGGCTGCGATTTTTGGGCCAAGAGTTTGACCTTCACTCGTCCTTTCGAGCGCAGTAAAATGGAGTGCTGTTGTTGAGAGAGATGGAAACCCTCCAAATCTGCGGCTCGCTGGACGAGGTCACTGTTTCTCTTCATTAGTGTCCAGTCCCCTGGGGGGTATTTGTAAACAGTTTCCTGTCACAACGCTGCTGAAAAAGACCCTCGCATACACAGATATTCTCCCAGGTTTAGAGGTGTGATTGCAGGCTCGGGTGGTTCCAGCGCACAGGAGGGTGAGGTACGTCTCTTTGTTCCAGCACTTGAAGCGCACTTGAAGAACACAGTGTTCACAGGAAAAGTTGGGCAGGAGAACGGGTTTGTTCGGTGCTGTTTGGCAGAACGTGTTTGCTTCTTTGGTTTGGCACTGGAGACCCAGTGGCATGCAGGCATTTGGGCATCCTGGCCCAAATTTCTGTTGAAGATGAACTGATTCGAAAAGGCATACATTTAAAGGTGACCCAAATTTCAATAATAGTTTAAGCAAGATTTAAAGAAGCTCTTTATTTCCATCTTTAAACAAACAAACAAACAAATAAATTAACTAATATGTTTTAAATGAATAAAAAACAGCCTGAAACTAAAGTCTGGGCACCCTGCATGGTCAGTAAATGCTTTTTGTAGCCAGCTTGGAGTTTTTCTCTTCTTGTTTAGGGGTTTGTCACCCATTCCGCCTCACAGAAAGCTTCTGGTTCTGTAAGATTCTCTCCGTCCGTCTTTCACGTGGTGCTCTTTTAAGGTCTATCCACAGACCTTCCATGACGTTTAGGTTATGGACTGTGAGGACCATGAGAAAACCTTCCGCTTGCACCTCTTGTGGATTTTGAGGTGTGTTTAGGATCATTATCGTTTATCCTCCGTTCTTCTTCAGCTTTTTGACGGATGCTGTGAGGTTTGCTTCCAGAATTTGCTGCTATGTAATTGAATCTTTACTTCCCTCCACCAGTCAAATGTTCCCTGTGCTACTGACTGCAGCACCAGCCCAAAGCATGACTGGTCCCTCCCCCATGTTTAACAGATAAAGAGATGTCCTGTTCATGAACATTCTGCACCCTTTTTACTCCAACATACCTTTATACGGTGGCCGAGAAGTGCAAAACAAACGAACATTTCAGAAAACAAAATTACAACAATAAAAACAAATTAACAAGCAAAAAAAATACATTCCAGAAAACAAAATTACAAAAATAAAAGCAAATTTACAAATGAAAAAATATTATGTTCAAGAAAACAAAATTACAAAAGCAAAAACAATTTTACAAATGAAAAAATACTACATTTCAGAAAACAAAATTATAAAAACAAAAACAAAAACAAATTTACAAATGAAAACTTTCACCAGTACCGAAACACTTTTACAAACTACGAATTCTGACGGAAAGGGCGGGTCTAACACACATTAAGTGCTTGTTGCGGAGCCTTGTCAATCAAACTGTTTCGCGGTGGTAGAGTGAGTGGAGTTTGGGATGGTGACACACGTTTTAGCCAGCTGGCATGCTTTCGTTTTTCCGGTATCCTTTTCTTCCGCCTGCTCTTTTAAAAACTCTAAAGACCTTCCACAGGAAAAACAGAAGCGTGCCAGCTGGCTTAAACGCATGCCACTAAATGGACAAAACATGCTTTAACGTCGTCACCATCCCACACTACACTCACTCTATCACCGCCAAACAGTTTGATTAACAAGGGTCCACAACAAGCACTTCCTGTGTGTTAGACCCGCCCTTTCTGTCAGAATTTTGAGTTTGTAAAACTGTTTCAGTACAGATAAAAGTGTTTCACGTTTTGTAAATTTGTTTTTACTTTCGTAATTTTGTTTTCTGAAATGTTAATTTTTTTTTCATTTGTAAATTTGTTTTTACATTTGTAAATTTGTTTTCTGGAATGTAATTTTTTTTTTCGTTTGTAAATTTGTTTTTATTTTTGTAATTTTGTTTTCTTTAATCTTAATTTCTTTTGCACTTCTCGGCCACTGTACCTTTACCCATTGCAGCCAAACATCCCGTTCAGTCCGCAGGACTTGTTTCCAGGCTTGTTTAGTAGTTCCTTTGCAATCTTATGGTCCTGAACTTTGTGGTGAGGACGCATGAAAGGTTTTCTTCTGATGACTCTTCGGTGAAGATTGTATTTGTGCAGGTGTCTGCTAAAACTTCCTGAAGGTTCCCTCTGTGATGTTCTGGAGGGGGTAATTATGTGGAAATGGGTTCTTCGGTTGAGGTGACAGTACATTTGAACCACGGTGTCTACACTGAGCTGCTGGACAAATTAGGTTTTGCTTTTTGCTTATCATCTTACCGAGGAACACAACATTCCTATCCCTGTATTCCAAGATCACAGTTCCCACATTCACAGGGCTACAAATGTGACTGATTGGCATGATGAAGATTCTAAAATAAAGAAGGAAGCAGTCGTGAAACTGTTCACAGGTTCTGTGGTTGCAATTTGTTTTTGGGGTCTACAGGCCTGTCTGGACCCAGAAATGACTATTACGTTAGACTTAACAGCTGGATAACGGCCTGTTTCACCTTTGACCTGATTGGTCAGCACAGAAAACGCGTTTATGATGTGCTTGATCACTTTGAGTTGAGCTTTTAAAAAAACGAGGCACCAGAAAACCACCCAAAGCATGTCCTGCTGTGTAACCCCAACACGGTGTGCTGCACACTGCTGTCTATAAACATACAGGCATCAAACTGAGTGTTCCTACAGTTCGTAGATTCATATTTCAGTCCAGTAAACAGTCGCCCCCTTTACTACACCTACGGATCCGTCTGATTTTCCGGCTGGATCCGGATTCTGTTCCTTCACGTTGTTTTCCAGTGATCAGCTTGTCAATCAGGGTTCGATTCGCGTCACTGCATTTCATTAGATTCTGAAATCCAGACTTACAGGCAGCGCTATACCGATCGAACATAATCCCCTCTCATAACCTCGGCGAACCGCGCGGCAGATACATTATTTACACCGCGCTAGACGAACATGTAAAACGACCAATTAAAGCCTCCCCTCGCACGCGGCACCCTATACGCCGCTCCGCACGCACACTACAACATATAAATCCTGGGCTCCTAATTAATTTGCTGGGTCCTAAGGGTTTCCGTGGGACTGTTAATTTCTTTGATATTCCAGGCAAAGAACCAAAATGTTGGTGCGGGTTTGACGAGGCTCTAAGACATGCTTGACTAGCGAGTCATTGCATCGCATTCATCTGCCTGGATGGGGGAGACATTAACAGCCTTATGAATATTCATGCTGTCTGCTTAATTAAGTTAATTGTTCTGCAGAAGTGCTCGCACTTCCAAGGACATTTTCTCTCTCTCTCTCTCTCCCTCTCTCTCTCCGCCCTCCCCCCTCGCTCTTTCTCTCTCTTTCTCTTCTCTTTCTTTTTCTTACTTGCTACTTCAATCTCTCTATCGCCCTTTTTCTTTTCTTTTCACTCTTTCTTTCTCTCTCGTGTCCTCTCTTTTCTTTCTCTTATTCTTCTATTTTTCTCATTTCTTCTTCCTCATTATCTCTCTCTTCCTGTTCCTCTCTTTCTCTTCTCTTCTCTTTCGTTTTCTTTCTTGCTACTTCATTCTCTCTATGGCTTTTTCTTTCCACTTTTTCTTTCTCTCTTGTGCCCTCTATTGTCTCTCTCTCATTCTTCTGTTTTTCTCCTTTATTCTTCCTCATTATCTCTCTCTCTCTCGTTCTCTCTGTCTTCCTGTCCCTCTCTTTCTCTGTTCCTCTCTTCTCTTTTTTTCTTACTTGCTACTTCATTCTCTCTATCGCTGTCTTTTTCTTTTCTTTTCACTCTTTCTTTCTCTCTTGTGCTCTCTCTTTTCTTTCTCTTGTCCTCCTTTTTTTCTCCTTTCTTCCTCATTTTTTTTCTCTTCCTCATAATTTCTCTCTCTCTGTCTCTCATATATCTCTCGCTATTTCTTTTTATTTTCCCTTTCTCTCTCATTCCCTCTATTGCTATATCATTTCTTTATCTCTTCTTTCTCGCATGCCCCCCTCTTTTTTCTCTTTCTTATTCTCCTGTTTTTCTCCTTTCTTGTTCCTCATTTGTTTATCTCTCTCTTTCTCTCCATCTCTCTCTTTCTCTCATTTCTTTTTCTTTGGTCCCTCTCATTGATTTTTTTCTTTTTCCTTTCACTCTTATTCTCTCTCTCCGTTTCTCTCTTCCACCTCCTTTTTCTGTCTTTTTTCTTTTCTCCTTTTTCTCTCATTCTCTCTTCTGCTTTATCATTGTATTCTTCTCTATTTCTTTATCTCATGCACATGTTCTTTTCTTTCTCTCTTTTTTCTTTTTCATTAATTTCACTTACACTCTCATTCTCTCCATCATTTCTTTCTTTTAATCTCACTCTCTCTATCTGTACTCCCTTCTCTATTTCGTTTCCTCTCCTTTCGCCTTTTTTCCCTCTTGTTCTCCTTCTGTCAGCCTCTCAATCTCATTTCTTTTTCTCTCACTCTTTTATTTCTCTCTTTTGCACTCTTTCTCGCTCTCTTCACTTTCCCTTTCTCACTCTCGTTCTTCCTTTCCCCCTTTTTTCTGTTTCTCTGTCTCTCTCTATCTCCTTACCATTTTGCCTTTCTCTCTCTTTCTCTCTCTCACTTCTTTCTCTCGCTATTTCTTTCTTTTTGCTGTTATTTGTTCTGTTTTTCTGTCATTTCTTTTTATTTTCTTTCTGTCTTTCCCGCATGCACCTTCTTTTTTCTCTCTCCCATTCTACCCCTAGTGCTTCATCTATCTCTCTCCCTATCTCTCTCCCAGTCTCTCTCTCTCCCTCTCTCTCTCTCTCTCTCTCTTTCTCTCTCTCTCTCTCTCACGCCATCAATCACGGCGATGCTGGAATGGAGATGGTTAATATATGGAAGCCATTGCGATGTTGGCACAGGCTCAAGCGCTCCTTTATCATCTTCTTCTTCTTTTGGATGGGGGGATTAGCGCGTGTGGTGATTACAACACAAGCGCCAGCCAAACAACAATGGGCACCGTACAATTGATGTTGAGCAGCCGTAATGAAGGAGGCGCCATTTTCTCCCTCCACACAAAGCGGAGCTCAGGTGGAGGTGAAGCAGCAATACTGCGGAGAACAATGATTTCCCTATCAGAGCTAAAAGTGCTAGCACTCAGTATTTCGATAATGACTCCAGAGTCACAGTGACACCTGACCTACACGTGCTCCGCCCACAAAAACCCCCTTCAATCTACAACTATCAGAATATCTGCAGTCCTGTGAGAAAGATCAGGCACAAAAACCCATTGGCTTGTTAATTGTGCGTCCTCCACAGAGAAATGAAAACTAATCGTCTAATGAATGTAAACTGGTCCTGATGTTGAATATCTGGGAACCTAAGGACCCTTATTCACATAAACTAAGAGGAGGGGCAGAAAAGTGTGGCACATTTGGTGGTACACACGTTTTATTATTTTTTATTTCTTATTTATTAATTCAGTATTTTGTAGTTATCACCTTATCTGGACTACTCACCAGACTGCAGTTCGATATATATGCCATATATACTGCCATATATGCCATATATACTTTGGTGGGGTTTGAGTGGGGCGATCCCTGTTTGGGTGGAGGGATCCCTGTTTAAGTGGGATGTTCCTTGTTTGAGTAAGGCGATACCTGTTTGAGTGTGGGAGATCTCTCTTTGAGTGCAGGAGATCTCTATTTGAGTGGGGGGGATCTCTGTTTGGGTAAGGCGATCCCTGTTTGAGTGGGAGCAAACCCTGTTTGAGTGGGGCGATCCCTGTTTGAGTGGGAGCAAACCCTGTTTGAGTGGGGCGATCCCTGTTTGCCTGGGATGATCCCTGTTTGTGTGGGGCGATCCCTGTTTGAGTGGGAGCAAACCTTGTTTGAGTGGGGCGATCCCTATTTGAGTGGGAGCGATCCCTGTTTCAGTGTGGGTGTTCCCTATTTGAGTGGGAGCAA
>CM067480.1:33528765-33543206 GCA_034552555.1 Semaprochilodus insignis | reverse complement strand
TGGGGGGGGGGGGGGGTGAAGGGGAGAGAGAGAGAGAGGGAAGGAGAGGGAGAGAGAGAGGCCCGTAGGAACTGGGCGGGGGGATTTAATGGAGCAAAAATATACACTATATTAATATGTAAATGAGATTCCTATTTACTCTTCAATTCCACTGAGTTCAGTTAGAGAAGTGGCCACACTTTCACTTTCAGACTCTCTCTCTCTCTCTCTCTCTCTCTCTCTCCTTACTTCTCTCTCGCTTCTCTCTCTCTCTCTCCTTACTTTTCTCTCTCCTGTCTGCCTCTCTTTTTTCTCTCCCTCTCTCCTTACTTCTCTCTCTCCTCTCAATCTCTCTCTCTCTCTCTCTCCTTACTTTTCTCTCTCCTGTCTCTCTCTTTTCTCTCTCTCTCTCTCCCTCTCTATCCCTGTCTCTGCTTTTCTCTCTCTCTCCCTCTCCCTCTCTTTCTCTCGCTCTTTTTCCTTACTCTTTGCTCTCTTGCCTTATTTCCCCTCTCTTTCTAGTTCCTACTCTCTATTTTCCTCTCTCCTTCTTCCTTTCTTCTGTCTCTCTGTCTCCTCTCTCTTTCTCTCTCTGCTTTTTCTCTCTTTCTGTCTCTCTGTACTCTTTCTGCTGGGTCTTTAGCTGTCATTTTCTTTTTCTTTCCTTCTTTCTTTTTCTTTCTTTCTTTCTTTCTTTCTTCTCCTTCTCTCCTTTACCAGAGTAGCAGATTGTGTGGTCCTCTATGATTTCCCGTTTTATTAGTGTTAGCAGGCTCCATAGCAGGAGAGATCTGGAGGAGAGGAGAGAGAGGGATCACTCTGATGTTCATCACATTCGTAGCTTCATCAGTCTCCAGCCTCACTGCTTTATTTACAGAGCGCTGCAGCATCCACATCGCAGCCTCACTCCATCTACCAGGCCCACTAGCCTCTCTTAGCAGCTGTTCACAGAGGTGGCCTGATTCTAAGTATGAAGGCCCTAGTAAAGGTCCAGTACAGCGAGGCTCTGTTTGCAGTCATTACTTATGGTCATCGTGTTGTAAGTAGTTTAGACTGAATACGGGTCGAGCAGTGCGTTTCCCGGAGTAGAACAAAGGCCTGTGTTTAGCTGTTAGCGCTGGAGAGGTGGTTTCGTCTCGTCGTGTTTGGCTGTTGGCAGCACCTTAAAAATAAAGTTGCGTCGTGGGTTGTAATCTCTCTCCTGAGTTTCTCCTGAGGACATTACAGTACTCTACAGTATTTTCCAGTTCACCACTATTGATGGCCTACATTTAGTCAAGGTCAGGATCCCAAAACTGAATACCTACCCAACAAACAAGTATCTGAATAGTGAAATATTCCAGAGTCCAGCTCTAAAATAAACCATTCATACATATACTGTATTCTAACACAGCTGCTGTTAATATACATAAACACATGATCCCCAGTGTTTCACAGATACCTGTGTTCATTTCATTACAGTGTCAGAACAGCCAGTTATTACTGAAAAGGTGAATTACACTGGAAGGGAGTGAAAAGTGAAAAACACCTGTAATTTGATGTTATTTATGATGTTTTTTCCTGGTTTTTATGGTGTATGGAGACGTTTTAAAGTGCTTCTGTTTTTAATTTCATTTATTCGCTCATGCTTTTGGCTAGCCTGAGTTCTTGGCAGCGCCCTGTGTCTTGGTCTTGGAGGTCAGGGCTCCAGGCCGGCTGGCTGTGCGTGCACTGTCAGGTGTTTTGGGGAAGTTAGTAGGGATGGGTCTGGTCCATTGTGTTGCCTCTGCAATCTCTCCTGGGCTTAGCATGACAGACAAGCGGATTTGGCTTGTGTCAGGGGATTACACACACACATACACACACACACACACACACAGAGCCAGACTAACATCTTCAAAAAAAGAAAAAAAAAAGATATAAAATCTTGAACGTCGGCTTTACAATAATACCCATTTGCCTAATAAATGCCATATGCCTAAACGTAGCTTCATCGAATGCCTGAATTAATATACCTGTTTGTGTCAAAAGTTGGGTTGTGTGTTCCTACTTGGTTTGTTCTTGGAGCAGCACATCATGACTCATGGAGGGCATCACTGCTCACTGAATGTCTGCAGTCGTGGCTGTTTGGTCAGCCAGGTACAGCGATAAGGCCCGTCCTTGCTTACATCACATGCGCAGCCGAGCGTGAAGCTTGAATCATTGGCATGTCTCATGATGTCAAATCTACCCACCAGGTTCTATTCCTGTGGGTTGATTCCTTCTGGGTGCAGCTGTTCTATTTAGATGATGAGTGTATATTTAGTTGCAGAGATTTCTGTTATAGATGCAATGAAATGAATAACTTGCACTGACAGGGTGTTTTGAGTGGAAGCTAATTTAGTGAAAAAAAGCACTCAGATAGCAAAATTACATACAGAATTACACAGTTAAGTAGGTAATGAATAGTGTTTGATTCATATTGTTTACTGGTTTGCTCTGATGTTCATAAATAACAGAAACATGGCAAAAAAAAGGCATTTCATTAAATTCAGATCATAAAATATCTCCTTTCTTTAGTATTTCCAAATCTAACTAACGCCAGTAAAGGAGACGCTGGTTTGGACGGTGCCGGAGTGAAGGTGTTTATTGTCTGTGGATGTAATGAATCTGACTACACTTGTTAGTGTTACTGTTATTGTTCTTGTCTCAGGTCCAGGCAGCCGTGCAAAGCGGACGGCCAGCTTCCAGAGCTGGAGTATGCCTCCAAATCTCCGGGCCGGTCTCGTACGCACTTGGCTGTAGATTGGGACGATTAACCCGGGACTGACCCTCAGTCCGCTGGAGAGTGTATCCCATCATTAACTCCTCAGACTGGAGATCTAGGCCATATGGTGGTGTAACTCATCTCTTTTGACCGAAAGCGAGGTGGAACTGGTGGTAATGGTGAGCGGTGGGTGTTGGGTGTTCTTTTGTTAATGCTAATTGAAATTGGCACCCAGTCTCAGCATCTCAGAGAGAGGAGAAGCATCGTCCTCCTCTCTCGCCGAACGGTCCCAACAGGTATTCGGAGCCAGTTTAATGTCCATGGTTTTGTTGTCTATAAAGGTTTTGGGGTTTTAGAAAATGCTGCAGCACCAGGGAATATTTGTTATAGAGGGTCTTTAGTCCAGAGTTTGGCGATGTTCCTGCTGTAACACCTTTTACACAGCAGTGGTAAAGTTGGAAGTTTGCATAGACTCATGAACAGGAATGTCATGCCAATGATTCAACTGTAAAAATTAATAGTAATTAATTGATATTTTGAACTGTTCGTTTGTTTTAATTGACTTTTAGCAAGTTACACTTTTGTTAGACATCAACAAGCTCCTGCCAGAATTCTGGTTGGACATTTGACCAGTCTTCTTAGCAGAATTCATAGAGTTCAGTTAAATATGTTGGTTTCCTCAATCCTCATATTTTTACGATAGGGTTGAGGTCAGGACTTAATATAAGCTTCATCCAATCCACAGTCAACTTTGATGTAGGTTTTGGGGTCATTGTCCTGTTGGAGCACCCAGTCCTGTCAAAGCTTCAACTGTCTAGCTGATGGTTTTGAGGTTTAGATAAAGAATTATTCATAACTCCATTCGCAACAGAAAAGCCCCAGAGCATGATGCTACCACCACCATGCTTCACAGTGGGTACAGTGTTCTTGCGGTTGAATGCCTCAACATTACTCCTCCAAACATACCTCATTCTTCGTCTCATATTGACCATAAAACATTCCTCCAGCAGGCTTTATCATTGTCCGTGTGGTCAACTGTGGTCAAACTTCAGTAAAGCTTGAAGGTATGGGTTTTCGGAGCAGGGGCTTCTTCCTTGGATGGTAGCCTCTCTTAGGCAAAGTAAATCATGCTTGACTGTAGACAGTGGCAGTGGTGTTCTAGCAGATCCATGTTCATGGAAAGCCTGTGCCTTGGTGGTTCTTGGGTTGGTCCTGACCACCTGAACTAATTTCCTTTCAGCTAAGGGTAGCAGTTTGGGTCTTCTTCCAGCCCATGGCAATGTGGCTACGCCTCCCAAAAACTTCATGTACTGTTGTTTGAACTGATGGTCTTGGAATCTGCAGTTGTTTGCAATAACGTGTTTTATTCAGAGATCTGCAATGAGCTCCTTGGACTTCCTTGTTAGACTTTGTCAATCAAATGAGTGTTTTCATGCACAGACAAGTGTAATGATTAACAAACTTGGAATGACGCACGCTGAACTAAAAGCAGAGCAAGGTTTTATTAGCAGGTTAGCGGTTAAGCTCAGCAACAGACGAACATAACAAAGGGAGTAAACCATAAGTACAAGTGAGAGTCAAAAAACCAAAAGACCACCAACCAGCAACCAAAACAAGAGGCAAAACCAAAAAGGAGTAAACCAGAAATCCAACAGTGTCGGAACCGGGATAGCAAACAGGAATCGCAAGGATGGAACGCTCAGTAGGACAGTAGGAGTGGCAGTACTTCGCAATGTGTGTGTGTGGATCAGGGTATATAAGCAAACAGACAAACTTACAAGCAGGTGTGTATGTGATCAGTATTCCCGGGATGATGAACGGGAAAACAGGCTGTGATTGGGGGATGGCGGACATGTGACGGTGACATCATCGGGCGGTGGGTTCTGGGAGATGGGGAGGCAGAGGGGAAACCCGGAAGCGTGACAATAAGCTACCAGCTGTAGTCAGTCATGATCATTAGCAGGACGTTAAGAGGCCTTGGCAAGTTAATATGCATTGTGAAACCTTCAGCACCACGTTCAGTTCTTAACCTAATTGGGTGTATGTATATTTTGCTCCTGAATGTATGTGCTGACTTCAGGAAACCCATAAACTTGTGGTCCAAATTGGTGTTTTTGTCTCTATTAAAGATCTTAGCTGAAAGCCCAGAAACTTCCAACCACAGTTAGTCTTAGAGAAACAAGCGTAACGTATTTACGGAAAGTCCGTAAATAAGCCACACAACCCGAGAGAGAGGAACACCGTTCTGTGTTGTGTCTGTGTAGTCTTATTTGGCTGGAAGGCATAAAGGAGCGACACAAAAACGGCGGCCGGAGCGCATGGCACCTGACACGAACTGGGACGTGCTGCCTGTTCACAGGGGCCAATGCAGGGCTTGTTCGTTTCTAATTAAGCAATATTTACGCATGTGAATAAGGCCAACTGGCGGGATTTGGAGGGAGCTGATGAATTATTCATGAGCGGGGAGGGGGAGCCGTGTGGATGCAGAAGAGGGTCAGGCGTGCCCGTGGCGGAGGGGATTGGAGCTGAGCTGCATTCGCGTACTTACATATGCCCTGAATCAGCTCAGATATGTCACCTTTGACACTTGATGGATGGCTCCGCTGCCACCGATGCGACCAGAGAGGAATTTGTTGCCACCGTTTGAACAGTTCTGTTCCTAGAAGTCACTGTCATCACCAGCGGTAACGAAAGCATGCTGTAATTCAGTGTGTTTCTTATTTTTTTGGCATAATCTTAAGAAAATCAGCCACAATTTACAATTTGAATTTTATTTTTCAATTTCTAATTTTTTTTTTTTTTTTCAGATTTCATAATGACAGGACCGATAGAAATGTTCCCAAACTACCTCAAATAAATCTCTTTTTATAAATTTACATGAAAAGTACAGAACATTTTTGCCTTCTCCTTCTCCTCTCCTCCTTTTCCTGTTTTTTCACGCGCAGCTCAGTGAAACTAGCCAAGAAATTCTGCCGAAAGTGAAGATTCTAAACATTTTAGTCCCTGTGCAAGGAAAAACGAGTCCAAAATGGAAACTTAACGGGAGAAGGCAAATATGTTCTTTACTTTTCATGTAAATTAAGGATAAGAGGTTTATTTGATGTCGTTTTGGAGCATTTCTATTGGTCCTATCATAATGAAATCAAACAGTTTTGAAAATTTTCAATTTTGAAATTGAATTTTAAACATTGTATATTGCAACTTTTCTCAGAGTATGTCAAAAAATAAGAAACAACAAAAATAAAGATACTTTTTTTTGGCTTTGGACAGCGACAATAGGTGTTTGCAAGTAGAAGTGTAACTATTTTATTATGATTTAAATTTGCTGTAAAAATTACCGTCACGTTTTTTCCATGTTCCTTCGGGTTATGCCGGCATCAGACTATACAAATTCAGCCCTATATTTGCCACAGTTTCCAGCATTGAGAACAAAGAACATGACGTTTGGTTTGATATAATTGAAAAACAGCGTTGTTCCATCCAGGATGCTCCATGACACCCCAGCGGAAAGTCTAGCGAGTTGGAATTTTTGGGATTTTTCCACCTGGTTTCTTATCCCATAGGATGCGTTCCTTGACGATGACCTATAGGAGGACAGAGCGCTCTTTGGTGCACATATACAAACATGGAGAAGAGAAAGAGGTGGTGCTGCAGCTGCAGCCCTCAAATGGCACAATGGGCTGCAGATTAGGGATGCACCGATCGGGCTTTTTCAGTTCCAATACTGATATCAATACATAAACTTTCCGTATCGGTCGATACCCGATACCAATCTGATATGACTGCTAAATCAACAAACCGTATACTTCACCATGTGGGAGAGACGTAAGGCATCAGGACTGACTTAAACATTACTATGTCTGTAAAACTAATTCCCTCCATGCTGACTCTTTGGCTCGCTCCATGTTGTTGTTCCATGTGTTTGTAACCCAAGTCTAGCAGCATGCTGCACACAGTGCTGCTCACGTATGGTGTAGCACAAATTAAGGTGAGTGGAACGGCCACATGGATCGGCCTAATTATCCGATACCCAATCCAACTAGTTTTGTTAATGTTTGGGACTGATATCAGATCCTGCCGGATCGGTACATCCCTACCACAGATCACATCTATCACAATAACATCCTCTCAGAATTTAACGGCAGTACAACATAAAGCAGTGCTACAAACACATTACCAAAATGCTAATCGCTAATCACAGCACCTAGAAACTAGCAGCGGCTCACTGAAACCACAGTTTAAACCACTTCTCTGAACTGTTCAAACACGTTTGTTACCTCCAGTTCATACTGTCCTCTTCCCGACACCCAGAACAGCCTCCACACTCGTTTATTCTTTTTTTCTTTTCTTTCCGAACGTCAGCTAAGACACAGCAAGGTTTTATGGAACTTTGATTGTCTAATCTGACATAGTAAACACAATGAAAGACAAAAATGTCATGTAGTCAGATCACGACATTATTCAGACTGTGCCTTTAATGCTAATGTATGTAAATGAGTCTTGTGTTGAGCTTCATTTAAAAAGCCTTTAGAGCTGACATATTTCTTATAACTTCAGTGTGAGTGGGCGGGGCTAATCTGCAGTAAGATGAATAGGTGGATGTATGTACATGTGTTGGTTCTTATGACATCACAGAAACAATTAATTCAAGCAGGCTGTTTTTGTTTTGTATTGTGTTCATTATTATTGACTGATAGCAGTTACGGCCTTCTGAAGCAGGTTCTATGTGTGTGTGTGTGTGTGTGTGTGTGTGTGTGTGTGTGTGTATATACTACTGACTTTCAACTCTGTGTGTAGGACACAGGCAGGTTGTGGATGTGTGCAGTGTGAGTTCTATGGGTCGGTTGTTGCGGTTCTGCTTCTCGGTGATGTTTGGGTTCGGAGGTCGGACGCTGGCTGCAGCAGAGAAACTCCACTGGATCCCAAACGTGCAGCGCAGAGAGCTCGCCTTCCTCTCCTCACTCACTACCTTAAAGTAAGAGCACAGTACTGTTAACCCCCCTCTCTATCTCTCTCTCTCTCTCTTTGTCTCTTTCTTTCCTGCTTTCTCTCCGTCTGCCTTTCTCTCTCTCATTCTGTTATTTTCACCTTCATCTCTTCATTCATTAACTTAAAGGAGCAATATGTAAGTTTCTTTTTGTTTAAAATATTACATAATTAACTACAATTATCAACAGAATGTGATAGAATAACAGTTTTGATGGTGCGTCATAGACATCTATTTATCATGTTGCCGAGATATTTACTACTTTAGTTAGCATACTAACCAGCTAGCCCTGGTCTGTCCTGTCTCATAATACCACTGTGTACCTGAAGAGGCGATAGTGAGTCACTGTAGCGCTGTAGGAGTGGAATCAGTCCAACATGAGAGGGTAAAGAAGTAGCTCTGCTGCCCCGACGGCGTATTCTAACCTCCTATCAGTCATGTTGAAGGTGCTGCTCTCGGTTAGATCATTTAAGGGCAGGTAGACCATGAAAGGAGCAGGAAACACAACCATGGCTGAAGCTCTTAGTGAGCAACCGCTGTCACCACCACCACTGCCACCACCACCACCACCACTGCCACCACCCACTCTCAGCAAGTAACCACATTAATCAGCGAACAAAGCAGAAGAAGAGTTAACACTGGTGCTGCTCCCCACCGCTGGAGACGCTCTTGGAGAGGACAGGGAGGAAGATGGATGCTGAACATTTCTTCTAGACTGGTGAGGAGTGGAGAGGGAGGAGGAAGGACTGTGCATTTCCTGGTGTCCTACAGTAAGAGTGGACACCACAGCATATGGTGATACGTTGCCCCCTGGGGTTTGGAGTATGAATTTGACAGGTTGTGACACCTTACAGATTGCTCCTTTAAAGTAAGAACGCAGAACAGCTAACCACTGTATACCTCTCTCTCTCTCTCTCTCTCTCTCTCTCCCTCTCTCTCCTGTTTTCTCAGCATGTATTGCCCCTCTTTACTGTACTCACTGAATCTCTTCCTCAGAGAAATGCAAATGCAATATTATCTGAATGTCTCTCTCTCTCTCACTATCTCTCTCTCTCTTTCCCTCTCTCTCTCTTTCTCTTTCTCTCTCTCTCTCACTCACTCTCTCTCTTTCTCCTTCTATCTCTCTCTCTCTCACTCACTGTTTCTCCTTCTCTCTCTCTCACTTGCTCTCTTTCTTGCTGTTGTTCGGTCTCTCTCCCTCTATCTCTCTTGCTCTCTCTCTCTCACTCTTGCTGCCGTTCTCTCTCTCTCTCTCTTTCTCTCTCTGTCTCTCTCAGGCCTGAAGACTGTGAGCTGTCTTTTATAGCCAGCGGTGGAGCGGCGGTGGATCAGACAGAGTGGGTTACGCCTCTATTTGCCCTGTTGTTTTTCCTTCATTTTCAGGTCGTAATTGTTTGAATGTAATTTTGAACACCTCCCTCCGTTTAATCAGCCACTGGACTGAAGTCAGAACGCTGAAGGTCACTCAGCTGAAGAGAGCGGAGCAATGTGGACTACGACCTTGTGCTCCAATTACAATTACTTAGGAAACGAAGATTCTGAGATTCTGTTTCCTTATTTCTTATTTCGTTTTCCTAATTATGTATTTAGAAATACTCAGACTGGAGGAACTATATAGACAATTAAATCAATGTCAGACTTTTTCGGTCGTTATGCTTATATCAGCAAAAAATGAGCCCATTATTACATATTCGTACAGCTGATTATAATAGATTCTGAATCAGCTGAATCACCACCTTCAGATGCATTCACATCCAGAGCTCCCTGATATCCCTCCAGCCCGCCTGGCTGCCCAAGTAATTGTCCAGTGGTCTGAAAGCAGAGTACTGAAGTTCACTCAGCTGATGAGAGAAAATGGCTGAGCCATATGATGATGTGGATATAAACACAGTTATTATGATCTTAATGTTCTCATCTCCTTGTTTTACACAGCAGTGAGCTGGAGGACGAGCTGGGTGATGTCGGTGAGTACAGATAAATGCAGAGCGTGTGTGATAGTACTAGTGTGTGTGTGTGTGTGTGTGTGTTAGTGAGGGCCTTTCATTAAAAGTAAAATATGTTTTTTTCCTTCTCCTGTATCACCTATTCACTTTGGAGATACAATATCAGCCACCTCCTTGTATCTACACTCACTGTCCACTCTATCAGCTCCACTGACCATATAGGACACTCTGTAGTTGTACAGTTCCAGACTGTAGTCCATCTGTTTCTCTGTGTACTGTATTACCCTGTTCTTCAATGGTCAGGACCCCCACAGGACCACCACAGAGCAGGTATGATGTGGGTGGTGGATGATTCTCAGCACTGTAGTGACACTGACGTGGTGGTGGTGTGTTAGTGTGTGTTGGTCATCCTCTAGTCCTTCATCAGCGGTCACAGGACGCTGCCCACAGGACTCTGCTCACAGGATGCTGCCCCCCACAGGACGCTGCCCACAGGACGCTGCCCAAAGCGTGCTGTTGGCTGGATAGTTTTGGTTGGTGGACGATTCTCAGTCCAGCAGTGACACTGAGGTGTCCAGCAGTACTGCTGTGTCTGATCCACTCACACCAGCACAACACACACTAACACACCACCACCACGTCAGTGTCACTGCAGTGCTGAGAATGATCCACCACCCACGTCATACCTGCTCTGTGGTGGTCCTGTGGGGGTCCTGACCATTGAAGAACAGGGTTATACAGTATACAGAGAAACAGATGGACTACAGTCTGGAACTGTACAACTACAGAGTGTCCTATATGGTCAGTGGAGCTGATAAAGTGGATAATGAGAATATATATTTTTATATATATGTATTTCTCTCCATCTTTCTCTCCAGGAGAAGATGGTCCCTGGCAGACCAGACGAGGCCTCTACCTCAACATCAGTATCATGTCTATTCCATGCCTTTGCTCCATGGCTCCCAGAGGCCTGGCTCCTTTCACCAGGTCCAACACTCTACCTCTCTTTACCCCTTTCACACCATCTGACCCTCCTTTATCTGTCACTATCCTCCACCTGGGTCATCCACCCCCACACCCTTCTCAGTGCACCCTTCTCATCTTATTCTTATTGTAGACACTAGAAGAGCGTTCGGCTGCATTAGTGCTGAGCACTTCCTCCAGATCAACAGTCAGACTGTAAAGCTCTGAGACTAGGTCAGTGGGTTTGTGTCTCAGAAGATCTAGCTGGGTTCGTCTCCTGGATGCCTTTGGAGGCCACGCGTGTGTGTATTTGTGTAGATTGCATTGGGGTGAAGCCAGGTAATCCCTTGAGACTGGGCCTAGTGGTTGGATCAGACAGCTCAGGTCAAATGCCCCTAAGTGGGCTAATCACACCATAACAGGTCTGATTAAAGGCAGTGATGTAGCAGGCTTAAGGCTGCAGCAGATGTCCACGGGCTTGTAGGAAGTGCCCCCATGAGCCCCCACCTACCGTTCAACACCTCCCACTCTACAAGATAACAAACATCAGCTTGATCTCATAGTAACCTGGATATAGAGGAAGGAGTGTGACTCAGTCCACAGCCACCTCCTTGTATCTGCACTCACTGTCCATGTTATCAGCTCCACTGACCATATAGGAGCACTCTGTAGTTCTACAGGTACAGACTGTAGTCCATCTGTTTCTCTGTATACTTTATTACCCTGTTCTTTAATGGTCAGGACCCCCACAGGACCCCCATAGTGCTGCTGGAGTGTTTAAACACTGTGTCCACTCCAGCAAACCACAGCGAGAGTCTGTAGTGAAACATGGTGGTGGTAGTGTGGTGGTGCGGAGCTGCTTTGCTTCTGCAGGACCTGGATGGCTTGTTATAGTTGATGGAACCATGGATTCTGCTCTATATCAGAAGATCCTGAAGGAGAGCGTTTGGCCGTCAGTTCCTGACCTAAAGCTCAAGTGCAGTTGTGTTATGAAGCAAGATGATGATCCGAAGCAGAAAAGCCCACATCTGAAGGGCTCAAAGGAACAGAACACAAGTCTCAAACCCTCACTTGGACCCCTATTGAGATGCTGTAGCAAGACCTTAAACAGGCAGTTCATATGGAAAACAAATTAAAACAATTCTGCAAATTCCGCAAAAATTCCTCCACAGGGATATAAAAGAGTCATCTGAAGGTACTGCCAAGAGTGGAACAGCCACAGCCAGTTATTGGGTTTAGGGGGCAGTTACTTACTTCCATATGGGTGATACGGGTTTAGGATAAATCTTTATCTTCAGTAAATGGAACGACCATTTAAAGGCTGCGTTTTGTGTTTACTTGTGTCTCTATATCGTACATTAAAATGTCTGACGTTACAAATAAGCAAACATAGGAGGAGCTAATATCACTGTACGTGATGAGCAGAGCTGTACCATGTATAAGCATGGACTAACGTGAGGCTAACTGCTCAATATTTCTATCTCAGGTTGAACAACAGCAGCATGGCGCTCGTGGCCGTGGGCAACGCCTCCAGGTCAGAATTCATCAAGCACCTGAAGAGGTACAGCAGCACAAACAATCAGGTACGATCCCCCTGCCCTCGCGTTCAGGAAATCCCTCCTCCCCCCATGCTAATGGAGTTAGCAACCTTTCCGGCTTAAGCAGAATTAGCATACTGTCAAGTCAAATTAGTGGCTGATTGTCAGATTCCCGTAAAACACTTTTCAGGCTAAGAACCCGATTAGCCTATTTCAGAGCCCGCCTCTTTTTTCCTCCACAATCCACTCTGGCGCTCTTTATTAACCCACATTCTATAAATACGCCGCGGCGTAGGGAGAGGGGCCAGGACTGTGGCGCTGTCAGAGGTGTGTACGGTGATGTGAGCGATACCGGCTTCGGTTTAGTGTCCTTATAGCTCCACGTACAGACAGACGAGAAGAGGAACGGCTTCATATGTCTTAACATGCACTGTTAATATGTGCTCATATACAAACACACAACACAACAAATACATAACATCGTACACATATACACAACAGCCTCATGCGTATTATCTATCTATCTATATATATATATATGTGTGTGTGTGTGTATACATATATTTATATGTATGCATGTGTATGCATGATGTGTGTGTGTGTATATATATATATATATATATATATATATATATATATATATATATATATATATATGTAGCTATATGTAATGGGGAGAATAGTAATAAATAAATAAATAAATAAATAAATAAATAAATAAATAAATAAATAAATACAGCCAAACACTGAGATAAAGAGATACGATTTTAAGGGTTTCTTGAACCTGAACACTGAGCTCAACTGTCTAATAGAAGATGGAACATTTTTACAAGTCATTATCTAATATTTTGCTAATGATGGTTAACAGTAATGTGGTTGTTTACTGTATATTAATAAGTGAAATTATTTACTGTTTTCTTAGTGACTTCAATAATTAAAGGGCTGTAAATGTATTTCATAAAGTCATACGCCGAACTTTGTGTGCCACTGACCAAAGTACATGAACTAATGAGTACAGAGAACATACTTTAGTACATGTGACTGCACTGTTACTGCCTGGTTGCTTTTTCTCTGTACTTTGTTCTCTGGAACACAATTAAAGGTCTGTACATTTTAGTGCACAGTTTCCATTTATTTCCATTGAGCTAAGCATAAAACATCAAATGTGCCATAACTTTTGCACAGGCCACATTTTATGTTTTCTTCCACAGTGTTTAGCTCAATGGAAATAAAAGGAACTTAATAATGAATTGTGTTACTGTTTAAAATAGTATATCACTACTGTCAGAATAAAATCTCCAAATATGGAAACTTTACAGGACAAGGAAAAATATCCTTCGCTCCGTAACTTAACGGATGTTAATGGAAAAATAATTTTGTCCAAGTCATTTTGGACCAACATAAAGGTCAACTAGCCTTTTTAGGTTATGTCAAAAAATGAAATATGACCAAAATTGATAAACAGTGTTGTGTCCTGACAACAGTTGTATTAACTAATTAATAATGAGTTAAGGAAATGTTAATGCACCATAAATCTACAAGATAGTACATAACACTGTAATCACTTAACACAGGTTCTAAACGATGCATTCATGATGATACATTTAAGGTTATGAGTTATGAATATCGAATAAATACATCATTATCAACAAACTATAGTTAAACACTTCATTTCTACTATTCAGAATAATCATTAGTTAGATATTATTAATTAATAAATGGCTAGTATTTAAATGATACCACACATGAATGCATATGCACATATTATATATTTATTAACAGTCGTGTTAAGAAAGAGTGGGGAACCCCAACCACACTGCCATCAGGGCTTTTCTGCCTGACTCAACACTTCAGATGTGAACGTTCAGAGTGGGGAGTCAGTCAGAGTGGGTTTGGTGTGAGATGGTTCAGATGTTCTTTACAGTGGTGGTGGTGGTGATGGGAACCAGGGTTCTCCATGTCTACAACACATGTATAGACACTTTATTAGCTATCTAGACCACCAGTGAACCTACACGTGATTATATATGGAATGTTGATGATGGGAAAATACTCATAACCCTTAAAATACTACCACATGGATTAAAACACATTTTAAGACAAGACTTTATCACTCGGACTATCATAAAGCAACGTAGTCATAACCATCTCATGTAGTAACTTTATGCGAGGGAGCTTTTAGAGGTGGACGTCTGGTTAGCTTCACCACCACTGTGAATCATTCCGACTCGGTTAGTCTCTCTAGAGCAGAGCGTTTCACACCAAACCCACCCTGAAAGACTCTGTTTCCACTGAATTATGTAGAA
>CM067480.1:33516265-33526265 GCA_034552555.1 Semaprochilodus insignis | reverse complement strand
TGTTCACTCCTCAGTCCATATGGTCCATATGGAACCTAAACTACAAAAACAGCCCGTTTTGAATTTGAGTGACTTTCTGAATGAACAGGCAGCCAATAATAACAGAGCTCATTTACATATATCAGTCCCACAGGCGCAGTAACAAAAGCCGCCTGTTTCATGATGAGGGATATGGAGCGGTTGGAAACTGGTCCTGTATACTGAAGTATGAGTGGCTTTGGTACATGAATGGTCTTCAGGTCTGTACAGGTCAGGTGGGTGTGTGGGGGTTAAATCTGCCCTGTACAATAACATAGGCTCGGTAATGATGGTGATACTGATGGTGATGCTTCGTCAGGGTGTAGATACAAAGCACTCGGAGCCGATTCCTGTATGACGTGTCCTAAAGGAGACAGATCATTACTACTATCATTAAATACAAACTCAGCACTGGGTTGGTTTTAATGCTGTCCTGAGTAAACGTGTGTGCGGTAACTGTTCCGACTCCACTGTGTTATCCTACAGAGTTCATCCCGGTATCCTCACGCTGTTCGGAGTTGATGTGGAGGAGGCCGAGGAGAAGCCCACCAAATGTAGCTGCATTTAAACACACACAGCACTGTGCAGAAGTCCGAGACCACCCTGTTTCATTTCCAGTCACCATTAAGGTTGAACAATGAATTATTATTATCATTATAATGATAGTTATTCACTAATTAAGATTATTAAATTGGAACGTGGGGCTCCTAATAACCACCTGGAAGACCTGGTAGAGCCACCAACACTCCTCATCAGAGTAACAGCACTTAAAGCTTTCATCTCTGGGAGAGAGGAGAACATCAGGCTCCACCAGATCTGAGAACGTCCACAGGTGTTTCTGTCCATCCTTCTTCCACTGAGACACCTCAATGCTATAGAGGTCTGAAAGGAGGTGTAGCTGTTCAAGAAGCTCCTCACTGAGGAAAGGAGATCTAGACACATCAAACAGAAAAAAAAGCTGCTGGCGTTCTCAGAACAATGGACTGACCAGCCCAGAGTCCAGAACCTCAACACTACTGAATGTGTTTGGGGTTATTTGGAGACTAAATACTGATAAATGCTGATATCACATCTAGTTCTGAGCTCTCTGGATCATTCCCTGCTGAATATTTGTTTTAGGTTCTTTCTCTGATGTTAATAATTTGGACTCAGTGGCTGGTGTGACTGGACATGAAATAGCGAACAGTGACTGCTGCACAGTCCCGGGTATACACTCTACATGCACACACTAGACTAGAAGAGTCACTGATCAAATGCAGCTGTTTAAACATACACACACTCACATGTCCATTCAAAAGTTTGGAATCATTCTTTAATAATAATAATAATAATAAACTCACCGGACAAAAAATTAGTCACCTTGCGTGTTTAAGGTGGTAGTAACTTCAGGCTCCTGCAGATGGCGCTGCACGAGGATGAGGGGGCTATAAACACCTGCGGGTTGTGAGTGACGGGATCCATAGATTGGGAAGAGGTGCTACAGTGCAGGGAATGTCTCGTTCCATGTGTGGAAAATGGCTCCAAAGCAGATGTTAATGATGGGCTAAAAGGAGCAGTCATTTGGGCATGTCAAAGACCATAGTGTGGAGGAAGTAGCTGAATCTGCAGGTGTATGGAAGCGTACGGTCCCATCCCATGCAGCTTGAATATTCTCACACAGTTCCTGCAGATGGTGCGGGTAGGGGTGGAGGTGGAGTGACACCAAGCCTTCTGGACGTGTGACAGCTAACTGATCTTGGCGCGGGCCATGCTGCCTCCACACACGGATTCCAAGACTAAAGCGGGACTCGTCACTGAAGATGAGCCGCTGCCATTCTGAGTCACTCCATGACAGTCTGGCATGCAGTCTTTGGTGACGGTGACGTGGTGTTAAGGACAGTCGTTGTAACGGTCTGTGTGCATGTAGTCCTGCGTGGTGCAGCCGTCTGCCAAAGGTGCTACACTAACAGGATGACTCATGGAGGACATCACTGCTCGCTGAATGTCTGTAATTGTGGCTGTTGGGTCAGTCAGGTACAGAGATAAGACCCGTCCTTGCTTACTTCACATGCACGGCCGAGCGTGAAAATTGAATCATTTGTAGGTCTTGCGATGTCAAACCCACCCACCAAGTTTCATTACTGTCGGTTGATTCCTTCCGGGTGCAGCTATTTGTGCAACTAATCTTTTGATCAGTGTGTATCTAAAAGTTTCTGTCTAGTTTAGAGAGTCTAAATTAATAATTCAAATTTAAAAGTGATTCCAGACTGTTGAAGGATATTATATCCACACACACACACACACACACACACACACGTGTCTATAATATCCTGTAGCAGCTTTTAGACGATGAATGTTCAGATAAAACCAAAACCAGCCTGATGTTTAAATAGAAAACTGTTCATTTATATCAAAGCATAAAGAACATCATCATCACATTCCAGTGCATAATTCATTAAATTATACCAAAGTACATGTGGACACAAACACGGACATTTCTTAAAACATTATCTTTTTTAGATGCAAGAAAAGAAAAAAAAAATCATTAATTTATTAAAAATAGTGATTTGAATAAAAAAATGGAATGTGCTTCTTTTTGTGTGACTCCCTGAACATCACTATATTTTGAATTAATTTATATATTTATTTTTTCAGACTCGTGTATTAAACCTTTAAACATGTGGGATAAAACGCTGTGATATAAACAGCCAGCACCTTAAAGAGGAACAGAAGACTTCAGTAGTCACCCACGCACACGCACACGCACATGTGATCAGGGCTGAATTTATATCTGAATAAAAACACAAAAAAATACACCTACGACTCTCACGCTGGGTTTACATGTTGGCCGTGTGGACAAATACCGCCTGATAGCGTTACGCAAGTGAAGCCACACAAATGTTGCCTTCATGACAATGTGGAAAACTCTTCTAATATTTGTCTTATATAATACGGGCTGTACTTGGAATTCTGTGCCCATGGTTCCCTATACAGTATCTGGGTTATTGCACTACTGATGGAACACTTCGCTGACCACCGCTGTCGCCGCTGACAGTGTAATCTGCCATCGCTGGGTCACTGAAAACGATGGAATATCTAGTTTGCCGTCAACCACATACCACCATCATGTAAACACAGCTTTAAAGGAACAGGCCACCCAACACCGACACACAGATGGACCACACACCGCATCCAAAACACAACACCAGTCAGCAACTTACAGAGAGGCCAGGAAGTAGGTGTAATTCTCTGGACCGTTGCTGTGAGCTTGAGAAAACAACTTCCATGACCTAGAGATCACAAAACAATCAAGTCATGATCTCAAGATAACAGTCCAAAAAAGTATCTACCTCACGGTCTCTCTGGAGGCCGTAGCACCTAATATTATAGCAGTACATTCAAACCAGACCATCAAGTGACTGTAGGTGGTATTACTGTGTACAATGCCACCAGATCCTCCGAATTATGAGCAGCCTAAATACGAATAAGGTACATACATGCTACATACAAGCTAACACGCCCCTGCACGCTGGAATGATCTCACACCAAAGTGATAGAACGCTAGCTCCTCCTGTGAGCTACATCTGCCAGAATACCCGGGAGGTTTGATGAAGACTGCTGTTTGTTGAGGGTATTTTCAGCAGTGTTAGTTTGCATGTAGGAATGCTCGTATTTTGGTCTTAATGATTCCGTAACTGAGAGGATTTCCCGGATTTGGAAAAAGAAAAATGTCCGTAAGCGAGATCTACATGATCTCTATCAGTATGATGTTTCCGTGGTTCGGTGTATGGTGGCCTGTAGCCGGCTACAGTAGTCATTTTATGTTTCCTTCTTTGGACTAAACAGGTAAGACCAGCTAACCGAAGCATGCGACACAGGCTCGGCACTGCCCCCTGGTGGAGTGCAGAGTTCACACCAGGGATGTGCATTTGGACTTATTTTGATATCTCTGTATATGCTAGAGTTATATGCTATGAACGGATCTCCGGTTACCTGTAACATCGTGGGAAACTGCCTGGAGGTTGGAGGTGGCCTTTCTGTTAGGGGACGGTTCAGGTGTTTAGATGCTTAAAAAAATCAGTAGCACAGAAAATGTAAAGCAAGCAGAGCACTACATATGAAACACGTTGTACACGGTGTAGAACAGAGGGGGGAACCACAGAGAGCTAGTACAACCCTGAACGCTGATGAGGACCCGTCACCTTCTACATGGGGTCTGTTCTCCTTAGTGGATGATGTGCCAGCATGTTAGAGGGATATACGTCAGCTGTTTCTGGACCATGCTAGCATTAAGCTAGGGTAGTTAGCCTAGTTAGCCCTAGTTAGCACTGTGCTACATCCCTTAACGACATGCTCACGTTTAAGCAGTCAGTTTCACACAAACACAATCCTAACTGAGAAAACAAAGACATGCACTGTTTCATCAAACTGCAGGTCAGTGTATACACCCTCCATCTGCAGCGCTGACACAGAACCAGTACCTGAACAGTGTATACTCGAGTACTCGCGCGCATCCCCAGTTCACACAGCTCGCTGCTCTTAAATATGAGAACGTGTAACATTACGGAAAAATGGCAGCTGATGTTTCTCTTTCATGACTTCTGGAACATTTGAACATTCCGACTCGACCCTTCAGGTGACCTGATATTGACATGTTCACCATTTCCTACATTTCACCCTTTAAACGTGCCGTGTGCGACGTTCTCTCTTTTCCTTGTTCTCTGGCACGGTGCCAGGCATGCGTCGGTCTTGTCATTCATCTGTAGCACAGCAGCATTCACTCCATTTCCACGGCAGTCTGCCAACACACACACACAGCGACCACGCATACCCTCCATCTGTCCGCACACACACACACACACACACACAGCGTCTACTTTCACTCTGAGCCTTTAAAACTCTTTAGAGAGAGAAAGAGAAGAAGGGAGGGAGAGAGAGAGAGAGGTGGGGGAGAGGGAAGAAGGAGAGAAGACAGGGTGAGAGTAAGAGAGATGGTAAAGGAAGAGAGAGAGAAAGAGGGGAGGAAGAGCAAGGGGGGGATGAAGAGAGTGAGAAAAAGAGAGAGTGAAAGAAAAAAGGGAAAGAAGTAAAAAAGAAAGGTGAGAAAAAGACAAACGATGGTGTACAACAGTGCAAGAGTAGAAAAGAAAAACAGAAAAAAGATGGAGGAGATTAAGAAGAAAGGGATGCAAAAGAGAAAGAGAAAGAGAGAAGGAGCGGTGGAGAGTAAAAAGAAGCAAGGGCATTTTCGTAGCTCAGCCTGAAGCTTTGAATGCTCTCTTACAGACAAAGAACAAATCGCTGGTGGTCAGACGAGGCATCAGTGGTGCGCGTCCTCGTTTACAGCAGGCACTCCGGGGGCAGGTGTGGTGGCTGCCGTTGGTGCGGAAGGTCGAGCGCTCCGAGCACGCACACACCTCCGTATTGCTCACAGGGTTCGGGTTACCCTGTTATCAGAGTCAAAGTGCATTTGGTTTGATCCTGAAGAAAGACGAAACTCCACAGAGCCACACAGACTCACTCCGGCCCCAGTCTCTTAGCCATGACGCCGCATGGCTGCGATTCCTGCTGAAGTCCAGCTCCCGGCTTCCTCCTGTTATTCCTTTGTCTTTTTTTTAGTCCTATAAAGTCTCAACTTTGCGTCGCGGGCTCTGTGTGGAAGCTGCGGATAAAAACGAAATCCTGCTGATTTACGACGCGCTCTCGTACTTGGGGACGTAATCCCAGCTTTCCCTCCGAAACTTATCCTGCTCCTCTTTCTTCTGCCGCTTGAAGAAACCAGCCTGAGGAGGACAGAGAGCAGCCCATCAGGCACATTCACAGACATACAACACTGGGAGATCTGTAAGCACCAACGTCGGGCTGTTTTTAGCTATGTGGTCAGGTTTGGAGATGACAGAGCATCGTACAATCAGTCAGAAACCACAAGATCAGGTCTGTTACAGCTTACTGAACGACTCGGCTGTGCTTCAGTGAAGGCCTGGCTGATAGTAGAATACTGATATACTGATATGAATCTGACTGCACGCTTTAGATTCATATCAGTAGTAGTAGCATTAGTAATGAACACAAATACACCAGAACTCGAGAGGAAAACAGAAATATCTCCTAGCATATGACAACAAGATTGTAACAAGTCCTTTGAAGGTCTAAATACAAATACAAACAAACAAACAAACAAATAAATAAATAAGAAAATGAATGTTGCTGTCTGGACTAAACCTCATATTTCCATTTTCATCATCTTAAATTTTTTGACAATAATTTGTCAGAATTTGACATAAAAGTNTGTGTGTGTGTGTGTGTGTGTGTGTGTGTGTGTGTGTGTGTGGGTCGGGGGGGGGGGTTCTCCTTTTATTCCCATTAAAAGTTTTTATTATTCAACTTATTATACAGGTGTTTTCACCTGGCCTACATTAGTCTTCAGCTCCAGTGCACAACTACAGAAGCCACTTCTCCCATTACATCCTACATTTACAGTAAGAAGGGAAAACGGCACATTTGAAGTGTTCAAATGAGCTTCTCTGGTTATTTATGGAGTCATTTCACAGCATGCTAACAAGATCTGATATGCCAGATCTAGTTTAACCCCTAATTCCTTACTAACTTTATAACTATGATGGATACCATGTAATAACACCTTTAAAACATGCTCATGGAAGGTTTAAAATTAGTTTATTAATGGTAAGAATAATTAATAAGCAGTTATTAATGGGGAACCACAGGGGAGCGTTCAGTCACTTTCATTTATTCTGCTGAACCTCAGATCTTACTAAGGTCTTCGTCAGTCAACACTGTACCAGTCATCGTCAGATATTAAAACTTGCTCTTGCCCTTTTTAATCATAACTGCTTTATAATGCTAATTAAGGTTTATTAATGTCTTATTTCATAACAATTAATACAGTAATTTTAAACCACGCTACTGTTATTGTACAATGGTAGCCATATTTTGAAAAACTATACAGGATATAGAAAGCATACAAAATTGGGAATAGACTCAAAAGATGTTACATACATTCGTTACAATAATGTGTACAAAATAACATTACCCATATTTTAGTGTCTGGTGTTTCAAATCTGATCCAGAGTAGTTTTGGATCAAAATATACTGTTAATGTAAATTCCATTCAGATTATATATAAACTATATATATATATATATATATATATATATATTTAATTCTAATGAATTAGAGACGGACAGATCACTGTTTTTAGGGCTGATGCCCTCTGATCTCTAATCGCCTTTCAGACCAGTAGCCAATACTGATAGAAAGTGGTGCTGGACTGTAAAAGGCCACAGAGGAAATAAATAAATAAAATAAAAAGAAATGTTTTTAATGGAGGTCTGTCTGTGCCCAAACACAGTTCAGTTCCTCAGCACCTCACGGTGCGCCACTCAGGATTTAGCCATTACTACATTCAATTAAACCCATATAGAGCCACAGAAAGGCAGAGAATGAGAAAGGCAGACAGCGTTTTAGATAAAAAGAAAATACCGTCGCTGTCCAAAGAAAAACAAGTATCTCCAAAATGGTGACTTTACAGGAGAGGCCAAAAACCTCATTCAATTTTAATGTAAGTCAATGGAACCAGACGTCTTTCCAAGCACTTTTGGGCCATTTCTGTTGGTTCATTCATCATGCACTTCTCACACAGTGTAAACGGCAACTGCTGTTTTCAAACGATGCATAAAAGTCAAAATGGACAAAAATGGAGATACATGTTTTTCACTGGACAGCGACGATATGCTGGTTGTATGTCACTTCAGCTAACATGACAAGCTGAGCAAGCCGTATATTTGGCTGAAAATCGTCTGAGACTGATACATTGACTCATATCTCCATATCGCCATTCATAAATGAAATCCATTTCTAAAATGAATTTTATACTGAAAATACTTCAAAATCTTAAACTAGGCCTAATACACAAGATCAAGCTCGGAGTTACTCACCTTCCAGAGGCAGATGACCAGCATACCCAGAATAATCAGGCCAAGAATCAGACTGAACACGACAATGGCAATGCCTACATGTGGGTGTGGCTTCTGGTTGTAGTACGCCTCCAGGGATACCTGCAACATCCCAGAGGTCGAAGGTCAGGTTCTGATAAAGAAGGGTTGGTAACTTGGCTAAAGTTCATGTGTGCTCATCTCTACATTCAGGGCTATTGCTGCTGCTGTGTGTTGAGACTTACCAAAGCACTGCTGTCATCTTTTAGCATGATGGTGTTACTGTCTCTCACTGGTGAGGTGACAGAGATGAGGCCAATCAACTGCATTATAGCATGTCTTCCCTGAAAAGCAGAAAGAGGGGAGGACGTCGATACCGGGAGCCAGTAATGAAAAGATTCGGAATGTGTTCCCTGTATCATTGGACTGTGTCAACTCGAATGTACTTTACAAAACTCCAATGACCTTCTTAATAAAGAGATTGATGTGAAGCAGTGTAAAAGGGAAAGTGAAGGGCTTGCTCGTCCTCAGTGTACGGTCATGCTTACAGGGCTGATCTGGAGAACTGCAGGGTTGAGCTCCACTTCCAAGTTAACGGTGACTTCTTTGCCGATTTCCAGGTTTCCAAAGCTGCACTCCAGGGCCATGCAGGATCCGTCTGCTTGAGCACAAAACTGCACAGAACAGAACAGCTCTGTTCAGAACACCACCAGCCAAGTTGGAGTTTCAATAATTGTTTAGAGTGTACAGCTGCATGTTTAGGAAATTCTGCCTGAACCCGAATGTAGCCCAAAAGAATTCCGTCTGAACCGACTGTAGCTGACAAAATTCTGTCTTAAACCAACTGTAGCCCAACAGAATTCTGTCTGAACCGACTGTAGCCTAACAGAATTCTGTCTGAACCGACTGTAGCCTAACAGAATTCTGTCTGAACCGACTATAGCTGAAAGAGAACTTTGTCAGTCGTACTGAGCTTCTCTGACAGTGTGAATGGAGAAGAACCGGGCTTTATTTGTACCATGATGCGTTTGCTGCTTTTTGAAAAGAAGAAGACGAGCTCCTGAACAAACGAGGCCTTCTTCACATCACAGTCGTCCTCCAGCAGCACGCTCGAGTTCTTCAGATCACAGTGGCCTAAAGTCGTCTGCAAAATACAAATACAGTTTCACAAATACTTTCACATCATTCATTTAATAAACCTTCATCAATAATTCACAAGCAACCACAAAACAGTTCCAAAGTTTAGAATAACTTCATATAGAACTTTTTAATATAACTTTAATAGAGTTATAATAATATAACTCTATATTAATAATAATAATAATATTAATATTTAGGTTATATAATGTAGGTTAACTATTTTAGGTATTCATATTATTATTACACTTAAAACATTAATAATAAATCTAACTAATGGAAATGAATCAGAAGATAAACACGAGACACAGAATGATGCTTTGGATAATTATTTATTGACTGGTATAGTAAAATTAAGTGAAGTTCTGATCTCACCTGTAAATCTGTAATTCGGATTAGCCTGTCTGGGTACGGAGCCAAAACCTGAGGAATCTCGATCTTCACTTTTGTGTCCAGAGCTTTACTGGGACCAACATTCATTACCTGCAAACCACACAACACAATATAAGAACTCTACAGAGTTCAGAGTTCCTCAAATCTGAGTTCAGTGTAATACAAGAAAACGCTAAACTGGGCTGAACTGCAGTGGCGGTTCTCTAACGGTACCTTAAACGTGTAGTTAAACTTCTCGGTGTAGCAGTCGACCGGCACCGGCTCCGGGTGTCCAAATATGAACGACGTCGGGGACACAAATCTGCACATTGAAGAGAGAGAATATAAACGTATAGAGTGCTATTACAGCTCAGTCATCATGGTCATGTGACCTTCATGTGACCTCATTAATTTTACATAAATCTTTACATTAATACAGGGAAGTGTGGGTGCCCCCAAAAACACATCCTCTGCAGAGAACACACTCTTGAGAAAAAATGGTTCTGAGGGTTCTTGAGTAAAAGGAATGGTTCTATATATGA
>CM067480.1:33465058-33501696 GCA_034552555.1 Semaprochilodus insignis | reverse complement strand
GGATTTAAATAAGAAATTGAATAAGAAGATAAATCAGGATTTAAATAAGAAATTGAATAAGAAGAAAAATCAGGATTTTAAGTAAGAAACTGAATCAGAAGGTGAAATCAGGACAACAGGAAATCAGGAGTAAGGAATTCAATTAAAAGATGAATCAGGATTTATGCAATCAATTGAATTTAAATTAGAGATTCAAGCTTCAAACACTTTTAATACACATATAAACCTGTTTCTTTAACTCACAGTTTAAGTAAAACAACAGTTGTTTAGTAAAGGCAATGGTTCCATTTAGAACTGAGTTCTATAGATGTTCTATATAGAAACATTGGCAATGCTTAAAACGGTTCTTTGGGAATAGTCTTGTGTTTGCAGTGTCTGAAAGTTGTGTTTGCTTCTTTATTTATATTGTCATTGTCAGACCAAAACCTTAACTTAAAAACCTAAACTTAAAATTTTTAAGACATTTCAGAGCATTTGAACATTCCCTCCCAGTGAGTAATGTAATGGAAAGCTGCTTCATATCACGTAAAAAATAAAAAATGACTATATATCTCCATTTCTGTTGTTTTTACAATGTTTCATAATATGAAATACCAGCTATAATTAGGGCTCGGTGATATGATAGTATTGTATGTTACTGTCATGAATTACATAGTATTTTATGAATGCATTGTGGATACTGTCATAACTTCAAAATAATTCCACATGTATTTATTTTTAACAAAGACAGCATGACTAGTCCTGTTTAACTGCAGTTAGTGCAGCACAGCACGTGAATAATTAGTTTCTCACACTATCATTAAGTGTGACACGTTTTCAACTTGTCGGAAACAAAATATTCATATTACATATTCATAACTTCCCCTTTCTGTGCCAAAGTTTAGCACTCACCACACCTATCTCTTAGTTCTTTACCAAGAACAATAAGAGGCATGAGTCCGGCCTTCCAGCACAAAGCAGATTTCTCGGTTTGTTCCTCCACTACAGTACTTACTTACGCCTACAACAATTATTCGTCTGGAGGGACGGTGTGATCTGGTAAATTAAAGTTGCATGAATTATGCAGTAAAAACTGCAATATCTGCTTCTTAACCTTCCAGACAAACAGAGCTTTGTACTCTCCACATCTGACTGAGCGGTTGCTCCTTTAGGAATAACAAAATAAGTTCATTCCTAAAATTAGTTTTGTAATATATTTGGGCCGGTTTTATTGACCCTTTATTTTGAATACAGGGCATACAAAGTGAAGCTATATGATTTTTACTGTAAATGTTACATATACTGTATTTAATGCAAGGGCTCACTTGTTTAATCTTTTTAATCATACCATTTATAGTATAGAATGAAAGTTTTGTTTTTAAAAGTGTTTTTAAATATTTTTATTATTAGAAAATAAGAACTGTAAATGTATACCATTAGCTACCGTATCTACTGTATCTGAAACTTATGCAAATTGTTGAAATTGTTGTTTTATATTAGGACAAAACGTAATAGTAAAAAGCTCCAAACATTTGAATAGTAGTATACTAGTGTATAATATAGTATATATCATTTAGCATAGCAAAGAAAGGAAAGTTGTGTTAGCCTATTTATTTATATCGTCGCTATCAGGACAAAACCTTGTCTATTCAAATTCTTTAAATATAAAAACCATTAACTTTATTATTTTAGTAATCTTTTAGTAATCTGTTTTAATAGCAGTTCACTGAAAGGAGCTAACGAGATATTTTATTACCACTTGAATTTGACGAACAGGGTTTATATTGCCTTTTGTTGATACACCAACAAACGAGACGACATACAGAATGTACATGTAACTAATTAGCTAATTAAGTACGTAATTGATTCTGTAATCAGGCAATTACAGTGAAATGGCAGAGCCAAACTCCTAACTTATATAGCTGACCAAAAATTAAATCACTGACATCTTTGCATGGTCAGGAAACTTAAACGTCCAAACCAGATGTCTCTCAGATCAGCTTGTGAGTGGTGCTGTAATCCACATTTCCCTTTGTTTACCCACAGGGTACTACCCTATCTAGAACAGGCCTTGACACATGGGGGGTCATTGTAACGGCTGCAGCGCAGGGAGGGATGTTGAGAAGAGATAAGGAGTCTGGGCTGGGGGTCTGGGGCTCTGCCTTAACCTCTCAGAAAAGCCCTGATAAGATATATCCTGTACAGGGGGCTCTCTCTTATACGCAGCCTGAAAAACGTGTCTCTTCTGGACCGCAGAGTTCGTCCCCGAACGTCACAGATGTCAGAGGCAAAGACAAAAGCAGGCTGGAATTTTAACTGAAAGATTTCTCACTCACTGAAACAGGTGGAGAAACTGAGAACAGAAACAGTCAGAAAGCTCAGGTCAGAAACGCTCGCTGTGTCGATACAGAGTGTAAATCAAATGTAATTCTTTATGTAACTATGGATTTCATTATGGGATTAATTAACTGCATTCAGATAAAATGACACTAAAGACAAAAAATCCAAGTACGAGACTGGAAGTGTGATGCATGCTTTTGGCTGAGATGCTGCTGCAGGCGTGACCAGTAATGAACTTTGCCCTGTTCAGATGCGGTTCTATTACTTATTCACTGCGGTTTCGTTTTGAGTATTTGACTAGGCAACATCCTCAGTGTGCTCTCCGTCTATCGCACCACCAGCTAGAACCCAGAACTACTAGTACAGAGAGAAAGTAAACTCCTCACACAATTACAGAACTGGTGTATCAGTTCCCTAGTAGATAATGAATAATCTGTAGTAGATGTTAAATCATTTATGGTAGTTCCTGAATGATTTAAGTAGATTGAGAATAATTCATAGTGGTTACGTCAGATTAAGAAAAAGATTATAGAAATGAACTCGCATGAACTCTCATTTTAAACAGACCACCCCAAACAGAACCCCAGAAATGGCTGACCTACAGAATGTTCCAGTAAAGTTCCATTTGGGATTCCAGCACCTGATGTCTGCACATATAAACCCCAATGTTTTCCACCAAGCACATCACTCTACACCAAGCACATCACTCTACACCAAACATCACCATTCTCCACCAAGCACATCACTCTCCACCAAGCACATCACTCTCCACAAAGCACCAACATTCCTCACCAAGCACATCACTCTACACCAAACATCACCATTCTCCACCAAGCACATCACTCTCCACCAAGCACCAACATTCTTCACCAAGCACATCACTCTACACCAAACATCATCATTCTCCACCAAGCACATCACTCTCCACCAAGCACCAACATTCTTCACCAAGCACATCACTCTCCACCAAACACCATCATTCTCCACCAAGCACATCACTCTCCACAAAGCCCTAACATTATTCACCAAACATAATTCTCCACCAAGCACCATCACTCTCCACCAAGCACACCACTCTCCACCAAGCACACCACTCTCCACCAAGCACAACACTCTCCACCAAGCACCAACATTCTTCATCGAGCACCAACATTCTTCACCATCACTCTCCACCAAACACCATCACTCTCCCCAAGCACATCACTCTCCACAAAGCACCATCACTCTCCACCAAACACCATCACTCTCCCCAAGCACATCACTCTCCACAAAGCACCAACATTCTTCACCAAACATCATTCTTTACCAAACACCATCATTCTTCACCGAACACCATCATTCTCCACCAAAACACCATCAGTCCCCAACAGTTCTCAGTACTTTTTAACAAACACCAACATTCACATCCAATGGCATACCATCTGAACATGTGGTTTGTTGGTGCTTGATTGATTGACCGTGTTTTAACAGCAGACGTCTTACCTATTTCTCCAGGTATGCGCTTGCCCTGGACCTTGAAGCACACAGTGACATTCACACACACAGCAGGAAGGCCGTTCTCTGTACACTGAGCCACCGATCGGTTCACGCTGACCGGCAGTATCAAGGACGCTTCCACCATCACCACTGGACGAGTCCTGGAACAGACAGCACCAGATTATGCTTCATACAATACAGCAGCAGACCTCCATTGCTACCTCTCTAGACATGCACTCCCATTAAAGGGTTGGAGACACATTGTCTGCACTTGGGGTGGCGATACTGCAAAACATATGACACTTCAATACATTATAATGATCCTCAAATACACGTGACATGATATTTGGTTTTTCTAAGGCTTATTATGTTGGAACAATATGAATGTAATGTTTTGGGTTATGTCCGACTTCACCAGTGCTCCAAAACAGGACTAATTATGCTCCTTTGTGACAAATCACGCTGGTGATCCGTGGTCTCTGAGTAGCGGTGATGTAACGTTGTGATGTAACGTGAACTCCACCTCAAAAATAAAAGCGCCTGACCCAGTCAGTGGCCTCAGAAGGCTGTGATCAGGGGTACAAGATTTGCCTTGGAAATGAACTATGTCAAGAAGTTAGGACTGACCTCTGACACACATACTTAAATAGACTAGCAGCTGCTTCTCCAGCTCCACCTTACTGCATTATTAGGGCGTTAAAGGAAGAACTCATCAATCAGCACTTTTACATTCTTACTTTTGGCTTGATCAGCAATTTCCACTTGCTTTTTACCAACTTGCTAGCTTCTTACTTTTGTCCAGAAAGTGGTAGTGTCAAAACACTCCTGGTCAACTCAAGAAACGTACATGATGATGTCGCCAACTAATGTACTCAATTCAATTATTTGCCAACTAATTTGGTAGTTGATTTAAGTCCACTAAGTCGATTAATCTGAATACAATCTGGATATGGCAAAATCTGATATGGCAAAAGTCTGGAAAAAGGCCTTAACCTGCTAGTTTTTTTTTTAATGGTTTATACCACATATTTGAAAGGTACCGGACATGTACACCATATTGGGGCCTATATGTCAGGATTCCCTTTATTATCGATATCGGGGAGATCAGCGATAGGACTACTATTTGCAGTCTTGTGGTTTTTTAACAATGTAATAGACAGTGAAATTCTAACTGTGCATGTTCTGATGGTTTTGCTCATTGATCAACATGAACAGCATTAATCAACAGACAAGCTTAATCCATACATTCAACAAACAACGGTTAAGTTTTTGATCCATACTACAGGAAAACCTGTCTCATGCTGAGTTGCTCTTACCGAAGAACTACTGCAGAATCAGAAAGAAAAGCTCCCACTGCCACATCTGCAAGAAAGGGAGGAAGATATGCAAATTAAAGTTACGATGCATCAACCCTTTAAAGTCTGAGCCTAAAGTGACCACTTCCACATAATACTACGGTGAAACACCAAGTGATCTATTTACTCTAATTTTAACAAAGAGTTTCAGTTATACTGCCAGTTAAAAGCTTGGAATCAATATTTTCAATAATGGAATTCTAATAAAACAAGCTGGTTTGTAAGTGTATAACACAAATAAATAAACGTTAATACAAGTAATACAAACGTTAATAAAAGCTTAATATGCTTGTCTTGTGCAAATTAATCTGCTTTAAATATCCAGCGGTAACAATAGAAAACCATAAATAGGAATGTAGAAATGTTGGATTGCTAAAAAAAATACAGAGTTAAGATCTAAAAAATTAATATCTAGAATGAATCACATTTCAAACATGGAGATCAAATCAGATAATTCAAAACATTCTTATAAAACATTAAATAAAACTTTGTAAAAACTTTAATATAATTAAATTTGCATACTTTACACTGTAAAAGTTGACGTTAATTGACTTTGTGTATTTCTGTATATTAAACAAGCAGAAATATTAATTTGGCAAGTGATTCCAAACTTTTGAAAGCTAATATACACATATATAAAAGTTAACTTAATAAAGTGCATAATAAATAATAACATATGACTGCAAATCTTGATAGAGTATAAGGGTAGAGTATATGATCATATGTAGTTTAGAATCACGTGTATCGTCAGCAGCCCAAAAAGAGTATCTCGATTTTTGACGTTTATATTAAAAGTAAAGAATGCTTTTGCCCTCATTCATTCAGATATTGCTTTACCTGTCCCATTGTTCATAATTCCATGGATATGGATGTTAGTTCTGTATAAGGGGCAAAGCAGGCTAGGAGTGTTGTTCAGATAGCTGTCAATCAAGCTGCTCGTTAGCCACACCCACACAGATGTCAGCATTTTTAAACCGTGATTATCATATTTCTATCTTATATTTTTCATTCAAGCTTAGCTAGATGTTTAATGTTTAATATAACACTCAAGTTCAGTATCATACAAACACAAAAATTAAAATTAAAATTAAAATTAAAAATAAAAATAAAAATAAAAATAAAAATAAAATCAAAATTAAAATTAAAATTTAAAAATGTTCCATTCTTTGGTCTTAAAATTTTGCACTGTGTTTGTTTTAACGCAGGTCAAAGGCTATTTAATTTAATTTTCAACTTTTTTTTGGACCTTTGCGAGAGATGAAAACCAAAAGTGGGAAACCAAAACAGAAAAAAAAAATTACCTTGACGACAATCAGACAAACAGAAAATACACATTAACAATTCCTCCTCCGTAGTTACGGAAACAACTGCGTCATATATACTGAATATCTCACGTCGTCTTTAAGAACCACATCCACTGTTTTACAGCCTATGGGGGGAGGCTGGTGAAAACGAGTTGTATCTCTGCGCTGGCGCAACACCTCATATTATTCTGTCATGTTTTTCACCTAAAAGTGTGATTAAAACGTGAGCTAACAGAGAAGAGCTGCTGAGCTTCTCCTGCGTTCTTAGTTACGTGTGGGAAGCAGGTGCAAGTTGATAGAGTTTACATATGCTACAGGAAATCCTGTCTGCGCGTCTCCGATGAACTGCACAACACCGTGAGCCGTGCTTGTGCAGAGCAGGCTGCAGTAATGACTGACAGATGACTCATAGCACGTATAGAAGTGTATATATGAAGACAGCTCAAGCTGAAGAGTGCAGTCAGGGGACATGAAGTTCTGCATTTACCCTCATCATTTCCTTCAGAAAAGAGGAAAAACTTGTGGTCAGCGTGTGGTGATGGAGACGAGAGGCGTTACCTGGGTAACCGTTGCCATCAACATCGATGCCTCCAGACACGGACTGCCCAAACATGCTGAGGCTGCTGCCTAACATGGAGCCTGTGATCCTCTACACACACACACAAACACACCCTTTATGAGTCAAAATGAAACTTGTCTGGAGCTTATCATGATAAGGACACATGTTCTAACTGTAAGACCTGAAAAAACTGCTCATCTGCTCTCAACTCGTTCTGTCTCAGTAAGGAAGCCTTCTCTTTTACAGCTCACAGTTAAAACTGGTGTCACAAAAACAGGTGACTGTCTAACGCTGACGCAAGATTCTCAAGGTGTTAACATCTGATGTTTTTTAATGTGCAGAGTTAAACCCCCAACTCATTCTCAGCACTGACGTGGTGGTGGTGGTGTGTTAGTGTGTTTTGAGCTGGTGTGAGTGGATCTGCTAGACACCTCAGCGTCACTGCTGGACTAAGAATCATCCACCAATTAAAACTATCCAGCCAACAGCATCCTTTGGGGCAGCATCCTGTGAAGGACTAAAGGATGACCAACACTGCACTGTGCAGCAGCAGATGAGCTATCGTCTCTGACTGTACATCTACAAGGTGGAGCAGCAAGGTAGGAGTGTCTAATAGAGTGGACAGTGAGTGGACACAGTGTTTAAACACTCCAGCAGCACTGCTGTGTCTGATCCACTCACACCAGCACAACACACACTAACACACCACCACCACGTCAGTGTCACTGCAGTGCTGAGAATGATCCACCACCCACATCATACCTGCTCTGTGGTGGTCCTGTGGGGGTCCTGACCATTGAAGAACAGGGTAATACAGTATACAGAGAAACAGATGGACTACAGTCTGGAACTGTACAACTACAGAGTGTCCTATCTGGTCAGTGGAGCTGATAACATGGACATTGAGTGTAGATACAAGGTACTTAATGACATGGATGGTCGGTGTATATACGCACTACTGTGAATAGGTTTAGGTCCTGACTTCTCACTGCACTCTAACTGTGGCATGGGTCTGATTCAATTCAATCGAAGGACTGATTCGATTAACCAGGTACACACAGAGCAGTCACAATCGACTGTTGATATGTATTCATTCTGATATTAGCGTTTACCACATAGTATGTTCTCCAGAACGTTTGCACAGTATTGTGTATATCTGTGTTGCTTGTAATCGTGCCTTGAGACTTCTTGAGTCTTTCCTTCCTTTGAAGTGAGAAAGAAGGGGGAACCAGTTCTCTCAGGAAATTGCAGCAATTCAAAAGGAAGCTTTCTTTTGACTGACTCCATGTACACAGACAGAAAGAGAGGAGCCAGGGAACAATGAGACAGCTCTAACAGGATGGGGTGGTGTGAGTGTACTGCGATATGGCGGGAGGGGAAAAGGGTAAGAGAAGGAACGAGAGAGTAACTGCTGTGGAATTATTACCTTCATCGAGTTCAACAACTTAATACAAGTCACATCCAAATACTGTAGGCAATTTAATGTATCGGTTTAAAACAGGCGATAGTTCTTGGACCCCGGTGATTGCCACTGGCGGCATACTGTAATTCGCAGACGGCCGCTGGAGTCCACAGAAATCAACCTGTTCTATCAATTTCAGACAACAATACATGCAGTCTGATTGTCTTGGTTGCTAACAATGCTAATGCACAAACACTTAACTCCTGAATAATGGGGGGGGGGGGGGGGGGGGCTAAGTGTGCTAGGATGTGGCAGGAAGGGGAGAGACAGAGAGAGGGAGTGAGGGAGGGAGGGAGCAAAGAGAGAGAGTCCTGACCTTCCTCCTCCACCTCCCACATCCTAGCCTACAGTACTGATATAAACAGTAGACGGTGGGTGTACCTGAGAGAACCTTGATGCTATACCACTCTTCCTCCCATTGTAGATATAAATAGCTCCTCGCAAGTCTTCCTCCTGAGGAGCCCCGATGGCAACATCTGAAACACAATCAGCGTCCAACAAACGTTAACAACACGTAAGTGCCAAAAGTTAAAGGTCCAGTGTTCAGTATTGTTTATCATGTTTATTGTATGTGTGTGTTTATTAGGAGGAAAAAATAACTGTCCTTCATAGTGACCATTCTTCAACCTACAAACACAAGCTGCTTTCATAAGATGGATCAATGTAAATGAGCTTTGCTCTGATTCGCTGCCGTGTGCTGGGGTTCATCTGTGCTGAAACACTCCTTACAGCTTACTAGCATCATGACCGGACAGTGCTGAACTCCTATGGGCTGTGTGGTTGTGTATATGTAATGCATTGCGGTTGGTGACATCACAAAAACAATTCATTCACAACAGGTTCATTTGTAGTTCGGTTTAAATATCGTCGCTGTCCTGAAACAGGTATTCTCCAAAATGGCAACTTTACAGGAGAGAGCAAAAACCTCATGTAACTTTAATGTAAGTCAGTGGAACCTGATTTTTTTCTAAGCCATTTTAGGCCATTTCTGTTGGTCCATTCATCATGATTTATAGTGTGAACAGCAGCTGCTGTGTTCAAATGATGCACGAAAGTAAAAAAAAAAAAAAAAAAAAAAAAAAAAAGAGATAAATGTTTTTCTTTGGGCAGTGACGATATACAGACCAGCGGGTAAATGATGAAATGATGCTTTCTGAAATGTGCTTACAATTCTTAATTTATTTTATTTACTTTTATTAAATGATAAACAATTCAGTTTCCTATTCTGTGGCTCCACTAATCTCGGGTAAAACTTCAGAGCAATTATTTTATTATATATTTCAACTACTATTTGATTTTTAATTGACTAGAATAGAATTGAATTGAATAGAATCCTTTTATAGTCAGTGTGCTTGCATACAATGAAATTCAGAGCAACATTCTCCAAGACAAACAATAAAACAATAAAAGAGCAGTAATATACAATATAGATAGTTAAGATATTTACATATGGACAATGCACTCAATGGGAGAATGGGAGTAAACTACAGCCACAGTTACAATATAAATACAAATAATTAAGTTATGAATGTGTGAAGCGACTGTGCATGGATGTGCAAAATATACAAAATGTACAGCTGACAGTATGTGGAGGTAGAATTACACTACGGATAATAATGTATAATTAAATCGTTACACCTTCTTCAGTTCATCTTTTTAATGGTACACCAAACAACAGAAGCTACGCCACCCTTCTTGTGGTGCATTGAGACTGACAGTCTAGACCTTGAAGGGCTTCCTAGGAGAATATCTGAGTGATTTAATTATGAAACCCTGATGCACTTTCCACTTTGCAATTACAAAGTCACATCTGAATACTGCAGGCATTTAACTTCTTTGTTTCAAAGCTGTAACTTGTCATACCAAGTTGAGGGTGTATGAAAGCAAAGATAAATTAAGCGTTCTGTTCAGCGGTTTAGCCCTTAGCGGTAACAGTCCACAGAAATAGGCCTGTTCTTCAATTTCAGACTAAAATCCAACTTCAATCTGATTGTCTTGACTGTTAACAATGCTAATTTACACACATGAAGCTATTTCATAAAGAACATCGTGTAAACCAACTTCTCCTGTTACAGAATAGGGCTCTGTTATTGCTAAAGTTATCTTGTATAAGAATATAAGATATAAAACAGTTACATCTATAATGACAGTGAGCTGGTGCTGTCCTGTTCTCTCATAGAATTCTTTGAGCCCCCCTTTCTAAAATAACAGCGCTTCATGAATTGCTTATTGATCTCTCAAAACGGCGAATAACAAAAAAGATGACAGGTTTGCATGTATGTCTTTCGTGGAAACCACAGTCAATAACCACAGTTCCGTGGTCTGTGGCATCAACCACACCCAGATACACAATACAAGTGTCTCTTAAGCTACACTTCGGTTACCTGGTACTCCCATGGGGAAGTATTGTTTTTAGTGTTACTGTGATCTTTTATTTATTTATATTATATTATATTATTTTTTATTTACTCACCCCTCATATACACAGCCATCCTCAGCCACAGCATTAAAACCACCTCCTTGTATCTACACGCACTGTCCACTCTATCAGCTCCACTGACCATATAGGACACTCTGTAGTTGTACAGTTCCAGACTGTAGTCTCTATACTGTATTACCCTGTTCTTCAAAGGTCAGGACTCCCACAGAACCACCACAGAGCAGGTATTATGTGGGTGGTGGATCATTCTCAGCACTGCAGTGACACTGACGTGGTGGTGGCGTGATAGTGTGTCAGTGTCACTGCCGGACTGAGAATTGTCCACCAACCAAAACCATCTAGCCAACAGTGCCCTGTGGGCAGCGTCCTGTGGGCAGTGTCATGTGACCACTGATGAAGGACTAGAGGATGACCAACACTGCACTGTGCAGCAGCACATGAGCTATCATCTCTGACTGTACATCTACAAGGTGGACCAGCAAGGTAGGAGTGTCTAACAGAGTGGACAGTGAGTGGACACACACTAACACACCACCACCACGTCAGTGTCACTGCAGTGCTGAGAACGATCCACCACCCACATCATACCTGCTCTGTGGTGGTCCTGTGGTAATACAGTATACAAAGAAACAGATGGACTACAGTCTGGAACTGCAGAACTACAGAGTGCTCCTATATGGTCAGTGGAGCTGCTACAATGGACAGCGAGTGTAGATACAGGGAGGTGGTTTTAATGATGCAGCAGATGGGTGTATAGTCCTGTCCAAATTAAGCAGTTTCACATGCTAGCTACGTCTCTCGCCGTCCACAAGAAGAAGCTGGGAGGGTGAAGCCATGCATCCTGGACACGGATGGCTGTGGCATCACCAGGTACTGAACCTGGGTGCCCACTGTGTATGTAAATGCTCTATATTTAAATGGTCTAAACACTACTTATTACTCTGCCTGGTTGCCTAAACTCAGAATTAACCTGAGTCTGTGACACTTTCAGAACAGGTCACAAGGTACTGTCATAATCTAGCAGCATTGCGGTGGGTGGGAAAAAACCCAGCATGTGAAAAAGTGTGCACTGACAGTGGAGGAAAGGACAGATTGTTCGATAAGCTAACCAGAGAGTTTCAGTTATAACCACAATGAGGCCCGAGCCTGCAAGCGTCGGAAAGGATTCAGATACAGAGAAAGCAAAAGAGAGAATGAGATCACACGTACAGGGTTAGAAGTTAGACTACACTCCAGAGAACAAACTTAAATATGTCTTCACATTTTAATGCATGTCTTCTGTTTATTGTCATCATACTGGGGAGAAAAAAAGTTGCTGGACCTTTTGCACAGCTTATAATGATTTATTTTTTCAATTATGTTAAATTCAGTAAATTAATGGTAATGGTGCAAATAAAACTCCTCTGCAGAACCGGGTTCTCTGCACAGGACGTGCATAGACTATAATGTATTTGACTGTCATGCTTATAAAGCTTGAACTCGAGACCAAGAGGATAGCAGTTAAAAGTGATCAGGCACTTTCATCTTTCTTGGGGAACCCAACGAGAGAAACAATGTATTTTGTTCTGGCTTGTGGCTTTAGCGCTGAATGCATCAGGTTGTCAGTTAGTGGTGGCCTCTGATCGTTCTAACACATCTACAGACAGATCACAGGTTCTTTGCTGCATTTCCCCATTTAAACTTGCCATGTCAACGATCAATCTTTCAGCTTCTCAGTGCTGCTGGAGTGTTTAAACACTGTGTCCCCTCACTGTCCACTCTATTAGACACTCCTACCTTGCTGCTCCACCTTGTAGATGTACAGTCAGAGACGATAGCTCATCTGCTGCTGCACAGTGCAGTGTTGCTCATCCTCTAGTCCTTTATCAGTACCCACAGACTGATAAGACTGAGGTGCGCCGTAGGTGGGGCTTGAGGTCACAGAGGCTCGACTAGCCGGCTAATATGCTAAAAAAACTAAACCAAGCAAGGCTTCAGGAGAAAGAGGGGTTCCTTATATACGTCTCCCTCCCTCAATGACAACCTGCACTAACATTTACTGTAAGTGATCACTGAAAGAAACCTGGCTCAGACTTTCAGGTAACACGTTTAACGCTGCTTGTACTTTGTTAACTGAACTGACCTTTGAAAAGAACTAGAGTTACAGACTTGCTGTCAGCCTTTTGCGGTAACGTGCATGCAAGGTATCCCCATCATTCATGAGACTGTGTTTAAGTGCCAGCGCTGGCACCCATAGGACAAAGTATTGTATTTACTGTTTATCATTTTTATAACGTTTGTAAACAGACAAATAAAGTCTGGAGCGTATGGAACCAATGCTACTTACAAGCATAACTGCTATTAATATGGTGCAATTATGGTCTGTAACAAAAGCTATGCAAGACGTTGGTTGGGTGGGTCCACCCAACCCTAACTCTAAACTGAGAGAGAGCTAGAGAATGAGACGGAGAGAGAGAATGGGTAGTGACCATATGTGGCTGTTGTTCTATGACAGTTTCCTCTAACCGTGCTGCTTTCACTTCACCACTCCCCAAAACAACACTCGCAGATAGGAGCTCATCTCTGAACCTCGCCCCACCCTCCCTCTGGGACACTATTTACCGCAGTGCAAATAAGATACTTAGTCGTGTAGACAGGACGGTGTATTTACCACCTACAGGAGTAGTTCAGCCCTGAAACCTAATTTGCAAAACGTGAGTCAAACCGAGTTGATGAGATAAGACAAATTTAGTCTCTATAGCTTGCTTCTATTGCCATGCAGTAGAGCCACAGGGACAATGGAAGTCTATGACACCCCCAAAGATATTCAATGCCGTAGACGTTCATTGCTCCAGCCTCGTAGCTGCAGTGCAAAACTAAAGAAGGAACAATCCAAACACGACTCGGCAAATTAGACAACAGCATTAGCAGTGAAACTCCACGCCATAGCGAAAGCAGAAACGGCACACAAAATACTTGGTTATTAAAATCGAAGTGCTAAAAACGTAGGTTAAAGAGGAACTCTGACACAGCTACTTACTGTGGTGGTGACAGGAACAAGGGGTTGTGATCTCTACAACGCAAGTATAGCCACTTCATCTTAAAAGAGCCTACACGCTTTTGCCTGTATGTACCTCTCTGCCATGAACGTATTACAAAAAAATCAAAATCTTCTCTAAAAACTACTGTAAGTCATTTGTAAGCAACAACTTTCTGTGTGTGAGCTTTTAGAGGTGGACGTCTGGTTCCCATCTCCACCACTGCGACCCATTTGGTGCAATGGCACACTTCAGTGAAGCCTTTCATACTAAGCACTCTGAATGACTTGGAATGTTTACATCTTATGTGGAAGAAATGAAAAAAAAATGGTGGGGTTGCCTTTTAAGGCCTGAACAGCAGACCAAGCATTCTGAAACAGGGCCAAAAGAACTGGCCCAGTGAGCCAAAGTGGACAGGGCAGGTCGATCTGCTATCAACAGAAAGTTTGGGCAGCTCTGGCTGGGACCTGACATTAAATGGGAACCATTATGCTAATTTATTTTAATGCTCGAATTTTTATTTTGGGGTCTTCTAGAAGAGATGTACATGCCTAAATGCCCCCGGAATACTGCCTTTGAGCCTGATTAAGGTTAGCTAGCCTATTCTGTTGTGACTGATCAACCGTCAGAGCACCATCCTGCTACAAGTTCCAGCCCCACGTCGCTGTGTCTGTTCTTACAATGGTGGCAGTTCTGCTATAACAGATTGAGGTCTCCAAGTCACCCATGTACCATGTGAGGTCTCCAAGTTACTCATGTACCAAACTCAGCTAGACTTGCCCAAAAGTGTGTGACGGTGGATAGCAGACTGGTCTCCCCTGTTCACTCTGGTTTTCTAGGCCAATTTTGTTGACCCTATTTCTGAATGCTTGGTCCACTGAGCCAGAGTCCAATCCCGAAAGTCTGACAGAACAAGCAGATAGATCCATCTTCACAAGCTAGACTGGAGCAAGACATTCAGAGTGGTCAGTTTTTACAGGTTTAGCTCTCTGTATGTTGTGTGAGGGCGTGCCAAGTTTGCCAGTCGGTGGGCAATAAGGACCATGTTACGAGATGACATCACCTTGTAACAGAGAAATGGACTGGAATTCCAGTGAGGGGTTTCAGGCAGCTGGGAAAAGTGGTTTCTGTGGGAGAGAGGTTCTCCCTCTGGCATGTACTTCGGGTTTTAGAACTTACATGCACAAAAAGCTACAACACACTAAAGGAAGGAGGAAAACCGGAAAAGCGTAACAGTTTGCCTTTAAATGCCACATAATTAAAGACAATGTGTGCTTCAGTTCTTGGGGGCGAACTGCCACATCAGTTTGCATACTGGCTGTTGAGATCCACTATATTACCTTTCCTATCTGCCTCAAATTCAAAGTTGTACCATAGGCTCCTCACGCCCTTTTCTAGTAGACAGGAGACATTGTTTATAGGCTCAAACAAGTAAAAGGAAAGCTCCACAGAGCCCTGCGGAAACCGTGTGTGTAAACTGGACTGCAGGTCGATGCGGTCAGATGGAAGTCACTGAACTCACGGTGGTTAGGAGGTCTATTTAGCTGCCAGACTAAACCAGCACACCTTTCTGGCTCAAAGAGAGGTCTGCTTTTGCTTTGAAATGCCCTTTTTGTTTAAAGTCTGGTGGCGGTTGCTGTGCCATGGCGGCATAACTGGTCATAACGTTGTTTTTTTTCCTGTGCCAAGTTCTTTAATTGTGGCTAGACAAGCTCTACCACACAGGACTGTTCTATTTTCACATTTTGGTATCTAAACTAGCAAGTCATTTAGACAGTTATTTACCTTATTTGGCCACGCCCCCTTCCAAGACTAAGACTTCCAAGACACCTTCCAAGTTTGTTTCCTCCGCCTTTGTGTTAGAACTTCCGGTCAGCTAGTTGGCTAGCTAGCTAGTTAAATTAGGCAAATTAACAACAACAAAAAAACAAAATAAAATAAACAAAGTGACAAAGTCACATGGCAGGAGCCCAAAGAAGCAATAAGGAGCTCGAATGGGACGACATTACCTCATCCAACGGTCATAAGTAAGTTTTACTATTCCTAATTTGGCATTTGTGAAAATAATACACACGAGTAAATGTTAAAATGTATTTCTGCAGCTGTGAAAACATACACTGAATTTTAATGTTTAAAAGCAGTTCACTCTTTAAAAGTCGCTATGCTAACCCAACGTTCCCACATGCTATTTAACGTTAGCTAGCGTAGCTAACTAGCTAGCTCTTAGGTTAACGTCTTACCTGACAGCCTCACAAACACCCAACGTGTGTGCTTCACCGGCGCGTCTTAACCGAGCCGTTTCTCTGTAAGGGTAAGGATGTTCTGGTGTCAGCTTCCCCTCCACAAAACGCTAAGAGCAGACGTACGGACGTTTGGGTGGAGGTTTTAAATGATCCACATCACTCTGATGGTTCTTTGTTGTGTTGGTAACACGGCTGTTCAAGCAGAATCCTCCTCTTCTCCCAGTTACAGTGACCCTCTAACTGAGCAGTACTACTCACATTGTACTTGGGTTATCGCTGTAGTCGTACGCTATAACGATGGATTAGCAGTCGCACCGGAAGATCTAACACAGTTAGATAAACCAAGATGGCCGCTCCCTTGTTGTCATGGAAAGTAGTGTGAATATAAGTTCACGTATTATATGAAAGTTCAATAAACCCTACATTTTGAAGCAAGTGCCAAGTTTTAAGGTTGTGGTCATCGACCCTGCTCATGGAGGTGAGCGAGCAGAGTTTAGCTCTGACCTCACATGTCCTTGTTTAGATAAGGGAGGTTACGTTTGGATTGGAGAACATGCACGACAGCAGATCTCCAGAAAGAGGCCTAGTGGCAACTGTCCCGATCAACTGTCCCGATCCCAACCGGTTTACCTGGATAGCCGTCATCGTCAATGTCGCCGAGGTCAGCGATGGTCTCTCCGAATCGAGCTGCGTACGAATCGCTTCCAACCAGCTTAAACTCTGCTTCCTTCATGTTTGCCTGTGAAGGAGAACAGATCACGTCAGTCTTTTCTTCCCTACAGTGCACTGTGAATAATTGATATGCTGCCTATTTAAACGTATAGAGAGAATTAGCTCTTGCTTTGTGTAACAGCATCTAATTAGTCATTAGGCTGTTAATGATTGAAGCTATTCATGTCACACTGAGTGGCGGAATGGAAGATCACGGCAGATATCAACAGCTACGGTGGAACAGAGCTTCACACTCATTTCTCTTTGTCACTCACTATGCAAAGTAACATGTCTTCTATTTTTAAGTTCGCGGAGCAATACTAGCATCTATTTTTGTTCTGTAGCGAGTTTAAATGTCCTTCTATGTGACTGTATCGTTACCGTTTGCTGGTTTTTTTGACCAAAACCATTGGTTACTGTAACAGGGCAACTGTTACTATGGTTCTACACAAAAACAGACCCACGTGAAACAAAGTTGGGTAAAGATTAGGTAAAATTTAGCAAGGCAAATAAAGGTTTTTCACAATGGATAAAACAGGTGTACACAAATGCGAACGGGGGGCAGCGCTAGTAGCTAATGAGAATTTCAGAAACTGTGGCTATCGGCTGCGTCTCTGTGAGAGCATCAAAGTATCAGCTTTGGCCTCTAATAAAGAAGGAAAAAAGCCCTCACAAGCAGGAAATCAGGAAAAAGCAGGAAAATGTTTTCATCTTTTTGGGGACAACTGGTCCCCACAAAGAGCTTAAAACGTGCACACGCCGACACACACACTCTCTAGTTCTCATGTTGGCTGTGTTCCTCATGCACACACAGAAGAACTCAGCCTCTAAGAGTTATGAATTAACCATGACCTAACAGACAATTAGATCAGAGACAAAAATGGACTCTGTGAAGAACTTCCTGGAACAGAAAGTCCACAAGCTGCTACTGTCAGGATCGAGAGACAGAAACTTCTGACTTAGAACAGCTTATAGATCGAAACCTTCTAACACTGAGGAACATGTAACAGCCCATAAACTGCATTTCCTTGTTTTGGTTTTCCCCCCTGAGATTCACTGAAAATATTTGTGTGGGCTCTTGTACCAAAAATACCATTATTAATTTTTATATGACCGTTTTCCAGCCTTTCTTCGACTCCTACCATGAAACAGACTGCTCCCTTAAGACTGCTATATTTGCATGAGCTGTGTTCTGACTGACTGCACTGACTGCTCTCCTGCCTCAGTAATAAATCAGGCACTTCTAGTGTGAATGGCCAGAACTAAACTGACATGGGCTGTGAACAGATGGACCTATATGAATGAGTTGCTTTTCATAAAATCACAGGGGTTTTTTTGCAGCTTGGCTTCCATATAGGATCACTCGTAGTTCAGCTGGTGGTGGATGTTTTTATTATGTAACTCCTAAACTGTGGAATAACGTTCCAGACGGTAATGAAGAGCACAAGCTCAATAAACATCTCACCTGTTCAAACTTGCTTTTCCATAATCTCTGCAAGTAACTATATTATTTGTGACTTGTAATAAAATGTATTTTATTATTTTTGTTTTAGATTATTCGGGAGATTGTTACTAGTATGGAGGGTCTATTTGTTTGTTTTAGTGCTCATTTTACCAATATTTTACACCACTTATGTTTTTTTCTGATTCTCTATGACTGTGGATGGTTTTACTCAGTTTAATTTGTATGACTTTAAGATTTTAAGTTTTTCAGATTTGACACAACATAAAAAGTGCATAATCATTAAAGATTATGATTATATATTGACTACTGACTGGAGAGTGAACGGTGCATGTTTAAACAATGGTGTCAAAATTTCAAAATCTTCTATTTCTTAAAAATAAAGTTTTATGTCTGAGTAACATCAGTATTGTATCTCCATTTTTTGTCATTTTGTTGGTTTTTGACATAGTGGAATTTGAAAAAGCCTGTTCATCTCTATATCACGTTAAAAGTAAAGTATGTTTTTTCCCCACTCCTACAACGTTATTATTTTTAGGATATGAGGTTTTGTTCCGACAGCAGCGATACGAAAGCACGGGGAGGATGAATGTTGTAGGGGCTGGTTAATATTCAACGTTGAGCCTGGGAATCATGAGCGCTGTTCTGTTAGTGCAACCTTGAACACTGAATTATCAAGATTAATCAGGTGCTTCGGAGCCCTTTCCAATCAAAAGACACTCTGAGAACAGAATATAGTCACACACTGTCCATTTCACTGTCACAGTAATCAGAAAACCAAAGCGTGCTGTAATTTTATGTAAATTATTTTTGATTACTTCTTATAAAAGCTCATTAAAACAAGAGGAACTGAAATTCTAGGGTTCTAAAACTTCAACCCATTTCACATTTGTGCCCCAAATTAGAGGAGGAGATATTTTATTATGATTTAAATCTGATGAAAAGTTATTGCTGTGTCCACAGTCACAAAGATATCAACTCAGAATGAAATACAATTACACGCTAATGTAAATTACGTGTCATTGTTAAATATACAATTAATTAATTACATGTCATATGGTATATAGTGTAATAATTTGACACTGAAATTTTAAAAAATGCATTATATTGCTGTATAATTAACCAAACAAAAGACTGTAACCTCTGTAACTTCATCAACAATCTATGTTCATCTGTAAAGTATTATAGTGCTGTAAGGGGATGGAAGGTCTTCCAGTGCTCGACCTCACTCTCAGGCCTGTGGATCAGTCAGAGGAAGTGGGCAGCTGCTGTGAGACTCAGCTTGTGGGTGTGTGTAGTGAAGTGAGAAGTGGGTTGGTCCTCACCCGGCCCTGGTTGATGTAAACATGCACACGGCCCTCCTCCCTCACTGTACTGTACATGGGAGCTCCTACCAGCAGGTCAGAAAGGCCATCGGCGTTCAGGTCAACTGCACATATACTCGCACCATAGTAAGATCCAAGCTGCGTTAGCAAACAAACAAACAACAAACAAAAAATAAACACTGTTGTTGATTCATAAGAGACGAATATATTTATTTATTTACTAACATTTTTATATTAGCCCACGCTCTCATAATTACACAGCCTACACATATATACACGGTACAAGTAGTTACGGTACAATTCATACTGGTTATCGAATAATTAATAGTAGATACTGAATGATTAATAGTAGATGCTGAATAATTAATAGTAGATGCTGAATAATTAATAGTAGATGCTGAATAATTAATAGTAGATACTGAATAATTAATAGTAGATGCTGAACAATTAATAGTAGATGCTGAACGATTAATAGTAGATGCTGAACAATTAATAGTAGATGCTGAACGATTAATAGTAGATGCTGAATAATTAATAGTAGATGCTGAATAATTAATAGTAGATGCTGAATGATTAATAGTAGATGCTGAATAATTAATAGTAGATGCTGAATAATTAATAGTAGATGCTGAACAATTAATAGTAGATGCTGAATAATTAATAGTAGATACTGAATAATTAATAGTAGATACTGAATAATTAATAGTAGATGCTGAATAACATGCACACGGCCCTCCTCCCTCACTGTACTGTACATGGGAGCTCCAACCAGCAGGTCAGAAAGGCAAGAATTAATAGTAGATGCTGAATAATTCATATTACAGATACTAAATAATAAATAAGAGATAGTGAGTAATTCATAGTCGGTCCTGGATAATTCATAGTGGATACTGAATAATTCATAGTAGAAACTAAATAAATCGTATAGTAGATACTAAATAAATTGTATAGTAGATACTGAATAAATCGTATAGTAGATACTAAATAAATCATATAGTAGATACTAAATAAATTGCATAGTAGATACTGTATAATTTATGTTAGTCACTGAATAATTCATAGTAAGTATTAAATAATTCATAGTATATACTAAATAACTCGTAGAGCAGATCACGAATAATCCACAGTAGATACTGAATAATTAATGGTATATACTGAACAAATAATTGTATACTGAATAATTCAATAAATGAATCCGGTTCCATAGTCATATATGAGAAGCCATAGTAGACTGGAGTTTTCACAGTGAATGAACTCACCTGGGTACCACTGGTCTCATTAACGATCTTCAGTGTGTTCCCTTCAACTCTGAATATGTAAGCCTGCGGACAGGAGAGGTCACATTACTGAAACAAGGCACGATGATCCAGCAGGTTCTGCAGCAAAACCCCTGTTCAGACAGCTCATCACAAATCTGAATAGCAGCTCCTGAACTTCCAGACGCTTTACGTTCTCTAGCAGGACATCTTTGGTAAGCTCATTAGACGCTGGCCACAGTTCAATAAGGGCTCCAATACCCTAAAATCGATCCTGATCATATACTAAAGAGAGAGTGAACCTCATGGGATTTTTCAGTGAGCGGGATTATCCCATTCGATTTGGGGAAATTAAACAGATTAGACGTTAGCGGTGAGTGAAAGCTCCACAAGGCCAGGCTATTTTAACAGCTCATTTTTCATGCCTGGCTCTTGGCAGGAGCGCACCACAGAGGGGGTTATTCAGCGCTGGCCTCGTCCTGCCATTCAGCATTAACTCCAGAATAGGGCTGTGACGTATGAACGCAGGGTGAAAGAATCCGGATGTGCACGGCCACGCACTGGGTTGGAGTGCGCACCCTCGTACCACTTACAGTGTGCTGAGTGCTCAGCCTTAACACCACTGCACACCGGTCCAGCGACATCCAAACACTCCGAAACATCATTTTTAACAAAGGCTCGGACGCCGCCAGTGAATTCCCATTCCCCACCAGAATCTGACCCCTCCTCTTATGCATGTGCATCTCGCAGACATATGGATCCTACAGATTACGCTAGCCAGTTCAGTTGTTTCTATGTGCATAACAGCTAATCCTTACTTTTCCTACACAGCAAACAGCGCAACAGGACAGTGATAGTTCAGTTTAGTGTAACAGATTAAAGACATTGCCTGTTGTCGCAGCACTGGAGGACCTGAATGCCTCCCAGTCATAACTTCCCAGTAACATAATTTTCCGATTCTTGAGCAACAACATACCAGCGCTCCGTGCCTCTGAGCACTGTTCACTCAGCATTTTGTCATTACTTGTATTATAACAGCAACATGTAGAAAGACGGCAGAAAGCCCCAACAGGCATCGCTCAAAATGTACACAGTGAAATCCAGTCAGCCTTCAGGATAAACAGATCTCAGCTCATGTTACGGCCAGAGCAGCGAGAGCTGTTAGTGAAGTAGTAAACTGATGACAAGCATTAGTAATGACGGTGAACGAGCGAAAAAAAGGACAAATAAAACATGTGGTGATGACGGTAATGAGCTCCAACCCGTGGTAACGCAGATACTGCCACAGCCCTACTGTGGAGCTGTAGATACAGCACTGTAATATTATGCAAATGAACTACAAGAGCTACATGATAACAACCAGACCTATACAACCACACAGTGACACATCTATACAGCAGACCTACACAGCAGTCACTCAGTTACCAGGGTCAGACAGGAGTTTAGATATGACTGATGCCCTAAACCGGTTTCATTATTACGTCTCAATATTGCTGATATTACACCTAGAACTTCAACAATAACATGAGATTTGGCTCAAACATTTGCATACAACTGTTTCACAGACCTGTACAGTACATGGAGCTCATAAGGTGATACTACAACTGGATATGGCCAGGCCAATAAAGTGGCCAGTGAGTGGAGGTACAAGGGAGGTGTTTCTGATAAAGTGGCCAGTGAGTGGAAGTACAAGTGAGGAGTTTCTGATAAAGTGGCCAGTGAATGGAAGTACAAGGTAGGTGTTTCTGATAAAGTGGCCAGTAAGTGGAAGTATAAGGTAGGTGTTTCTGATAAAGTGGCCAGTTATGGGAAGTACAGGGGAGGTGTTTCTAATACAGTGGCAAGTAAGGGGAAGTAGAATGGAGATGTTTCTAATAAAGTGGCCAGATAGGGGAAGCACAACGTAGCTGTGTCTGATAAAGTGGCCAGTAAGTGGAAGTAGAAGGTAGGTGTTTCCAACAAAGTGGCCAGTTTGGGGAAGCAGAAGGAAAGTGGTTTTAATGAAGTGGCCCGTTAGTGGTAGTAAACGCTTCTAGTGGATACTGACAGCAACACTGAACTGAATAGACTGAACTGTCTAACATTAAACTGAGCTGAACAGAATTTAATTGAAGAGGAAAAAGTAAAGGTGTCTCTTACCTTACCAATCCTCCCATTTTGGGGTGCACCGCCGATTATCTCCATGCTCTGTGGGTGAAGGAAGTGACCAGCGCCCACAGAGTAGCCTGCAGGAGAGAAAGCAGCCTGTTAGTTCTAATGAACAGTGGACTGTATGACAGATCACTATCACTTCAGTGCTAACAACTACAGGAGGAAGCACTAGAGCTGTCTGTCTTTACTGTCTCGGTGTCTCAGACAGGTTCGATTTTAAAGTGTTCATGGATCCTGTCATATGAGATAGATCAGCAGTGTAACCCAACAACAGGCAACAGCCAATGAGAGAGTTAGGAAAGAGAACGACCAAGGTGGAAGGACATGTACAGTCATAGGCATACGTTTAGGCACCCCGGGTCAAATGACACACTCTGTTGATGAAACACTTCCTTTACAGAGAAATAACCTGAAGGGGAACCTCACTGATTTGTCTTCATTTCTACAAAATTCCGTCATCACCACTGTAGACAACTCTCAGTCTCTCTGCAACAAACCATACCACACCAAACCACTCTAAATTCATGTTTATGACTAAATTATGGAATTATGCGGAAAGTAAAAATGAGTGGGAATAAAGAAAAATGCCTTTATGTCATTTTAAAACAAACTTGGATGCATAACAACCAAAACCTCAGGACTCTTGCTGTACAGTTTCACATCTGCCTTCTGTTACTGATGTATCCTCTATGTGTCTAATCCACAGCCGTACTGACCCTCACTCCTCTATGTGTCCAATCCACAGCCGTACTGACCCTCACTCCTCTATATGTCTAATCCACAGTCATACTGACCCTCACTCCTCTATGTGTCTAATCCACAGCCACACTGACCCTCACTCCTCTATGTGTCCAATCCACAGCCACACTCACCCTCACTCCTCTATGTGTCTAATCCACAGCCACACTGACCCTCACTCCTCTATGTGTCAAATCCACAGCCACACTGACCCTCACTCCTCTATGTGTCTAATCCACAGCCACACTGACCCTCACTCCTCAAATGTGTCTAATCCACAGCCACACTGACCCTCACTCCTCTATGTGTCTAATCCACAGCCGTACTGACCCTCACTCCTCTATGTGTCAAATCCACAGCCGTACTGACCCTCACTCCTCTATGTGTCTAATCCACAGCCGTACTGACCCTCACTCCTCTATGTGTCTAATCCACAGCCGTACTGACCCTCACTCCTCTGTGTGTCTAATCCACAGTCATACTGACCCTCACTCCTCAAATGTGTCTAATACACAGCCACACTGAGCCTCACTCCTCTATGTGTCTAATCCACAGCCACACTGACCCTCACTCCTCTATGTGTCTAATCCACAGTCATACTGACCCTCACTCTTCTATATGTCTAATCCACAGCCACACTGACCCTCACTCCTCTATGTGTCTAATCCACAGCCGTACTGACCCTCACTCCTCTATGTGTCTAATACACAGCTGTACTGACCGCCACTCCTCTGTGTGTCTGAGGCACAGTAATAAACAATTATTACCAGTCACAGATGATGGTGACATTGTTATTATGCTGTTCCCAACAGCATAATGCTAAACTCTGCTGTATTAGTTTTAATGTCCGGTGCCCGGAGTGTCTTGCTGCCAAAGTGCGCTGCTGTACAGATAAAATCTCCACTTATTCAAAGTGTATTTTGGTTTTAGAATGTTTTCATTTTTGAATTTGACTGAAGATTTACTGCAGGCTGTCATCACTAGTCCTCCCGCGGTGCCTAATCGCCTTACGTGTGGCCTTCTCTCCTTTTCTAGGACTTTCTGTGTCTTGTAGTGTACTCTCAGTCGCAGGAGCAAAATGGCTAAAAGTAGCACCTCTTAACACGTTAGACCGCACTACCGCAAACATAAGGCTCCACTGGCATGATCACATGACTCTAAAATAAACAACAAAACAGATACAAAAGCCGCAAAAGTTTGTCCTTGTTAAAAAAACTTGCTGTGTTGAAAATAACACATCCTCTGCGGAGAACATGCTTAAATATGACAGTTTGTACGCAACAATTGTACTTGTTAGGTGGTCGATAAGGTGTTGCTTTACGGCCAGTTTAACACATCAAATACAACATTTTCACATTTATGACATTTAGCTGACGCTCTTATCCAGAGCGACTTACAAGGTCATTCATATTACAGGTAGGCCTACGTAGTGTCAGGAGTCTTGCCCAAGGACTCTTATTGCTGTAGCACAGCACAGTTACCCAGACCCGGGAACCGAACCCCCATCTCCCACATTGGGCGGTAGCTCCCTGGAGGTTAGAGGTGTTATCCGCTGAGCCACACCAACCAGGACGTGCCAAAACATTTGCACAGGCCACCTTTCATGTTCTATTTGTTCTCCCAATATGTTAAATTCAATAAATTAACAGCAATGGTGTATTTAAATGTGCAGAAGTGAGTCTCTGTAGAGGATGTGTTCACTTATTTACACTGAGAGGGCCAGCACTATTTGTTGTACAACATGCAAATTTAAGCAAATGCAGCAAAATAAGCTACAACACTTGCAACAAGTTGCACCTCACAGTTTCCTGTTGACAGAGAAGCATCTTGCAACGAAAACAGCCAAAAAAAAAAGCTCATCAATTCACTGCCAATAGACTGAACACGCATGACTAACTCTTAACGCCACCAGCGTTAAAATATCCAGAGTAAAAGGTGCAGTGTGCAGCATTGACAGCCGCTAGACAGACTGACTGACTGAGTAAGGTCCTGGTAGGTCGTCACAGGTATCTGGAGCCATGCTGACTGCAGGGCATCCCACAGCTGCTGGAGGGAGCATGGGGGAGGATCCACAGAGCGAGCACAACCATTGAGGTGGTCCCACAGATGCTCAATCGGGTTCAAGTCTGGGGAATTAGCGGGCCCAGGTAGTCAAGTCAAGATTTATTTACATGCGCCTTTTACAACAGATGTTGTCACAAAGCAGCTTTACAAAGAATCAGGTGTCCGAGCCCCCAGTGAGCAAGCCAAGGGCGACAGAGGCAAGGAGAAACTCCCTCAGTTCAAAAGGAAGAAACCTCGAGAGGAACCAAGACTCAAAAGGGGAACCCAGCTTTCTCGGGTCAACACCAGATGAACAAGACAAGCAAAGGGAAGGAGCGTTCAGTTGCCTTCAAGAGAAGGCAGGCAGTGGCTCCCAGTCAGAGCAGATGTAGCAACAGCATCAGACCACACAGGATGGGCAGCAGTTCAGCTCAGGCGAAGAGAACAGACTGTTAGCTCTGACAGAAGATCTGAACATACTATATGGTGTTAACAGAGTGCAGCAGTGACTCCGGCAGACCCGGCTACTACAGCAGAACTAAAAGGGAGAGCCAGAAGGTAACAAAGACATGAGGGCTCCCTGAGAAGTCAGCGCCCCTCTGCTCCACCGTCAACAAACCTGAGTGAACAGTACTTGGTAGTACTTGGAAGGTCATGCTCTTCCAGACATTTCTAGCCATGTGACATGTCACATTGTCTTGCTGGGACATCCCATCCGCCCCAGGGAAGATGATCAGCAAGTATGGGTGTACCAGATCTGCTAGGATGGATTCATACCCAGATACACTGCCTATTGCACACCTTATATAGCCAGCTCACGACATGTGACTTCCTTCATGAGCTACACGTTGCCGGCATTGAAAGTAGGAAGTGGTCATAATAATGTGACTCGACGGTGTACTAACGCTGTATTTTGATCAATACTGGGTCCTTTGCTGTATGTGTTTACGTTTTGTTGTTTTTTTTGTATTTGGATGTATGTTAAAATAATAAAAACATTATTAAAAATAAAAATATTTTTTAATAGATTAAAGCTTAAAACAGATGAAGGCACATCTGTATTCACTTTATTAGAATTTCACAGCAAGTAAGGCAGTGTTGTTGTTTTTTGTATCAACTCTGCAGCATCTGTAGCCATTACTATAAACATTAACTTCACATTTCCCTGCACTTCTACTTACACTTGAGGACCTAAAGTCTGAGACCACTAAGGAACATGTTTCTATCCCGCATTCTTATCTAGATTCATGCAGATTACATAAACTGAATTAGAGTTTCATGTGAAAAGTGGAATCTTTGAAAAACATACATGAATTTTTAATTTTGTAGTTTTTGGTGGCCTTCCCCTCCTTTGCTTTAATGAGCGAGTACTCAAGCTGGCAAGCTGACTCCATGTGCAAAAGCCTAAAGTGAGCAGATCAAAGCCACCTGAGAGTCGTTTGACCTTCGACAGAAGAGATAAGACTTAAAACAAAAACAGTCTGACCTTTTATCAGACCATGGAAAACCACAAAACCAAGAAAACAAGAGTGATACAGGCCCTTTGACGCGGTCAATCGGTTTAATTTGAGGCATCAAACACGGCAGAGTCTGGAATATTTGGTCTGTAGGTTACTTATCATTTCGTTTGTTTGTTTAAAATGCTCCAAAATGTTGTTGATTTCCAGGTTTTATATGAAAACAGGTTTCCAGGGTGGTCTCAGACATCTCCCCTCTTTGGTTCCTATTCAAAGTGAGTTGTTTGCAGGTCTTCTAGATTTGTAGCCTAAAGTGAGCACAGCAACAAACTCAAAAACTACTTAACACTACAACTTACCGAGGTAGCTACCGTACTGCACGGTATTATCATCATCCACATAAGCAGCAGAGGCAAAGCTGGAGAGGTTGCGGACCAGCACAGATCCTGTCCAGTACGAACTACCCGGAGCACCCATTATCATCAGGTCCTGCAAGCAAAGCAACACGACATGAAGCTTCATCTTCAGCTCACTCCTGTTACTACACTGTGTAGCTCTTCAGCTCTAGTTCTCAAGCTGTCATCTGATTTAGTTCATTTGTTATATACCTGGTGTTGGGGTTAAAGTGAGCGTTAGGTTTAGGTTTGGGTTGAGGTTACGGTTGGGGGTGGAGAGAGGGTCAGGAGGTATGTTTGTGGTTGAGGTTAAAATTAGTGTGAGCATTAGGTTTAGGTTTTGGGTTGAGGTTAAGGTTGCAGTTAGAGTGAGGGTTAGGTTTAGGTTTTAGGTTGAGGTTAACGTTGGGGTCAGAGTGAGGGTTAGATTCAGATTTGGGGTTGAGGATAAGGGTGGGGTTAGAGTGAGGGTTAGGTTTAGGTTTTAGGTTGAGGTTAACGTTGGGGTCAGAGTGAGGGTCAGTTTTAGATTTGGGGTTGAGGATAAGGGTGGGGGTTAGGTTGAAGTGAGTGTTTGGTTTGGGGTTTGGGTTAAGATTGGGGTTACAGTGAGGGTTAGGTTTAGGTTTTAGGTTGAGGTTAAGGTTAGAGTGAGAGTTAGGTTTAGGTTCTAGGCTGAGGTTATGGATAGAGTGGGTGTTAGGTTTAGGGTCTGGGTTGAAGTACAAACTGCAGTTAGAGTGAGGGTTAGATTTAGGATCTAGGTTAAAGTTAGGGGTTAGAGTGAGTGTTTGGTCTAGGTTCTAGGTTGAGGTTAAGATTAAAGTGAGGGATCAGGTTTAGGATACGGGTTGAGGTTAGAGTGAGAATTAGGTTTAGGTCTTAAGTTAAGGTTAAAGTTAGGGTTAGAGTGTTTAGGTTTAGGTTCTAGGTTGAGGTTAAGGCTGGGGTTAGAGTAAACATCGGTTTAAGTTGAAGGAGGACATGAGGCTAAATTTAAAAGATGCTTTAGAGGAACATCAGTTAAGCGTCTAAAGTGGAGCATCTAAATAAAGTGCTGCCCTTTTCCTTTCCTTTCCATTTGCCAACTGCTCGGGAAAATGATCAACCGTACCCGATCCTTTATGCAAACCCGGAGCAGCCGAGGAGAGAAATGAGCCTTACCTCTGTAAGGAAATTTGAAATTCCAGCTTGGCAGGATCCATAATCTTCACCGAACTTCCTCTGATGATCTGAATGAACAAACACCTTTTTCAGCTCTGTGAATTCCTGCCTCAAAGAGCATCTCACACAGATCAATCACATCACCGCTGTCGAAAACAGGTATCTCCAAAATGGCAACTTTACAGGAGAGGCCAAAACCTCTTTTAATTTGAATGGAAGTCAATGGAACCAGATGTCTTTCCATTTCCGTTTTGGGCCATTTCTGTTGGTCCATTCTTCATGAAATTTCACACAGTGTAAAACAGCAGCTCATGTGATTAAATGAGGCATAAAAGTAAAAATCAACAAAAATGGAGATACATGTTTTTCTTTGGACAGCAATGATATCAGCATCCCACATCTAATCAACAGAAGCGCTGTACCTCTATAGCAGGGGATGTACTGGTCTTTCCGGTTGAGGTCGGAGCTGAATTTAAAGCACACGCCATGTGGCAGCTTGTTCTGATTGTCTCTTCTGGAGAAGTAGACGTTCTTCCAGCGATGACCACAGGCCTGAAATTAGAACCAGGGCACACAGAACATGCTTTTGTATTAGACAAAGTAATGAGTCACAGCCTCGATGGACCTCTCAGGCCCCTACTGCCCTAGCGTGACTATCAGATGAGGCACTAATCTTGACAGAACCAGCCCAACGTTAAGATCGAGAACAGAAAAGACAGAAACAATCTAAAAGCAGAGCTGTAGAAATGTCATTAATGTGAGCACAGGTACACGCACGCACGCAGGCCACGTAAGGGCTGATACAGTTCAAGAAAAGGCCATTTGAACTGAGACGGTTTACTCTGCAGTTGGCTGAAGCTGGAAGGTTAATTCCCTGCAGTCTTTTTATTTTAACACAGCAGACATATAGTGAAAGCTTATTACAGTCAAAGCAGAAGTTCATTTTAATGTCACATGTCATGTCAAAGGCCAAAAATAAACTTGACTTTGACTACACAGTACTTTAACATCTGCTTGTGTCCAGTAGCTACGTCAGCACATTCTAAATGTGGGCAAAAATATTCAATAAGATCAGAGTCTGGGGACATAAACACACGTTATCATTAACATAAGTTGACTCTGTCAGAGCTCAGTCCACACCACACAGGCCATTGTAATAGTCATATACAGTGTTTCCCACATATATGTATATATATATATTACACTCTACACACACACACACACACACAGACACACATACATACATATATATATATAAAACTCTCTTTATTTACAGGCCTACTGTGGGTTTTGTGGGTGTGTGAGTGATGTATTTTTACCTTTCACTCACTTTTGCGGTCTCCCTCACTCCCTCTCACATCATCTCCTTCACTCTCCTTTAGCCCCCCTCACTCTAACACTCTTTTGGTCTCCTTCACTTACTCTCAAGCCATCTCCCTCACTCTCGTCTCCTTCACTCTCGTCTCCTTCACTCTCGTCTCCTTCACTCTCTGTAACTGTCCCACCATCTCCTTCACTCCGCAGTCTCCCTCACTCTTGTCCCTCTCACTCTCGTCTCCCTCACTCGGCTCCTTCACTCTCGTCTCCTTCACTCTCTGTAACTGTCCCGCCATCCCCTTCACTCCGCAGTCTCCCTCACTCTCGTCTCCTTCACTCTCGTCTCCTTCACTCTCTGTAACTGTCCCGCCATCCCCTTCACTCCGCAGTCTCCCTCACTCTCGTCTCCCTCACTCTCGTCTCCTTCACTCTCGTCTCCCTCACTCTCGTCTCCCTCACTCTCTGTAACTGTCCCACCATCTCCTTCACTCCGCAGTCTCCCTCACTCTTGTCTCCCTCACTCTCGTCTCCCTCACTCGTCTCCTTCACTCTCATCTCCTTCACTCTCATCTCATTCACTCTCATCTCATTCACTCTCATCTCATTCACTCTCATCTCATTCACTCTCTGTAACTGTCCCGCCATCCCCTTCACTCCGCAGTCTCCCTCACTCTCGTCTCCTTCACTCTCGTCTCCCTCACTCTCGTCTCCCTCACTCTCTGTAACTGTCCTGCCATCTCCATCACTTTCTTTTACTCTCCCAATGTCTTGTTTCTACAATTTCCACTCTGATTATTACAGTATTTTTTATAAAACTGAGATCAGTATTAAATAAGCAGGGTGCACTCACATGTCAGTAATGAGAGTTCTGACTGAATCAAATCTCATAAAAGAAAAGGGAACCAAAACACATACCAGAATGTCACCATTGGAGGGTCGTCTGGACAGGCTAACGCCCAGCCACTGGTTATCGCTCTCCGACGTGCAGGTCTTCCCACAGCGCTCCACACCTACACAGACATTCAAACGCAGCCTGTGTTACTGATCTGTTCCACTCAGTAAACAATACAAACCACACAGACTGCCTATGTAATTCACCACACACAGAGAATAAACAGAGACAGGAGCTCAGTTAGGCAGGGAATAGTTCCCCCATCCCAAGTGTAGTTCATCGAGACATGTCTGGCGTCTGAACTAGGTACACAGAAACCTTTCAATTAAGCAAACGGCAAAACGATATAGTTAAGCACCACTGTACACATTTAAAAATATAACAGTATAACAGCTACTGCGAGGCACTGTAAGGTACTGTAAGGCTGAAGCTTGTTGCACAGGTAACAGTCAATACCTATATATAGTATATGGACCATACATCGAAATTTTTTCAGTAAAAAAACAACTACAAACTATAAATAAGCATATAATAATAATAAATAAGCATAACTTAAATAAGCATTCAGAGCTTGGACATATATATATATATATATATATATATATATATATAGCCTCCATTGCAGGCTAAGAAAGGACTAAGAAAGGACTAAGAAAGGACTAAGGTGGACTAAGGTGGACTGTGTAATTCCATGAGTGCTATTTTATAGTTTGGTGTCTTCACTTTTATTCTACAGTAAGGTATTAAGATAAACAGAAGGAGAACCTCCTATGAGGAGCCGTGTCTAAACTTTTGACCGGTACTAAATATAAGCTATAAACATAACACCTTCTCCTCTATTGGTCCTGAAATGGGGGGAAGTAATTGAGATTGTGTTCCTCCTTTACTGCAATAACAGCGTCTACTCCTCCGGGAACACTTTAGATGTTGGAACATTGCTGTGAGGATTTGATTGCACTCAGCATTCACGAGAGCCTTAATGAGGTCAGATACTGATGTTGGGTGATCATTCCAGCTCATCCTAAAAGTACTGGTTGGAGCTCCATCACTCCAGAGAATGCAGTTCCACTGTTCCACAGCCCTTGTGGGGGGTTTATACCCTGTAGCCCACACTTAGCATTAAGGATGGTGAGCTGGGGTCATGTGCAGATGCCCCAGAGCGTCCCATTCTATTGGTCGGTGCTTACATGAGCTGTGTATGGGTATAAACATTACTGTATCAGAAAGAAATTCCATGTATGTGAAAACATAAGACTAATAAACAATCCTGTTTCTGGCTCTACGAGCAGATCTTATCTAAACCTTTCACCAAGTCTACAGTGAACTTCTGCACTATTTTGTTGCTTCATTCTTGTTCAATATTCCAAAAAAAAAAAAAAAAAAACTCAGCAGGACAAACAAGGATGTTTTCCTTTGTGCTTCCTGCCCGACGACGAGTCTGACCTGGAAAGATGACGGGTCTGTTAACCCTTATTTGGAAGAACGGGTCAGGCTCCGTAATGACAGGAAGATAAGCATGAGTAGCCCTACTTTAGGGGAGGGCGGTTTGTTCAGCACGTACCTACAGGAAATGCAGTCTGGAGAGCACATAGAACCATGGCCGACTAACTTTGCCTGAAATGAACCACAGTGGATCAACCAGGGCCTGACCTGCATGGGAATGTGACTAAAACAAGACATGAAATCCTCCAGGGACATGAGGGCTAGCTGTTGAGAAAGAACAGGATGAACAGAGCCAGAGGAATGGGCGAAGGGCGAACTGAGCTATGTGCGAAAAGTCCGTTATTGAGAAATGTAGGATTTGGACCACAGTGTAGAGGAAAAGAAAACTGGGATAGGTTCACTCAGGCGATGAGGAGGAGAAGGCGGGGAGGGGGGCAAATAAAAAAGAGAAGTAAAACCAAGCCAGGAACAAAGTAAACTGAGGTGCATCGTTGCTTAAAGACGACACTCACCAGTTTGGAGCTGCTCGCACTTCTTCCTTACAATGTTGCACTTGTAAACGGCTCCTGGTCTCCTGGCGCTGTCGTTAAAACTGGACTCAGCTGTTGGGGCTCCAACAATCAACCTAAGAAACAACACACAAAATGAAATACACATAATGACTTACACTCTGCATGGCTGTTGTGTTCCCTGAGGTTCACTTACTACGCTGCTATGTAATTTTACAGCAATTCCGGGGGAAACTAGAGCTCCATAATATGACAGTACATGACTGGTGAGGTGTGACTAGTTCTGATGTTGGGTGATCAGTTCTGAATCACTCCAGCTCATCCTAAAAGTACTGGTTGGAGCGCCATCTCTCCAGAGAATGCTGTTCCACTGCTCCACAGCCCTTGTTGGGGGTTTATACCCTGTAGCCCACACTTAGTATTAGGGGCTGTGAGCTTGGGCTCATGTGCAGATGCCCCAGAGCGTCCCATGCTATTGGTCAGTGCTTCCACGAACTGTGTATGGGAATGAATATTACTGTATTAGCATGAAATTCCATATATGTGAAAACATAAGACTAATAAACAATCCTGTTTCTGGCTCTAGCAGTGCCACTGCTTCACAGCCCACAGCTATCAAGACAAACTACCCCACGGAACGCTGCTCGGAGAACACTGTGGATGTTATCAGCCTGCCATCGAATGGAAAACTGTAGGTACGTTGTCATAGCTGGGTGAGGAGAGCTCAGTACACCAGAACACGGCACACAGTGAACGCTAAACACTGTCGTTCCTCCTTCGAACACAAATTCTGCATTTCCAAAGGAGGGATGGAAGAAACGAGCCGATTCCAAAATCCTAGACCGTTACAGAACAGACTCATTAATATTTACACCCCCAACTTTTACATACAGCCACAACAACGGAGCTACAGCAACCAAAATGGTGGCCTATGTATAGAAATCCAGCGTTCCAGGTTGGGAAGGGGATGCCGGCACTTTCCATTCCCTTCCCAAGGAACCCAACTGTCAGCGGTACATGGTTGGAGTTCATCTTTAAACCAGGCTGAAGTTGCTTCCTATCCACCAGCTTCATAATCCAATGTTCCGTTCCACCTTAAATGCTGCAGCTTGTACAAATACACTGCATATCTGATCACAAAAACAGTTTAATCAGTCAGTTTAATGGGATTTTTAATGGGAAATGTGAAATATAAGCAATTTGTTTCCCACTTTTGTTCGTATATTTTGAAGGTGGCACTACTTCGTTATCAAAATAAATAAACATATAAAAAAATAAAATATTCTGACTTATCGTGTATCATGAAAACTTCTTTAAGTCATGGGATAAAAGAGCCCCCAATTCATTTTAATAAGGTTGTTCACTAAGCTCTCTTCATGCCTTTAGAGTTAGGTGGGCGCTGTTTTCGTTACTGGGCCTCTAAGGGTGAGCTATGTCAATGAGCTCTATCCTGATTGGCTGGCCTGTCTTGCACCTCATTCAAAAAGCAGCCCGGGCTATAACACTGCTCATAACTTCAGCATGAATCAGCATGAATGGGGTGGAGCTAAACTGCGACACGCAGATGGAAATCTGTTGGTTGTGGAGCGGCGTTTTTACAGCGTTGTTACTATTTTTGGACTGGGACGTGAACAATGCATTTTAAAGAGGAATTCCACCAATTTTCCACATGTCTGTATAAATCAGTCCTTGGGGATGTAGATAGATTCATCCAGAGTGGGTTTGGTGTGAGATGGTCCAGATGTTGTTTACAGTGGTGGTGATGGTAATAGACACACATATACAGTAGACATTTTACCTACTATCTAAAAGCACCACAGACTATTTTGCCTCACAGAGCTCTGCATGTAACTATCAGCCCTGAATTGATTAAAATTAATGGATTAAAGTACTTTTTAATTCAAAACTTCAGAAAACTACCATAAAGCAGCATCCCAGACATCACATTTCATGTAGTAACTTCCTCTGAGGGAGCTTTTAGAGGTGGAGATCTGGTTCACCACTGTGAACAGTTCTGAAGTTTCTCTAGAACCACAGCATTTCACATCAAACCACTCTAAATGACTCTGTTTACTATTTATGTGGATTTTTTTTAAATCAGCCAGTGAAGTTGCCATTTGAAAGTTTAACATTTTTACCTAAGATAAAAAAGTTTGGATTATTTTCCACGAAATGGACCATTTAAGAAAGAAAACAATATTAATTATTAATTAAATACACAGTCTAAGAATAAAACTCCAAATGCAATAGAAAATGTACAATGGAAAATCCAAATGTAACATTCAAACCCCATTAGCAATACAGTTGCCTATAAGCAAGAAGTGGCATCATTAAACTATCATTGTTACTCAGTTTAAGCATGTTTACTTATTTTTCAGAAAATGAAAGGTAGCTGATTAGCATATAGAGCACATTCGTGGCAAATATTTCAAAGACATATTGGTACTTCTGCACATGTTTACTTTAGAATAAACAATTTAACACCGTTTTTAAGAAAATAAGATATTTTAGGCAACTAAATCAAAATTTCAAGGAAAATAGTCATGTCAACATATGCACTTAAACTTTCAAGAGCTCTCAAACTTTCAAGTAACTCGTTGTTTAGAGGAATTAAACAGAATTTTCATTATTTCCACTTATACCAAGTCAAAATCTCATAGTTTTGTCATTATTCAGAAATACGGGATTATATAAGTTATCAAAATAAGTCATTATTTCAACACACTAAGCGTAATTTTCAAAAGAAAAGTTATTTAGATACATTAAATTATAATTTCTAGTAAAATAAGTCTTTATTTCAACATGCTAATTCAAAATTTTAAGAGAATAAGTCATCATTTAGAAAGAAGAATTCAAAACTTCAAGAAAAAAGTTTCAACTTACAGTCAAAACTTCAAAAGTTATTATTTGAAAATACTAGTTTTCGGGCAAATAGGTCATTATTTAGAAATCTGAAATCTAAACTTTAGGATAAAAAAAGCTCTTGAAAATTTGAAATCCCAGGTCATTAACATACAACCCCTTTAGCAATGAAGCTCAAAGTACCATCAAGTAACTGATACAATGTTTTTAACACAGTTTTAAACATGTTAACTTTAATTTAGTCACCATTCCAGAAAAAGAAAGCTAGCTAATTAGCATATACATCAGATTTGTAGGAAACGCTGCTAAGAAACATTACTATTTAGCACCTATTTTACTTCAAATTAACATTTTACTAAAGTTAAAGTCAATTTTTAGACTTAACTTCACAGAAAAGTTGGTTAATTTACTTAGAAAAGTCTAAAAAGTAATTTAATAATAGTCTTGCTCCATGTATGAATGCACAGAGCTAACTAAGTTAGCTAACTTAGTTAATTAGCAAAACAGAGCTAAGTTACTAATTAGTTGGTTTCCTAGCTAATTAGCTAGCTAATTAACTAGCAAAACAAGACAGGAAATTCATTTCTAAGACAAAAAGAGGAGTTAAAATGTTAAAAATGAAAGTTTATTAATCTTTTCATCTAGAAATGTGTCGTTTTATGGTGTTTCTATATAGAAAAGTTTACTTCAATTCTGTTTGGTGTCCAAAATACACAGAGCTACCACAAAATAGCCAGC
>CM067480.1:33452493-33464558 GCA_034552555.1 Semaprochilodus insignis | reverse complement strand
GAACACGCTTAACAGGTCTACTGAAAACGCTAAACAGGTCTACTGAAAACGCTAAACAGGTCTACTGAACACACTAAACAGGTCTACTGAACCCGCTAAACAGGTCTACTGAACGCGCTAAACAGCTCTACTGAACGCGCTAAACAGCTCTACTGAGCACGCTAAACAGCTCTACTGAACACTCTAATCAGCTCTACTGAACACAACAGAACCTCCATTTATTCACTGTTTTCTTCTGTATACACCTTACAGGCACTGAACACCGGACCACTGGTACACCATGGCTGTTTAGATCAGAACACACACTCACTCACTCACTCACTCACTCACTCACTCACTCACACACACTCACACACACTCACTCACGTTCAGTGGATCACGTATTAATAACTATATAATCCAACATTAGAACTCTACTGATGATCTCAGATCAACACTAACACTGCTCTTTACCCCTGGAAGTGTGTGTGGAGACCTTAAGAGTGATCAGGACGTCATGCTGATGGAGGACTCGCTCATAGAGGACGGTGTGTTAAGGTTTCTGTTAGCACTGAGAGGCACAGAGCTCAGACGCTTCTATGGGAACCTTGTGTGATTAGCACTGTATGAGATCATCTCTCCACTCATCTCAGAGGATCAACGAAGAGCATCACAAATCATAATCAGTCTGGAGAAAAAAGATCTAAACAGATCCCTACCTTCATCAGAGCAGCTCCTCTTCACCTCCCTCCAGCAGCACTGTAGAACCAAGAGTGGACTGCTGATCAGAGCAGAGCTTTTCCTTCTCCGCTTTACTGGGGCTGGAGAACCTCACTGACACAATTAGCACCTCCATCTGGACTGCAGGGGGAACTACACTGATACAATTAGCACCCCCACCTGGACTGCAGGGGGAACTACACTCAGACAATTGGCACCCCCACCTGGACTGGAGGAGTGTCACAGGAACCATGTGATCATATGTGATCAAAAATAATAAAACAAATATAAACAGCCACTGAGTTCTGATCAAAGAGACAAATGAGCTATGGATACTACACGTCTTTAATATATCAAACACCTACTACTATATGTTCAATAATCCTGACGGGCACAACAGTAATCCCGTCAGAGAACACAAAACATTCAAGAGTTTTCAAGGAATTGGAATCCCCCCATCCCCCCTCCCCTCCCCCAACGAGTCACTTCTACCCTAAACTACCCCTAACGGAACGGCTACATCCGACACGTTTTATATTTAATGATTACTTTTAGTCATACATTAATCAGGTATATAGGCAGAACCTACGTAGTCTAATGCGGTTCAATGTGACTTTTGAATTGTCATTAAGTCAAAGTTCTGTTTGTAAGCAGCTCTAACAGACCAGGAAAAGTCAGCAGTCCTAGGAAAACTGGAGGTGTGCGTGGTGTTACAGAGGGGAATATTAAGGTTAAAAATTACTTTCTAATTTTGCAATAATTAAATAAATTAATATTGACACAAAGCTGTACTCAACAAGATCCACTGGTTACAATTCGGTTAAAAAAACAGGCAGAATGTGAATATAAATATCATTTCAGATCCAGAACATTAGTAATAAGAAAGCCCCTACAGGTGTCACCTTTAAACCCCAGACCTGTACAAAGTAGCTCTACCCGGAAAATTAGACAAACAGTCGGTTACAGGAGGAGTGGAGACTCTACGGCTCGTCCACAAAGATTTAAGACACAGTGTCACTGGATAAGGTCAGTCAGCAGGGGCGAAGTTCATGAGGGTCACTTCACACCATATTCACGGCCTTGGGCCGGATCCCCCTGAAAGCCAGACTAGTTTGGAGATCAACATAAACGGATCCGGATCTGCTATGGAAAACCACCTTATCGGCTCATCACAAACACACACGAGTCATACAGAAGAAAGAATCAGGACTTCTCTCATCGGCCAACAGCAGGCTTCCAAGTTCTGGGAATACCATGCTTTCGTTTCCTGTAGTCAGTTTTCCAAATCAGTTTTCTCCATGCATCACAAACACTGGTGAAGATGTCCGTCCTTGCCAGAGCCTGCTCGATACCCGAGTTCAGCTGCGAACAAACGATGGACTTTGGAACCGTTACAGGTGCTGAACGACCTCCTGGCACTAGAGGAACCAGTCCGTTCGACCACGGGAGAGTGGCCAGGCGCCGGCCGATACAGGTGCACAATAAAGCAGAGCTCTACCACATCTCCTCCTCTCGACAATAATCCAGACTCAGGTACAGCCCAGCACAAACTCGAGGACTGCTGCGCTTTGGTTTTTAGGGTTCTATGACAACATTCCAGATGTTGGAGGACTAATTGCACATCATTCCAACAAGAGAGCAGCACCGCCCGCTAAGCCTAATGGTGGCAGCGTTTATGTTTACACTAGTGAACCTGGTATAAACGGTGAAGTGTGCTCTAGTAATGCTACAGTAGTACTGAAGGAAGCATCCCAACCAGTTCTGGAGCACCTCAGGACTGTCAGGACTGCCACCTAGGAGGAAGGGTACACAGCGTCTGTGACTGGCTAGCAGAGACGATGTGACTTCCTCCAACACTCTCACTATATACACTAACCTGAAGCTACGGATGGCTTCAGAGGAAGGCCTGGTGTCACTCCACCTCCACCCCTACCGCACCATCTGCAGGAACTGTGTGAGGATATTCAAGCTGCATGGGATGGATTATCACAGGACTCCATTTGGAACCTCTACGGCTCCATGCCGAGACATAAGGCAGGGTTGGGTTAGCGAACATGGCGGCCCGGCGCCATCCTGGGAGCCACTAATCAATAAATAGCTCAATAAATATTGATCACATCAGTCTAAATTTATCATCATTGATTGATCCTGGTGACCTTTATCTTCCTTCCCAGCAGACCTGCAATCCCACACCCCCTGCTGGGAGCAGCTGCTCTATTGACGAGGCGTATATTGATCATACCCGTCTAAATTTATCATCAGTTATTGATCCTGGTGACCTTTATCTTCCTTCCCAGCAGCCCTGCAGTCCCACACCTCCTTCTGGGAGCAGCTGCTCTACTGATGATGCGTATATTAATCATACCAGTCTAAATTTATTATTGATTGTTCCTGGTAACCTTTATCTTCCTTCCCAGCAGCCCTGCAGTCCCACAGCAGCTGCTCTACTGATGATGAGTGTGTACTGAACGACGATGAAGATTAGATGTATTATTTTGAGATTACATGACTAAGATACTCTAAAAGATCATAAAGGTGATGTTTTTAATCATGCGACAAACTCACAGCACGTTCTGTGTTTTCTTCTTTAACACATTTATGTATCTTTAGAGTGTTCTGATGTCTGAAGCTCTTCCCGCACTCCACGCAGTGATACGGCTTCTCTCCCGTGTGGATGAGCTGGTGTTTTTGGAGACCACTCTGCTGGATGAAGCTCTTCCCGCACTCCAAGCAGTCAAAGGGCTTCTCCCCCGTGTGGATGCGCTGGTGTAGCTGGAGGCTACTCTGTGCGGTGAAGTTCTTCCCACACTCCAAGCAGTGATACGGCTTCTCTCCGGTGTGAATACGCTGGTGCTTTTGGAGGTGGTTCTGTCGGGTGAAGCTCTTCCCGCACTCCGGGCAGTCGTACGGCTTCTCCCCGGTGTGAATGCGCTGGTGCATTTGGAGGTTACCCAGTACATTAAAGCTCTTCCCGCAGTCCGCGCAGAGATACGGCTTCTCGCCGGTGTGAACGCGCTCATGGGTCTGCAGGCTGTTCTGCTGGTTGAAACACTTCCCACACTGTGAGCACTGGAAGGGTCTCTCTCCTGTGTGCGTGTACTGGTGCGACTGGAAATTGCTCTGTGTAGAAAAGCTCCTCCCGCACTCGGAGCAGTAAAACGGCCTCTCTCCCGTGTGGATGTACTGGTGTATTTGGAAGTGACTCCGTGTGGAAAAGTTCTTCCCGCACTGGGAGCAGTGATACGGTTTCTCTCCTGTGTGGGTGCGCAGGTGTCGCTGGAGACTACTCAGTACGCTGAAGCTCTTCCCGCACTCCAAGCAGTCGAAGAGTTTTTCTCCCGTGTGAATGCGCTGGTGTCTTTGGAGGATACTCCACTGAGTAAAACTCTTCCCGCAGTCCGAGCAAAAATACGGCTTATCTCCGGTGTGGATGCGCTGGTGTGTTTTGAGGGTACCTCCGTCGGTGAACCTCCTTCCACACTCCAAACAGCTGTAGGGTTTCTCTCCGGTGTGGATGCGCTGATGCGTTTTCAGGGTGCCGCCATCTTTGAAAGTCTTCCCGCACTCCAAGCAGGGATACGGCTTCTCTCCGGTGTGGACGCGCCGGTGCTTTTGGAGGTTGCTCTGCTGGGTGAAGCTCTTCCCACAGTCCACACACTGATACGGTTTCTCTCCGGTGTGGATGCGCAGGTGTTTTTGGAGACTACTCTGCTGAGTAAAGCTCTTCCCGCACTCCAAGCAGAGATACGGCCTCTCTCCCGTGTGGATGCGCTGGTGTATTTTCAGGCAACCTCCATTTCTGAAAGTCTTTCCACACTCCGGACAGGCGTGAGCTCCTTCCTTGGATGTACAAGTTTGCATTTCTATGTGAGCCGCATAAGTGTGGAAATCAACAGGTGACATGAGCCCAGCGCTGGAGCTCTCTCCGCATACCACAGTCTCATACTCGACCTCCTCATTACACACGTCCGACATGGCTCCCCTGATGGTCTCTCCCGATGTTTCAGTACGGTAGTTTAAACTGTGGAGACAAGTGTAGAACAAGACTTAATAGAACAGCATTCAATTCCGCAGACAACACGTATAAACATGAGCCCCCCAGACAACAAACGAGCCCCCTCTGTGATGTTCTGGGGGGTTCTGTGGAAATGGTTCTTTGGTTGATCTGAACCACAGTGCCGACACTGAGCTGCTGGAGAACCAGGTTTCCCCTGTAGCTCATCATCTTACTGAGGAACACAACATTCCTATCCCTGTATTCCAAGATGACGGTTCCGGCGTTCACGGGGCTGCAGATGTGACTGACTGGCATGATGAACATTCAGGAGCGTTCAAACATCTGGACCTACTGGAACTACCTGGAACAACCGGTAAAGCTCCAGGGAAGGCATCCACCAAATCTGGAACCAACTGACCAATTCTTTGATGAAGAGTGTCTGAACATTGGTGTGGTCTACATCCAGAACCTTGTCCAGTACATGCCCAATCCAGTCACAGCTGTTATTGGTGCTGGTGGAGGCATCACACGCTGTCGGGTAGGGGTCAGTCACAGGGGGGCTCAGGGTTTTTGTCCGGTGAGCTCATGTGCAGAACTACACCTCAGATACAGCCTTTCATTTATTTCACCTCCACCTTTTATCCTTTTCAAGAACCTCCACCTCTGTGCTGGTACAGTACACAGACCTGCAGGGGTGTTTTACCTTCACTACCGAGCTCAGCTGTAGAAGACAGTTATGTATTTTGTGCTTCTCACTATCAAAGTAATCCCAAACACATTCAGTGGTGTGGAGGTCTGGACTCCAGGGTGGCCTGTCCGTTGTTCTGAGAACACCAGCAGCGTCTGTGTTTGATGTGCAAGTCTTGACCTTCTCAGCTGTGCTGTTATCTTGCTGGACTCAACCTGATTGGCCATCCCAGATCTGGTAAGTCATTTACCAATATCAATTAGTCAACCAAACGCTGCTGACGCCCTGTGAACTGTAGACTGTCTGAGGCCTGACTTTAAAGACTGAAACGCCTGAACGCCTGGCTCTCAATCCTGGGTCCTCTACATTAGACATGATCATCAGTAATGTCTCCTGAACCGGAGAAGCTGTTTAACACGCCTGCTGAAGTGACCTCAGGCGGAGAGTACACTACCCAGGAAGACTTTAACTTGCCCTCAAGAGAGGTCAGACAAACACGGATGAATTTTCCCACGTCCTCTCCACTCCTCCTGCCCCTTACCCCTTCTCAATTCCTCCACATTCTTCCAGAGCAGGAAGGGAGCAGTAAGAAACGAGAACAGAAGGACAGGAGAAGGATCGATTCTCCTCCGTTACCTGTAACAGCCTGCTCTGCAAACAACAGTATAAACCTACAGCTGGCTGCGCATCTGTCAGCCTGAAACCAGACACTCGGTTACTACCACACCAGTGTTCGATCGTTACAGGACTCTAGAATGTCCTCTTCCCTTTCGCCCTTCAAGGGTTCTTTAGTAAAGACAAAGATTCCATGGACGCTCAAACAAGCCTTAAATGTTCCTTAGAGTGCGGATCGGAGATGACCTCACCTGGACACTCAGCACCACCTGCCTAGCCATGAAAGGTCAACAGCGATATCACTTCCTGCAAAGAATGAGGAAAGCTCCCCCTTTGTCCTCTCTACACCCTACGGGGGACAGCAGAAAGCGTCCGAACGATCCGTCTCACTGTGTGGTATAGGAACTACACCATCTCGGATCAGAGGACTCACTACAGCAGACTGTAACCACAAGCACTGCATTTGCAAGGCTGCCAGCATTGTGGACAACCCTTCCCACTGACCCCTCCCCCCATCTCTGATCATGGAGTCCTCACCCTCCTGCCATCTGGCGGAAGGTAGCAGTGCATCTGTTCCACCACACCGGACCTCACTGCACAAACAGGTTTATTAACGTGATTCATATTTTATTAATGTTTAAACAGCTTTATCGTTTACCCTGGAACTACATCTGCATTAGTACTCATCTGCTCTAGTCACAGCCCTGTACGAGGTATACGGATCGGTACTCTGTATCGGCCGATACCCAGAGTTCAATAGCAGAAACTGAGGTTGGTGCCATTAAGGGTTCCATTAAAGGCATTTTACAGCATTTTAAATTCTCTGATGTTCTGACATAGATGGTACATGACTTTGGTTGGGGTGAAAATGCCCAGATGTGGTTCTACACTGCACCCGTTTCCACCCTAGGATCTGGTTCTGGAATGAAACGAGCCATTTCCCACCTTAATTCGATAAGCTCTGCTCTGATTGGCTGGTTTACAGCGAGACGCTGCCCAGGATGATCACACAGAAGCACCATGTGGAAATAGACTAAATAAAATGAGCCTCTGTGTAAATAAGCTCCGCCCTCGTACTATTTAGCTAGCTATGCACAGAAAACACAGATCTCATGTTGGACATCATGAACCCCGGCGTTCCCCAGGGCTGTGTCCCGAGCCCTCTACTGTTCACCCTGATGACTCACGACTGTTGCACCAAGTGCAGCTCGAACCACATTATTAAGCTCGCTGATGACACAGAGAGGACGTGGACCAACTTCCTGTCTGGTGTGACAATAATAACCTGCGGCTGCATGTCAACTAGACGAAAGACTAGGACTACACTCACCACCTCTTGTCAGGAGGGCACGGCAGCGCCTCACTTCCTGCGGCGGATAAGGAGAGCAAACCTACCCCCTCCTGTTCTCGCAACGTTCTACAGAGGCCCCCTTCGAGAACATCCTGACCAGCAGCTTCCCAGTCTGGTATGGCAGCTGCACCGCCTCAGAACAGAAGTCCCTTCAGAGAGTGGTGAGGACGGCGGAGACAATCATCGACACCCCACTGCCATCTACACAAGACCTGCAGCTGTCACGCCGTCTCAGCAGAGCCAAGCGGACAGTGAGAGACCCCACCCGCCCGGCCCATGGACTGTTCAGCCTACTGACCTCTGGCAAACACACACTGAGCTGCCGAACACACACTGAGCTGCTGTACACACATTGAACCGCTGAACACACACTGAGCTGCCGAACACACACACAACCATTGAACACACACTGAGCTGCCGAACACACACTGAGCTGCTGAACACACACACAACCATTGAACACACACTGAGCTGCCAAACACACACACAACCATTGAACACACACTGAGCTGCGGTACACACATTGAACCGCTGAACACACACTGAGCTGCCGAACACACACACACACAACCGCTGAACACACACTGAGCTGCTGTACACACACGGAGCTGCCGAACACACACTGAGCTGCTGTACACACACAGAGCTGCCGAACACACACTGAGCTGCTGAACACATACACAACCACTGAACACAAACTGAGCTGCCGAACACACACACAACCGCTGAACACAAACTGAGCTGCCGAACACACACACAACCGCTGAACACAAACTGAGCTGCCGAACACACATTGAACTGACCATATTTACACTTATTATATATTATATAAATTAAATTCTTCCAACGCAGCTATTTTTTGAGCAGTAATTTAATTTTCATTGGTTCTCCTGAGCACCTTACCCCAACCCTCCACTGTCAGTGTACAGGTCCTCCTACACTGTGCAGTAACACCAATCCTTATTGGTCCAGTGTTTATAGGATACTAATGTACACACTGTTTACACAATGCAATCCAGTTCAGCTGTGCACTTCCTCTTACACAGCCTGAATGACAATACAGTTCACCGTGTCTCGGACTTTGACCCTGGTTCCACCCTTCACAACAACATCTGGACCCGACACAATGATACAGCTCTTCAGCTAACCACCTAAATAATTGAACACCAGCTTCACACACAGCACTGAACAGGCTACCATGTTACTGCTCCGCTACACAGAACACAGGCGCGTCCTGACACCACACAACCACTGTCTCTACCCAAGAACCCCCGAGGAACCATCTCTGTACGAGTCTAGTTCCTTTCACTGGTCGATTGTTCTGGACAGACATTAGTATGTCGGTGTAGTCTGACCTTCAGCGTCGTCAAACCGCCCTTCTGAGGTGCAGTGAGAACTGTAGTGACGGTACAACAGCGTCAAAGACCCCTACCTCAATCCGAGCAGCTCCTGTTTACCTCCGTCCAGCAGCACTCTCGAACCTCGGAGGACGGACTGCTGAGCAGAGCGGAGCTTCTGCTTCTGCGCTTTACTGGGGCTGGAGAACTACACTCATACAATTAGCGCCCCACCTGGACTGCAGAGGAAGTACACTCATACAATTAGCGCCCCACCTGGACTGCAGGGGAACTACACTCATACAATTAGCGCCCCACCTGGACTGCAGGGGAACTACTGCTGATATTTTATCAGTCATTGGTTCTAACTGTGATGAAAGAATTTTTATTTGAACATGATTACATTTATGGAATGCCTCCAAAATATACATTCATCAATGAATGTCTATAAGCACCCTGATAGTAAGGGGATAGTGGTCCACCAGTGGTCTACTGGTGGCACAGCTGGAGGTTAATCAGTGTATTAAAGTCTTATCTAGTACAATGTCAGTAATATTCTCTGCTTTAAATTAGTCCTGGTTATTATTTAATCTCTTTATTAATATCTTAATTAGGTCATTTTCTGAAATAAAAGTCTTTGTACGTTTAAAATCTGATTAAAACTAGTTAGACCGTATACACAGGGGGGTAATCTGAGTGGTCCGGAGGTGGATCAGCAGTCGCAAACACTCAGCGGGGTGCCAACCTTATCAAGCCAGCGGACCTGTATACGCTGCTCCCTGGGGAAGCTCTTAATTACATCATCTCATAATAATCCTTTCAGCAGACTGATTACTTACAAACGACCACCATACCACTCCACCCCACCACCCCCCACCACACACACACACCCACAAACCAAATGTACCCTACATGTTTGAGAAATGAGAACTGATCAGTCTTTGATCTCTCTAATATTACAGACCGTAGTGACGCAGGCGTGTGGGAGTGTTCCAGTTGAGAACCTGAACATAAGTGTTCTTCACATAACCATCTCATGTAGTAACTTTCTGTGAGGGAGCTTTTAGAGGGGGACGTCTGGTTACCTTCACCACCACTGGGAACGGTTCTGACTTTATCTAGAACGGAGCATTTCACACTTTCAGATTCATGATTAAAACACTGAATATTTAACCAACAGGGCTGTTTGACTCACACGCCGTCCAGATGACATCATCAAATAAAGCTGTTTTCTCTGCATAATTAATGTACATAAAAAGGAAAAACAGGATCCGAAGAGGATAGAGAGAGAATTCCCTTCCAATAAAGCCCCAGTCCACCAGCCTGCTTTATCTCCGTTCCTTCATGTTGAGAACGTTTATAATCCTACACATGTTGAACACACTTCATTTAGCAGCTGTCCAGCTAGCAGCTCACTCCTCCCACAGAAATAACACATATACACCACGTATATGGAAAGATTTATTCCAAAACATTCAATATAAAAGTCATTACAACGTTACAGCTGACCTGGTGGAGAATACCTTTCAGGAGATACCAATAAACTCATTCATATTCAATATTCAATTTAAACCTCAAACCCACATCCAGCAATACCCAACCCTGTGAAAACAGAACCTTATAGAGTTTAGAAGCTGAACATCTCAGATTAAAGCTAAAGGTCTGAATCCGGACCACATGGAAGACAGTTACAATAACTGCAACACTGCCAACGATCAAACAGGTACAGATCTGACTGAATATAATTCCTTTATTCACCAAAAAATAAAATAAAATAAAATAATACAAACAGCAAAGAATGGGCTGGAAGACGAAGATATAAAGGGACTCAGGATCACTCAACGGACATGAGATCAGCTCATCCAGGCATTTGATATCCATCTTAGTGACACCTGCAGCAGTGATTCAGTGTCAAGCCAGGTTCAAACTAAACTCCCTTCATCCCTGACCCTGGGCAGCTTCGCTGTGATAAGATTTGCTATCCGGGTCGACCTGAGGAGGATGGGCTCCCCTTTTGAGTCTCGGTTCCTCTCGAGGGTTCTTCCTCTTGCTCTGAGGGAGTTTGCTCGTTGGGGGCTTGGCCCGGATTCTCTGTAAAGCTGCTTTGTGAGAACATCTGGAGTAAGAAGCGGTATATGAATTAATCTGACTTGACTTTAAGATGAACATGAACACACAGGGTTTTACCTCCTCGGTGAAACTTCACACTCCGAGCATGTGGTGCTCAAAAAACACAAGGAAGAAATAAACACTAAAGACTTACGACCCATTCGACAGAGAGCCAGAACTTCTGTCACTAGTCTGAAACCCCAGCAACCTAAATGTGGACAATGGAGAGCATCCTAACCAGCCGTCTCACCGCACCATCTCGGACTGCAGGATGCTACAGCGGACTGCGAGAGCAGCTGAGATCATCACCGGGATGTCTTTACCCACCACGACACCTCTCACCACGAGCACCGTGTCTGTAAGAACATCAGCTTTGTAGACACACCTACCGCCTCTCTCACAGACCCTCCACCCTCCTTCTAACAGGTACCCACCACCACCAGACTCTCCATCACCTTCTTCCCCAAGGAGGTCAGATTACTGAGCACACCCATGACCCCCAACATCCATCTGGACCGATCTACATCCTTTTCACCAAATGGACTATCAACACCCACCTGGACTAATCAAGATCCTTTTCAACATCCATCTGGACTAATCTAGACTAATCTAGACTGGAGCAATCTAGGTGGATGTTGGTTCACACACTCCTTTAGAGTGATCGTATTCTGGGAATGCTGTGGGTCACCTTTACCCCAAACTCTGTGTACAGTTACAGGGACAGTGTCCGCCCTACAGGGACAGTGTCCTAGCTGTCCATCTAAACCCCAGGTCTTATGTATGGTGGGCTAACTGTCCTGTGTGTTTACTGCGTATTCAGAACACCTCCGAAGCTGCTGTTTATCTGCACTCTCTCAGTCCTGTGTAACGTGCTGCAGTCGTGTTGCACCATGCTCCTGAAGAGCATTCCCTTCCTGGTTAAGGAATGACGATAAATCCCACCTTCACCTACTTCACTGAAAGCTGATTAAACAGAACTCATGGTGATCTAGAAAAGACAGGGTTCCTGATTAGACAAACTCACAGCATGTTCTGAGTCTCCTTTAACACATTTATGTATCTTTAGAGTGTTCTGATGTCTGAATCTCTTCCCGCACTCCGAGCAGTGATACGGCTTCTCTCCCGTGTGGATGCGCTGGTGTTTCTGGAGACTACTCTGCTGGATGAAGCTCTTCCCGCACTCCAAGCAGTCAAAGGGCTTCTCCCCCGTGTGGATGCGCTGGTGTAGCTGGAGACTACTCTGTGCGGTGAAGCTCTTCCCACACTCCA
>CM067480.1:33435374-33448708 GCA_034552555.1 Semaprochilodus insignis | reverse complement strand
GAGAGAGAGAGAGAGGAGAGAAAGAGGGACAGAGAGAGAGGGAGAGAGAGGAGAAAGAGGGACAGAGAGAGAGAGGGACAGAGAGAGAGGGAGAGAGGAGGACAGAGAGAGAGGGAGGGAGGGAGAGAGGGAAAGGGGGCAAGCATACAAGCGGTTCTCGGAGTGTTGATGGTTCTAGGTAAAACCCCTGTGTTTACTAAAGAACCCCTGAAGAACAATCTACTTTAGTTAGCAGTACACAGAAATGTCTGCGGTGGCCTGGAGGCCGATTTCAGCCCTGCATTTCCGAGCGGGAGGGACGGCGAGCGGAGCGCCGAGGAGAGCGGCGAGCAGAGCGGCTGGTATCGTAGCGACTGGCGACTGTATCATGACTGAGCAGAGGGTCAGGAAAAAAAGGAAAAATCTTGGACGGCTCCGTGACCAACTGTCGGCTGAGATGAAGCATCAGCGGCTGATTAAAAACGGGAGAACAAATTCAGAGTCGGAGAGGAGCGTCTCCACCTGCTTCCAGACATGACACGTTCACGCGGGGGGGTGAGGGGTGAGGTCACCGCAGAGGGCTGTGAGTTCTGAGAAGAGCACTTACAGACCTCGCGGAGAGTGCCGAACGGCTCCCTTCGGAACGCCACGCGCTGAATTTATGCACCGGTGGCAGCGGCGGGAGACGGTTCACGTGTTTCCAGAATCGGCCTTTAGGAAACCGTGCCTGCGGACGTTCGGCCCGGGATTTACACCTGCAGATATATATCAGCTCGGCGTGATGCATTATTCCACTATAATGCAACCAGAAAAGGGTCCACACCATAAAGAACCGAACAGCGATTCCCTCTGTGATTTAGTTCCTGGAACAGGAATAGATCCTGTATTAAGAACTCGGAATGGGATTTTTCAGATGTATACTCTAACGTATGTAACGCCGGACGTGGTCTGTAATGAAGAGCTCTGTACGAATCATCATTCATTATTAATCTAAATGAGTTTATCGAGCAGCGGATCATTACGCCGGTGATGAGGGCGATGAAGGTCCGCTACTCATCGCCGGCGGGTGCCGGGAGAGGTCGGCCGAGGCGTTTCCACTAAAGCAGCTCCGCTGGCAGCTCAGCCAACCGCACGCTGATGTATGTGATACAGCGAACCCTATATAAACAAAGCAAATCAGTGGATACCCCTACTAATGCGTGCAGCGCCAAACCCACGGCACAACGAATGCACTTAATGCATTAAGACGTAAAGATAATGCAGGAGGTAAAGCGCAAGACACAGACCAACAGCTGAACTCTAATGCACACAGTGCAACAAAACCGCAGCACAAGCTAATGCACACAGCGCAGACTGCAAAACTGCAACACCATCTACAAGACAATAAAAGAAAACTAATGCACACAGTGCAACAAAACCTGCAGCATAAACTGAGATACACAATGCAACCAGACTAATGCATACAATGCCATACATGTCTGCACAGAAAACAATGCAGGTGGTGCAAGAAAACTAACGCATGCAGTGCCACAGGACCTGCAGCAGAAAATAATGCACACAGTGCAGAAACATCTGAAGGATATACTAACACACACGGTGCAAACTGACGCATGCAATGCAACAAAACTGATGGACACAATGCACCCAAACCCTGGACAGAAACAATACGTCCAGTGCAATGAAACTAATGTACACAGTGCAACAAAACCTGCAGTGTAAACTAAGACGTGCAATGTTACCAAACTAATGCATACAATGCAATAAATCCTGCAACAGAAATCAATGCACACAGTGAAACAAATCCACCGCACAAACTAATACACACAGTGCAGACTCTGCAACAAAAACTGCAACACGATCAACGAGACAGTAAAAGAAAACTAATTCACAGTGCAACAAAACCTGCAGCATAAACTAGCAACTAACAACCAGACTAATGCATACAATGCCATACATTTCTCAACAGAAAACAATGCAGGTAGTGCAACAAAACAATGCAGACTATGAAACAAACTGCAGCACAAACTAATGCATACAATGCAACAAATCCTTCAACACAACAATGCACACAGTGCACCTAAACAGTTTCAACTAAGACACAGAGTGCAGATTACAACACAGCTCATTCTAATGCACAGAGTGCAACCAAACCTGCAGTACAATCTAATGCACACAGTGCATCAACACCTGCAGTATAAACTAAGACAGTGAAACCAAACCAATGCAGATGGTGCAAGAACAAACACAGCACAAACTAATGTACACCATGCAGACTGTGCAACAAAAACTACAAGGTGATCTACAAGACAGTACAAGAAAACTGATGCACAGCGCCTTCTCAACAGAAAACAATGCATGGCGTGCAACTAAACTAATGCACACGGGTGCAACAAAACCTGCAGTATAAATGAAGACACAGTGAAACAAAACAATGCAGACTGGGCAACATAAACCACAGAACAAACTAATGCATACAATGCAACAAATCCTTCAACACAACAATGCACACAGTGCACCTAAACAGTTTCAACTAAGACACAGAGTGCAGATTACAACAACACAGCAGATTCTAATGCACAGAGTGCAACCAAACCTGCAGTACAATCTAATGCACACAGTGCAACAACACCTGAAGTGCAGCCACAGTGAAACACAAACAAACGCAGAGTGTGCAACAAAAAACACAGCACACACTAATATACACAGTGCAACCAAACCTGGAACGCAATCTAAAGAACCTGCAGCATGAACTAACGCAGTAGAAACGTGCAGCATAAAGTAGAGTAATGCACACACTGCAGCAAATCTAGAACATCTGTCTGATTAACACAGTGTACACTAAAGAGTAACCCTTCAAGTGCAGCTCAAATACTTCAACTCTATGACTCATAATAGTTTGTATTTTATCTCCACAGCAGCTGCTACAGGGCAAACATCCACAACCACACTTCAGGGGTTCTTTAGTAAAGACTTCGGTTCTGTATAGAACATTGGTTCTCCTCAGATCGATGGACCATATGTTGTATATGTTTCAGGAGCCATTCAGGAGTGAAGTCTGGTGATTTGAGGAGGATCTACTCTTTGTGGTGAACAGAGGTGGAGTTAGATGAGGTGGACCGACCCCTGTTGGTGAGCGTGGGTGACTCAGTCTGGGTGCACTGAGCTGTTAGCGTGTAAGTTAGCGTGGCTGTATCAAGGCAGCGGTGGTGGCGGTGATGACAGGCCAGACCGTCTGTCCCCGTTTCCCTTTCTCTCCACAGCTGAGCTTTGATTCACCCACAGCCACTCCAGCTGAAGACCACGGCACAACGACATGAAAGCCAGCGCGGCTAAGCTGTGTCTGAGTGGGTGGGTGACTGAACTTTGAGCTGCAGAACATACGGCTACACGCCACACAATGCTAACATTCACAGCGTGGCTCCTACAGACCTGAGTACAAGACACATAAACACAAACACATAAACAAAGCCCGCTCCAGCTCAGTAAACAACTTTACTCTGCGAGGTGCTTCTGAAGTCTCACGTCTCAGAACGTTTTCCTCCTTCCATCAACCAAAGATCATCATAATTCACTCCCACATGATCCACTTCAACCAAGCTATTCATTTTACTGACTGATATATGCAAATGAGCTCTCTTCTGATGGGCTGTCATGCACTGAGGTCATATCCAACTCAAAAAAAGTGAGGAGAACTAGCTTTTTCTATGATATGGGCACTTTAAATTGTAATTACCCACTTATTAACATGTAATAAGAGGCATCTTTATTTCAAGAACTAGAAAACAAGTTATTTTGTGGGAATTCAGGAACTTCTAGAATCATTTATTACCATGGTGCATCAACATTCTGAGACTGTAAACCCTCAAAATAAGAAATGCACGTTCATAAGATTGTGAAAATACAATGCTTAGAATGTAGTTACACATTTATTATCATTTAATAAGGTTATTAGGCTATTATATGACTGAACTTCATACAACTGATGATATTGGCATTAGCTGATAATGTTTCTGTATTACCTTTCCAGCTATTATTTAATTCTGTTATAACCACTCCAGCTCTGAGTGTTGTGTTATAAATGTTCAATATGAGAACAGTGTTATTACACGTTGTAACTATGTAAATACATGACTACTATTGAAACTGCTACTTTGGCATGTAATAAGGTATTGTACGTCATTGTATGAGTGAGGTTACTTTGGGAGCAACATTATAAAGGCTGCTGACAGTTGTAACTATGTAACTACACTGTTATAATAATTAAAAAGTAATAATTTACACAAGTACTTTGGCATGAAATGTGACATACTGTTGTTTGACCTATGTATGTTTTCTTGCTATGAGATAAATTATAAACTTGGACTATGAGGAGACAATGTAATTACATTGTTAGAACCATTGAGATTTATACTTTAGGTATGTTATTTATGGCTTTAAATATTTAAATGAGTTGTAACTACGTAACTACATTGTAATAGCTACTAAAAGACTGCGGAATGTATTAAACTTATGGTTTGATTTATGTACCTTTTTAATTAATATTGTAGCAAACTTTGTGAACTACATTATAAATGATGGCGAAGTAGAACATGTTATTACATGTTGTAACTATTACAACTCCATTGTAATAACTACTAAAGTTTAGCATGTAATGAGGCTTACGTTATACTACTGTATGACATACATACCTATGTAACTATAAATATTCTAATATTCTGAGACACATTATAAATTGAGTTTGTGGACAGAAGGTCATTAAACTTTGCCAATATGTTATAACTACTGAAACTGTTATCTAAGCATGTAACAGGTTATACACTATACTGTTGTATGTCATATGTAAATATAAGTATTCTAACTAAGCGAGTTACATTCTAAACACTTAATATGAGCGCAAATTGTTATTACATGTTGTAACTATGTAACTACATGAATAAATGTATCAGAACTGATACATTACTGTGTAATAAGGCATATAATATACTACGGTGTTATATGTAAATATTAGCTTAGTGTTGTATGTAAATATTCTAACTTTGTAATTTACATTATAAAGATTTAATACAAGCACAAACCGTTATTATATGTAACTATGCAATAACATAACTAAAACTATTGATACTGATATCGCAGTGTGTAATAAGGCATATATTACACTATTGTGCTATGTGCAAATATAAACATTCTAATTTAAGTTACATTATAAACATTTACAATTCAAACAAACTGTTACCATGTTATAACTATGCAATTACATAAACAAAACTATTGAAACTGATACCTTAGCATGTAATAAGGCATGTTATACTTTTGTATGGCATATGCAAAGTATGCTAACTTTGTGACAACATTTAATATAAGCGCAAGCTGTTATTACATGTTGTAACTACTTAACTACGTCAATACAACTGTTAAAACTGATACCTTAGTGTGTAATAAAGCATATGTTATCCTTGAGCATAACCTGTGTAACTGTATTATATGCATTCTAACTTTGTGAATTATGTTATAAACATTGAATAGGAGCACAAACTGTTATTACATGTTGTAATCGTGTAACTACATAATTATAACTGTTGAACCGGCACCACCCAAATAGTAGCTTTACATTCAGTACATATTTGAGTCGGAATGCTCAGAGAGGAATAAAAGAGAGATATTTTTTCATAAACAGATAAATACACCTCCACAACAGCGTAACCTGCAGCTGTTCTGTTCAGTTCAGTAAGTTAACTTCGTCTCTGAAGGCATGTGAAGGCTGCAACGTCAATCAACCACCTTCCTCTCTATTACCCTCCGCGAATGACTCATTTGCTGCCAAGGCTTGTAGCTACAGTGTTGTTTCATGGTCTGATGACAAAGTCCATTGCTGTAAAAGGACAAGCTTTGTTCCGAGCGGTGAGCAGAGGGAAAAAAAACGGGAAATTATTTCTGACTGACTGGCACCTGGAACATCCCACCTGAGCACACGGGCGACATCTCATAACGCAGAAGACTACTCAGTCACGTAATTGCTCCGCGGCAGGCAGGAGTCGTCGTGCAGGAGTATTTTTATTTCCCTCTTTATTCCCTGATTTCCTCTCTGCTCTTGAGCTCATGTGGTGATTACATCAGTGCTCTATAAGATCAATAATGCTGTTCCAGGAGCAGATGATTTTGTTTCCTCAGGATGGCCTGAGGACGTTCCACTTATTGCAGTTAAACTTACAGTCACAGACTCTCCTTCCGTCGCAGATTAGATGAGTGTAATCCAGCAGATAACTCAGTTACGGCGCCGTACCAGAGACAAACTACACCACCACAGCCATCACAACATCTAAACCCCTCTTCCACTTAAACTGACTATCAGAGGGATAATCCCCTAGATTCTCAGTGTCTAAGATGTTTAATGAACTTCCCTTAGTGCAGGTGCCAACACACATAGCAATGAACTTATGAAAGTACATTAAAACATAACGAATGCATTAGTGGATGTTATTACATGATAATAACCATGTTAACAGTCAAATTAATGCTATAAATACTCTTGTGTACAGTTACAAAGTCGGTATGTCACTACATTATAAATAAGGCTACTTTCAGGATTAATACCTTAACACAGTGTAATAACATGCTATTACACTGTTGTATTACAGTTTCAAATTGTTATTACTTTATTCTTATTACTTATACTCTTGTGCAATTATAAAGACTAGAATACAAACTTGTTACTACATTGTTGTAACTATGTAATTACAAACATTTCCAAAGCTATTGTTTCTATGGAGCTTTGTGAAAAGAAGTGTACAGCAAATGTTCATTACATACTTGTAACTAGTAACAACATTGTAACAACTATTGTGTTTGTGCATTTTAGGAGAGGTTAAAAAGTTATTACATTGCTGTAACAATGTGACTACACAGGAGCTATAATGTAAATACTGAAAATGTGCAGCTATACAGCTAGAAAACCTTTAATACTTTATTATAACCTATTATAATACATTTACAACCATGTAGAAATGTAAAGACTGAAACGTAAGGTGTAAAACATGCTATTACATTTTTGTAAATATGCAATTACAAAATGTTTTAAAGCTATGTGAAAACACGTACAGCCAATTATTTCATTTTCATTCACGTAACTATCTAATAACACTATTAAAAATGTTATCACATGGCAAACGTTATATTTATTTATTTAAACTCTTATAACTGTATTGTTATTGCTTTAATAATATGATTACTACAGTAGTACATTATTATAACTAACTCACATCTACTGGAATTGTGTTCAACTACAAGCTGTAAAATACATAAAATTATTATTTTTTTAAATCTTTGACAGATTCAAAAGTATTATAAAGAGGTTGCAATTACATTTTAAATATCAGGCAAAGTTGGAGGTGTTATAACTGTATAACTACATTATCATAACGGTTTTAACTGCATAATATTAAAAGTATTTTAACTATTTAAACCTATAAAATGTTATTACATGCAGCAATTGTGCTATTACCAATGTAAATGTAACAGTTACATGTTAAATAGCAAAATGTGTATATAATTACAATGTGTTATTAACTATTACAACTATGTAACTGCATTAGTCCCTACATACATATCGAAGGCTCATTAAGTCTCTGACGCGCAGTGACAGTAGTGGGGTGGGGGAGGGTCTTTATTTAGGAGGATTACGAGCGTTTCACAGATTAATCTGAGTCTCAGGGTGTAACTCTCTCTCGGTGGGAGGTCTCGGAGGGAAATCTGCTGTAATCTGCGCTAAGGAAGAGGTCCTGAGGGACCTGAGGCAGCGTCTCATTTGGAGTCATTTCTGTAAGGAGGTTTGACCTTTGAGCCATAAGCATAAAACAAATGAGCTGATGCACTTTGTTCCTGGAAGAGGAATAATAAAGGTAACGGCCTCTGCTCGGCCCTGCGCCGGCGACGGTGAGGCCTGTTAATTATGGTTTATTTATTCAGCGATATAAACAAAGACGAAATTAAAGGTTCGCCTGCTACGCTCGCTTCTGAGCAAAAGAACCAAACTAGACATTAACGCTGTGACAGACAACACAAAGTTTAACAATAAACCAGTTATTAGCATGTAACAACACAATATCACCACTATCTACTTCAAAATACAAAAGTATTTACACATTAAATAGCATGTAATAAGAATCACTGCATTGTTATTGTGGGAGATAAGCATGTAATTAATCATTTATTACAACACAGTAAGAACCACTGCTATTGTGGGACATAAGCATGCAATTAACCATTTACTACAATACGAATAACTATTTTACTGTGTTAGATAAGCATGTAATTAACCATTTATTACAACACAGTAACAACAACTGTTGTGTGACAAGCATGTAATTATCCATTTACTACAATGCAATATGAAGCGCCGAATTTTTACGGCATTACATAAGCATGTTATTAACCATTTATTACTACACAGTAAGAACCACTGTTATTGTGACAAGCATGTAATTATCCATTTATTACAATGCAATATGAATCACTGCAATCACTGTGAGATTAGCATGTAATTATTCCTTTCTCACCATGTAATAAAAGGTGATATGCTTCAAAATAACACTAAATGGTTGTGTAGTAAATAACTATTAAGTAGCATGTAATAAGATATTAATATCTATTAAAAATCTTTTCAGTTAACGTGTCTTCTAATCTGTTGAATGTAATAAATTACATCACTACTTTGGAAACTTTAGAATGCCTGCACTTTTGCAGTAACATTTATTGTTCCATGTCATAAAGCATTAAATATGTTGTGTATTTAATCATTTATTAGGACTCTAACAATCAATTTGAGCTTTTTAAATTTAATATATTGTGCATTTTTCTGGTTTATTGCACATATTAAGCTACATCACGATTTGATACAATTTAAAATTTTGATAACTTCACATGAAACTAATTGTCTATTTATTAGCATGTAATAAATTAAGACCTATTTGGGATGTTTTAAAATTTAAGTTAGCAGCATGTGAATAATTTAATTATGATGTTATAACTTTAATAATTTTAGAACTTTTATAAGCATACAACGTTTCAGAGATCACTAGAGATAATTTGATGATACAATAATAAGCCTTTGATTATCCATTTATTACAATGTAATAAGGCACATCACTATGAATTTGGTGAGTCACCATCATTGTTTAATCGTTTAATTATCCATTTATTAATGCATTCATGAGAATTTAGAGATTTTTAACATGCAATACTTTGTAATTGTTTAGTTAATAAAATGGGAAAGTTCACCACTTCAAAAAGATTTAAAAAATCAATAACTGTATTAAACCATGTTATCAGCATGTCAAATAACTGGTTACAGGCTCCTACACCACTCAGTGCTCCTCCTACACCGCTCTGCGCTCCTCCTACACCGCTCTACGCTCCTCCTACACCGCTCTACGCTCCTCCTACACCGCTCTACGCTTCTCCTAAACCGCTCTACGCTTCTCCTACACCGCTCTACGCTTCTCCTACACCGCTCTACGCTTCTCCTACACCGCTCTACGCTTCTCCTAAACCACTCTACGCTTCTCCTACACCACTCTACGCTTCTCCTACACCACTCTACGCTTCTCCTACACCACTCTACACTTCTCCTAAACCACTCTACACTCTTCCTAAACCACTCTACACTCTTCCTAAACCACTCTACACTTCTCCTAAACCACTCTACACTCTTCCTAAACCACTCTACACTCTTCCTAAACCACTCTACACTCTTCCTAAACCACTCTACACTCTTTCTAAACCACTCTACACTTCTCCTAAACCACTCTACACTCTTCCTAAACCAGTCTACACTCTTCCTAAACCACTCTACACTCTTCCTAAACCACTCAACGCTCCTTCTAAACCGGATCCTTTCTGGTTTTGTTCCATCCTGGGTCCACCCGGTATTAGCAGATAATAAGCACTTTAATTATATTGCAAAATACTTTTTTCTTTATCTGAGTATGTAATCACTGTTTGTCTCAAATTTTAATATTACGCTACTAATTATTCACTTATTAGCATGTAATAAAACACATCTGTAGTATTGTAGTGAGATACTGCCAAGATTCCTTATTTAAGTGTTTGAGTAACCATTTATTAGCACACAATAAGACATGAGTAAGAACTTCAAGTGTTGCCCATGTACAATACTTTGTAACTGCCCAGTTAAATATAAATAGCTCCTATTATCCAGTTATTAGCATACAATAAAGGAATAGCTGTGTGGTATACTTGAACAGTCCAACAAGTTTCATCAGTTTAACATGTGAAGAACTCAACGCTTTTGAGATATTGTAAAACCTTAACAATGTTGTAATAACCAGTTTATAAGCATGTAATAAGACAATAATCAAGAACAAAGATAAACTTAATTGCCCATTTATTAGCATGTAATTAGGTGAATTTGTTATCACAGCCTCAGATTATGTGCTTCTCAGAGTTTAAATGCTTACAGAGGAACAAAGGAGAAGTGTATTGATGAATACACCTCCACAATCAGGCAGTTTGCTGCTGTATCTCACCCTGCCAACGCAGCCTCTGAGAGAGTAAGAGAGAAACATGACTGTTGGAGTGTTTTGTTGAACAAGAAGAACTTTCTGCCAACAGTTATCTCAGTACTGACAGACCTAAAGCTCAGAGCTCAAAACTACATGCAGAGGAAATGAGCCCACTGGAACACGGGGGGAAATTACAGCGAGAGCTTCACCCGGCTGACAGGCGGAGTCCGAGCAGCCAGCGCGTTCCGCCAGGCGGAAAACGCCAGACGAGTTTGCCAGAGTATCTGGAGGTGTCTGTGTGCAGCGGCTTTAGACAGGCCTGACAAGTGCAAGCATGTAGACGCTCTTCAGGAAGAAAGACCTTGTTTCAGTGTAAGTGCTGAAGTGTGCGGCGCTTCGCTTCCAAGCACGAGTGTATGATTCATCCTTCTAGTACAATGGTTATCAAACAAATTGTCTTATGTGGGAGCAGCAGAGAAAGAGGGGGAAAACACTTTCAGCTCGGCCATACGGCCATCATGCTGCAGACCCCTGAACCACAGCCTGCGTCCGAATTAATTAAGTCTTTCATTCAGAGCTCTGAAAAACTCCTCGGATTCTGAGTCATAGTCTACAACAGAGCACTCACTGCAGCTTACACAGACCTGTAAACAAGCTAATACAATTAAAAACAGCCTTTCAGGAACACCAGCAAGGCCTGGATTGATTACAAACACACTCCAAATGGTTATTACATGTAATTATCCATTTATTACCATGTTATAAGCAAATTAAATTTAACATTCCAGAAAGTGTGCATTATTATAAGTTAATACATATAATACAGCATCTCAATGTTGTGCCAAATGTTTTGAACATGCTATGATTCTCTTATAAGCATGTAATAAGCACATCACCACAGCGTGATATTGAATTGTCATTATCATTAATTATTTATTAATGTGTAATTGGGCAAATCAATATTTTGAGATATTTTAAAGCAATATTTCTATAAATTAACCAACATATCAGGTAATAAGGCATGTGTTATTACGTATTTACATGTAACAAACATTAATTATAAACACTAATTTAGCATTATAATCTATTAACATATAATTAGGTCTACGGTCTGAGACATTTTAAAGTTATAGTACTATGGAATAAGGTATTGTGTAATAACGCATGTGCTACTTAAACAAGCTGTCATGTTATTAATTCAGCATTATAAGCTATTTATTAACTTAATTATTTTAAAGATAGATACTTTAAAGTTATTATACTATGTAGTAACTAATGTATCATGTAATAAGGTAAAAGATACATATACTACAGTACTTCATTTGTTAATAAACCTTAATACTGAAAATTAAACAATGTAATAATCCCTTTATTAGCATGTAATAAGGCACATCACTGTTAATTGTATATTCAGTATATTTTAGAATGGACCATCTATGCTTACAGATATGGAAAAAAAGTTTTTTGAAGTATAAAATCTCAATTTGCTAAAAGTTCTATATCTGCAATTTAAAGAATTTACTATTTTTATTTTCTGAATTTTTTAAAAATCAATCAAACCATATGGCTATAAAGTTAGTTTCTGTATCAGTTACTACATGATTCCTTTGGTCTAATTTGACTACTTAAGTCTTACAAATTAGCAAATCCAAGTTTCATTGTAGCTAATAGTTAGAAAATGATAATCAAGAATATCCAGTTGTCTGCTGTTAGATGTGGCCTCATCATGCTAATCGCACTTGTTGGGCATTAAAGTGTTCATATGGAGCACTGTATATAATAAAGCTGTAGCTCCCGTGTGACAGATTGTTTGGTGTAAACAGCTTTTAGGGGAAGGCCTGATCTCGGGAGTCTGCAGAGGCGTCTGTTTGATGTGGCTCATGTCCGCTCACAAGCTAAATCCACATTAGTTAAATGAAAGTGCGCAGAGATTAACTATTTAGTTAAGTGGATGTGGATCACGTGGGAAGCCTGAGCTTAAGCGCATTGGAGGATTGTCATTGCTAACCTGGTTTTATAGTCGGCACATAAATGGACCTGTGTGTTACTGTCGCAGCTACAATTCAATAACCGCACCGTAATCGCTTTAGCCTTTGGAAGACCATCGATCGGTGAGCAGGTGAGTGTGGTGTGATCCGAGAGGCCGATACTGTTCATTCAGCAGCGCTGGACGGCTCCTCCACAGCGGAATACATCGCACACACGAGCGGTTTATAATCAGAACCATTTCCACAGCAACTACAAAGGTGGATGCTAAAAATACGCAGCTAGCGCTGTACAAAGCACACAGCTCACGCAGAGTGTGAGGAATCAAGGCGAGTGACATTTCAGAGGGAAAAGCATCGCAGCGGAGAGAGCGAATTGGCCTTGATGAGGGAAAGGTGGCACCTGGTGGCTTCAGAGTCTTTCTCACTCAGCTGGAGCAGCAGCGGGAATTCCCCAAAGAGGGGTACACTGGAACGTTACGGAGAGATCTCACAAAAAATCCAGGATCCTCATAAGCTGGAATTATTTGGTTGCACATCATCCAAACTTCCTCAATAGGAAAAATAAAGGCTAAAACAGCTTAATGGGTTAAACCAAGCAGCTCTATTAAATTATGTGGCTCTATGAGCTAAAACAAGCAGATCTATGGGTTAAGCAAGCGGCTCTCAGGGCTGAAACAGCTCTATGGGTTAAGCAAGCGGCTCTCAGGGCTGAAACAGCTCTATGGGTTAAGGCAAGCAGCTCTCAGGGCTTAAACAGCTCTATGGGTTAAGGCAAGCGGCTCTCAGGGCTGAAACAGCTCTATGGGTTAAGGCAAGCGGCTCTCAGGGCTGAAACAGCTCTATGGGTTAA
>CM067480.1:33409772-33420374 GCA_034552555.1 Semaprochilodus insignis | reverse complement strand
CCTTCAAAACAAAGTGATCGCTCTAAAAGTCCTGCAGATTAATTTTACAGATCTGCCTGGTTTGATCCATTCAAACACATTAACCAGGAAAACAAACACCTTGTAAAACCACAGAACGACACCGGCTTGCGGTTTCAGGACCGGACCTGGAAGTTAACTGAATTGTAGGTGGATTTCTACAGTCCCAGAATTTCCCCGAGTTCACTTCTGTGAGGTTAACTTGCTCTTACAGCCAACAGCACCGTGGCTCGACTGTTAACCCTGGAATATTAGATAGATACACCGAATAAAGGTGGGCCGGGGGGAGGACAACTCCAAGAGGGGGAGTAAAACAGTATGCAACCAGAGGATACCAGCAGCCAATGGAGAGTAAACAGTTAAACACTTAAAATAACAGTTAAATTGTGTTGTTTTACAGATTTACAGTAAATTTACAGAGTTTTATAGGCAGTTTGAGAATACAGGATACATACTGTAAAACTTTCTGTAGAATTATGACTTTTTTACAGTGTGGAGTGACAAAATAAGCAACTCATACTGCGGCCTACTAAATTTGGAATATGAGGGAGTTTTAGCCTAGAACTTAACACAAATTAACAGCATGTGAGGGAATAACAGTGCCGACGGGGTGTTAAAGACATACGTATGTATGTATGTATGTAGCAGAGGTTATTTAACTGTGTAAATTGGGTTCTCTGTAACGATTATTACCTAGAACATCAAAAGTCTGAAGGGGGCAGTCATGGGCTGGAGGTTAGGGAACCAGCCTGGTGACCGGAGGGTTGCCGGTTCGATTCCCTGAACCGACAGTAACGACTGAGGTGCCCTTGAGCAAGGCACCTAACCCCCAACTGCTCCCCGGGCGCCGTGGATAGGGCTGCCCACCGCTCCGGGTAAGTGTGCTCACGGCCCCCTAGTGTGTGTATTCACTAGTGTGTATGTGGGTGTTTCACTTCACGGATGGGTTAAATGCAGAATACAAATTCCTCTGAGTGAAAATCACAAATAGCAAAAAATGGCCCAAAAACTCTCTACTCAGAGAATGACTGGCCTCACCGATTTGATTTACGTACGACTGTACATTTACAGCACGCTACAGTGAAAGAGACTAACTCCGACCTCACACTGCTGGTGTTACTGTGAAGTGCGGTCTGAGGGGGGTGAATACTTCCCTCTTCAGATTTCATTTCATTACACACTCATACTCTCCACTTCCAATCCGGAGTGGAGGAGGAAGAGGATTACAGCTCGGCAGATGATTAAAACACACACATGCACACACACACACACATACACACACACACACACCGAGGTCAGCCATGACGTACGGACTGTGTGTGTGTGTGTGTGTGTGTGTGTGCTGCTGATATGTGAGCGGAGTATTGACTCCTGATCAATGCGAGCGGTTTGTAAGAGGGAAAAGCTGCAGATAAAAAATACAATAAAGCCGAAACCAATGGTCAAGATAATCACTGACCGGTAAAGACAGCCCTAATCCTCCAGCTGTCCTCCCATAAATCATTCCATCTCTCTGTTTATCACTCTGTGTGTGTGTCTGTGCGTGTGTGTGTGTGTGTGTGTGTGTGTCTGCGGGTTTTTGTACATTGTCAGGATAGAACGGTCCTAACAAAACCAGGTGACACCAAGACCAGCCCCGCAGATCCAACAAGCACTCCAGGTTTGATCCAGAGCCTGTTTACACTCACTCACTTCAGCACTTCCTGTGAATCCTGTATTCACAGTGCTTTATAAAGCCGTTCATAAAGTGTTATATGGCATACATAACACTACCTTATAATACCTGATATACGTCTATATGATTGCTTCTAAACACACTAAATCATGAGGATATGACTTTAGACTGTTAGGATTTATAATATATTAGTATATATGCTCATAAGTGCGCTGTAATCACACATGCTGTAATGCGTTATAACAAGGTTCTGGGATATCGTAGACCCATTATAACATTAGTTACTAACTGAAATAACACCTAGTTCATTAAAGAACCACATTACTGTTATATGTAGTGTGAATTTAATGGAGTCATCGTTATTACTTGTTTAGCTATTCGTTAAACTGAACAGCCATTATAGAGCATTATGTGTGTTTATAGAACATTATAGAGCATTCATAATGAGATACGCATGTAACTGTAGCCACTTAAAAGCAATAATACAAACTACTGCCAAGTATTATAAAGGTACTGTTTATGCTATGTAATGCCTTATGAAAGCATTATGAATGCCAGATTTGAGGGACGTATTGCCAAACTCATTCATTCGTTTGGACAGCCCCCGGTAGGTTACCTACAGTCAAGTCTGGGGTTATTTATATGGGCTTTTTATAACAAAGGTTCCCACAAAGCAGCTTTACAGAGAATCCGGGTCCAAGCCCTCAGTGAACAAGCCAAGGAGAACATCCCTCAGACCAAGAGGAAGAACCCTTGAGAAGAACCAAGACTCAAAAAACCAACTAAACCACTTTGCATGGACTCACTGAGGGGTCCAGAGTTTACTACACACCTCTATGAGAATCACTCACGGAGTTTACACCCATAGTGTGGAGGTGTCTTCTCACAGTGGAAGGAGGATGGACAGGAACACCTGTGGATGTTCTCAGATCTGAAGCAGGAGTGGAGCATGATGTTCTCCTCTCTCTCAGTGACGGAAGTGCTGTGTATCTGATGGAGGACAGTGTTGGTCTACCAGGTCTTCCAGGTGGTTGCTAGGAGTCACTCTGTAACTTTTAATCAGGTCATATGTCTATATGTCATAGGTCTATATTAAGAGTCTCTGGTAACTGTAGTTACACAGTAGCAAGGCATGTGACAACAACAACAACAACAACAACAACAACAACACTGTAATGTAGTATTTATTACCGATAGATTACTGAAGTACAGTTTAAGTACATAGACTCTGGTTTAACTCACATGCATATCTGAATACAGCATATATAACCACACATTCTCTTATGTAATTACACCTGTATAAAGGCTGAACCGCTGTTTTTCAGAAGGAGCTTCATGATCATAACCGGAGGTGTTATAATCTGATTGACAGTGTATGAACATGTTATTACCTACATTTTCATATACTTCAAGGTACATGTGTGTAACTACATAAGCCACTCTACGTGTGATAACATCTGCACAACAGCAGTAGTCACATTGTTTTATATGCCTTATTAATGTGTAACTACACAGTTATTAAACACAATATAAAGGTGGGACCTCAGATTTTTTAACCCTTTCTTTGCCTTTGAATTCGTGTACATGGGCCATATATCATATCTCCTCTGAAATATAGCTGGAAAGACTAACAGCTTGAACTTAATGATGAGACATACAGTAAGTCTCAGAGGTCGCAAGGAACACAGTAGTACTGAGAGCCACATATACATACATGGCTGCTGATGGAAAACAGCCAACTAAACCGGCTGGTAAGAGTGAGCTCTGTAGACGAAGGAGGAGAACCAGCAGCAGATGATGGAGCAAATGAAGGTTTTGACAGGAAATTGAACAAATGAACGGGACACTGTCATTACCTCACGTCCTGACAAGCTATAAAAACAAACGTCCGTGTGTGTGTGTGTGTGTGTGTGTGTGTGTGTCGTCCTCAGCTCAGCGGTCATGAGAGATCACATCAGGCCGCAGCACGAAGGCGTCAGCCAGCGACCCTGAGACAAACTCGAGAGGAAAGAGAGGGAGAGAAATCAATGGAGAACAATCTGGAGAAAAGAACAGACCACTCACCATCTCCCCCCGCCGCAACCAATACCATCTCACCATCACGGCTCAGACACACTGATCAATACCCACCGGCCCAGCCTCGGCCCAGACTTAACATGACCCTCCATACACACACACACACACTCTCTCACAGGGCTGCATTAAAGCGATACTTCAGCCAATAACTCAACTCAGACGAGCGACTCTGGCAAAAATCACATCCACATTCAATGCAGGAGCCCCACACACATATCCCGCAGGTCAGTGCAGCGTTCTTTAGCTTCCATGGGATATGGGAGCAGAAGACCAACCAGAGTGACTCTGTTAACACCACTACACTGGACACAGCGCCTCACCTGGGCTTGTGAGGTTGCTAACTGGACCCTAGAGGACTGGCAACATCTGGTGCGGTCTGATGAGTCACGGTACCGGCTGTGTGGGGCTGATGGTAGGGCTTGTGTGTGGTGCACACCCCATGAAGCCATGGACCCCAGTTGTGAACAAGTCACTGTGCAGGTTGGTGGTGGTTTCATACTGGTGTGGGGTGTGTTCTCATGGCATGGGTCTACTGGTCCACCTAAACAAGTCATTGACCGGGGCCCACTACGTTTCACTGCTTGGTGACCATTTACAGCCCTTCATGGACGTTGTGTCCCCCCCCACAATGGTGGGATATTCCAGCAGGGTAATGCACAGGGCCATCAGGTCCTGGTTTGAGGAGCCTTTTATGCTCTGTGCAGGGGTGGCCGGGGCGTCTTGTCAAACAGTGCTGCTTAAAAGTGGAATGCTAATTTTGGGCATCTACTTGGTCTTGATAGGGTGTGGCTAAGTGGTCATCGTGGTATGCAGTTTGAGTGTCTCTTGGATTGATTTCTCAAAGTTGCTGGCAAACCATACACATCACCTGGTGAACAAAGGCAGGCTAATCAAACGGAAGCTAACCAACTTAGTCTCAATTAAAGTCTGTATTTGACAACATAAATCTGTTACCTGAATGGAAATGTGAGGTATAGGCATCAATACAGATATTATTTAAACTGTGTTCGTAAAATAAGCAGAAGAGAGACTGTACTGTCCCATCACCTACGTCTCCACACAGTTTAGTTTCAGGGTATTACAGGTTAGTAAATCTGCTGTAGTTCAGCTTCACTGGGAATAGTCTGTGGGGGCTTGGTTTCACATGAGCACCCACACTGTGAGTATATAGATTGTAGATTGTGGTTATACGGTGGTCCTCTGAATTCAACTGTACATCTGATGTAATATGAAAATTGCAGATAGACTACATTAGCAAACTACAAAATAACTTTCAATAATCCTGCAAACAAATCTGATTATTACTGGAGTATGCTGTTAACTTATTAGCGGCCTCAAACAATAGCTTCCCTAAAGCAAACTACCAAACGAGCTACAGACTGGTGATCTGCTTTAGCGTAAGTGTTAGCTAACTACTGATTTGATTAAGCAGAGCTGTCTTCTTAACCTTCTAAAATTAGCATTGTAAACTAGCATAAATAGCCTGCACTGGAGACTGAAATTTGTGTTGGTGTACTGAAAATATGGATTCATAAATGTGCACATCATTATTATTACTACTACTACCACCATTATCATTATTAATGTTATTATTATTATTATAATTAAGACACTTTGCTGTTTAAGAGTTATAGACTGATGTTAATGAATATAATGAGGACATATTCATTAAGTCCCTAAAACTATGACTACATCAAAAAGAGCTGTACTGCTCCAAGAGGCAGGACTCCAGATCAGGTCCTGCAGAGAGTACTGGAGGTGGAGGAGCCTGAGGACTGATCCTAAGGATTCTGGGAGGAGTCAGTCAGGCTGTGGAGCAGATGGTCCTCCTCCCTCTACTCCTCCTTAATAGACTGATTCAGGCAGGAGTCACTCTGCTGTGGGCACTGCACAGTCCAGCACCGTTCATATACTCAGTACAGGTCACCACGGTCAGCAACACTCCTTCACAGCGCAAACACCATTTTACACCACAGTCACCAACAACATTACACCAACCTGGTACCGGATCAACATCTAACCTGGTTCTACAGCTTCACCGCTTTCATAATCAGTCAGAATCAGATCATCAACATAAAGCTGGAAATAATAATGGAGGAATACAGTATGAGAAATATCCAGAACGAAAAAGACTCTAATAACTGAACAAGCTGGAGAACGTCCGGAAATAAAACGTCCAGAATGAAGTTCTAATGAAATTAACGTCCAGAATGAAGTTCTAATNGGGACTGTAGGGTCAGCTGATGGGGACTGTAGGGTCAGCTGATGGGGACTGTAGGGTTAGATGATGAAGTAATACTGTGCTTTTAAACAAGTGCACTTGATGGAACAATGCAGCAGTGGAGACTGCACCACCTGGCACTACTGAACAGGCAGGTCATCAACAGCCACACATTCCACAGTGACGGTAGCACCAACACTGCACCACTACCCCAACAAAGCAGCCCCACAAAGTCCAGCCATAATCTAAGTACATTCCCTTAAACACACGGGGGCACGCTCCCACCTCACAGTCACTGTGCAGTAGCGGTTACCGTTTGTCCACTGTTCCAGTGACCACATGCATCATGAGCTAGAGCCCTTTGGGTTTGGTCCTTGGAGCGTCCGGTGTGCCGGTGCAGAGAGAGACTGAGCGCTGTGTCCTCTACCACAGCACGGCAGATCTCACAGCTTGCAGCCTTGTTCCTCACAGTACTCGGTCCAGTAACAGCAGCTTCGGTGCTCCCTTGACCGTTCTCCGCTTTTTTGATTGCTGCCCACTATGCCACAGATGCCAGCAAGAGTGCTGGATGTGTTCAGTGAGCCCTGACCGTCAGCCACATGTACCATCTCTAGCCTCATCGCGCCAGGCCCATCTCCAAGCTTTCCTGCACCAATTTCGGCCTTTTTGCCAAGACCGTCCTCTAGCCGGGATTCACTGTCGAGCCTTGGTCACACCAACATCCTCACTGACCGTCTCACAGTCCTCGACCGGGCTCGGTGCTCTCCCGGGCTATCAGTCCCAACTATTTCAGACTGTTTTTGGGCACATCCAGCACTAACCTTGGTGCCCCGTGCTTACCGAACCACATGGCCACACCTTCCACATGTCCACGACCGTACAAGCCGGTAGCGGGACACTACAATATGAATCGTTCTACACCGTCTCCACTTAGAATTCATTCAGTGTACGTCTCGTAATGTGACATAACGTATTTGTGAATGAGCCATTCTCTGATTGCGGCCATGCTCTTGTGATTTGTGATGTAGTGACTGGGTCAGAATCATTGCTGCTATCTCCCACGCTGACGAGTGTTCTCCGTACAGCAGGAGGAGAGCACAGCGCACACGTCCTCTAAACGCTACCCATGATGCTCGGGGACAGGCTGACGCAAATGGCTAAAGCATTGTTTCCGCTGACAAATTCCTTTCCCCGTTTATTTATTCCTCCAATTTGCCTCTCGCTTGCCTTACAGCGGCGCGTGTATTTGTCACGGTAATAGATGCAGGTAAAGCTTCCACTCTGACTGCAAATTACAGACGAGCAGCGCTCAGCAAAAACTGGCCGAACAGCCCGCAGAATCACAGCAGAGCACTTAGACTGGGGGAACAACAAACTCCACACGCACATGAGATTAGACTGGGAGGAGATGATCCGACACGCTGCTGAAATGAATGATTGTTTATTGCGTTTCCGCTTCGAGACCCCTCCTCCCCGATATGCCCCTCTCTTCAGCCCACCGCTTCTGTTCAACAGGCAAGAAATGAAGGTGATTTTATGGCGAAAGACTGAATCAATAAAATCCTGACTGTGTGCTGCGGTCTGGCTGCAGGACGGGGAACATTCCACATCACTGCGTATATCCTTTTACAATGTAGGTGTTGGACAAAACCTGTAATTCCAAAATGGCATCTTTATCGTACAAGGAAAAACCTTCGTAGGTGTGAATAGGAGTCAATGGAAGATGATTTCATAGCCAATCAGTTTGGACCCTTTCTGTCCATTGATGTCATTGACAGTTGGACTGTGTCCGAAACTGAAGGCAGCCATTTCGATGCCTTGCTGCCTTCGCTGTCTCACAAGCTGATGTCTTAGAAGGTGACACTCTTCACTAAAGCTGTATCTGAAACGTCATAAACACTACCTGAGTCATTGACATCATGGACATTTGGGGTGTGTCCAGAACTGAAGGCAGCAAGGCCCTGAAAGAGCTGCCTTTAGTTTTGGAAACAGCCCAAATGTCTTACCAGTTGGTGTTACAGAAAGCAGCACACCTCACTAAGGCTGTGTCTGAAATGTAATAAATGCTGCCTACGTCACTGATGCCATTGACATTTGGGGTGGGTCCAAAACTGAAGGCAGCTGTTTCGATGCCTCACCGCCTTTACTGTCTTACAAGAAGACAATGCTCTTCTTTAAGGCTGTGGCTGATAGGTCATAAACACTACCTGTCATTGGGGTCATTGATATTTTGGTTGTGTCCAAAACTGAAGGCAGCTCTTTCAATGCCTTGCTGCCTTCACCGTCATACCAGTTGGTATTACAGAAGGCAGCGCTCTTCTCTAAGCCTGTGTCTGCAACATCATAAATACTGCCTATTTCATTGACATTTGGGCTTTGGCCAAAACTGAAGTCAGCAGTTTCAATACCTTGCTGCCTTCACTGTCTCACACTCTTCACTAAGGCTAGGTCTGAGACATCATTGACTCCATTGACTTTTGTGCTGTGTCCAAAACTGGGGGCAGCTGTTTTGACGCCTCGCTGCCGTCACTGTCTCACAAGTTGGTGCCTCAAAAGGCAGCACTCTTCACTAAAGCTGTGTCTGAAATGTCAAATACTAGCTGTATTTGAGATCATTGATATTGGGCTGTGTCCAAAACTGAAGGCAGCTCTATCAATGCCTTGCTGCCTTATTGTCATACAAGTTGGTGTTATAGAAGGCAGCACACCTCACTAAGGCTGTGTCTAAAATCTAATAAATGCTGCCTACATCATTGACGTCACTGACTTTTGTAAAGTTTCTAAAACTGAAGGCAGCTGTTTCGATTCCTTGCTGCCTTCGCTGCCTCAGAAGTTGCTATCTTAGAAGGCAATGCTTCTGTCTAAGGCTGCATCTGGAACGTCATAAACACTGCCCACAGCATTGACATTTGAGCTGTGTATGAAACAGAAGCCAGCTGTTTCGCTTCCTCCCTGCCTTCACTGCCTCAAGTTGATGCCTTAGAAAACAGTGCTCTTCACTAAAGCTGTGTCTGAAATGTCAAACACGGACAGTCATTGAGGTCATTGATATTAAGGCAGCTCTTTCAATGCCTTGCTGCCTTCACTGTCATACCAGTTGGTGTTATAGAAGGCAGCACACCTCACTAAGGCTGTGACTGAAACGTTGCGTCAGAAATGCTGCCTGTGTCATTGATGTCATTGACATTTGGGGTGTGTCCTAAACAGAAGGCAGCAGTTTGAATACCCTGAGGCCTTTGCTGCCTCACCAGTTAGTCCCTTAGAAGGCAGCGATCTTCTTTAAGGCTGAAACTTCATAAATGCTGCTGACTCATACAGCACTCTGAGGCAGGAAGGCACCGGGTCGTGTCTGAATCTAATGTGTGTATAAATCACTGCCTGCTGAGGTTCCGTACGTGTCCTATACTGGATCTGCACCAACATGGTCAGAATAAAACACGCTGTGGCAGCTGTCTCGATGCCTTGCTGTCTGCTTGTCTTACAAGTTAGTGTCTTAGAGGGCAGGACTGTCCACTGTGTCAGCGCTCTTTCCAGCCATTGCGCAGAGTATTATGGGATGTCCAAGTTAGTGAAGGATACATCTACAGTGTTTTCATAATAAGGCCGTAGTGGGACCGAGCTGGGTGAGTCGGCAGCATTAATAACATTTCAGGCACAGCCTTAGGGAAGTCACTGACTTGTGAGACAGTGAAGGCAGCAAGGCATCGAAACAAACGTCAATGACGTCAAGCGCAGACACCAGCTGGAATGACTGGAACTGGGTTCAGAACTGTCCAGCCCATCACTAACACCTGAAAAGAGAGCCAGAACTTCACAGAAGAAATGTGGAGGACCACTCTAGCAACCACCTAGCAACCTACTGAGCCTGAGCCTCACCACGAGCATTTCAATGCATAAATGTCCTGACATGTTGTGCAAATGACAAATAAACCTGAAACTTGAACTACTGGAATACCATAGAAACCACCTAGCAAACACCTGGGATACCTTAACCACCGCTTAACACCACTATCAACTATCAGAAATACCATAGCAACCACCTAACAACCTCCTAGCAACCACCTGGGATACCATAGCAACCACCTAACAACCTCCTAGCAACCACCTGGGATACCATAGTGGTCACCTAACAACACTTCAGCCATTACCTGAGATACCATACAAACCACCTAGCAACCACCTAACACCACTCTACCAGCTATCAGGAATACCATAGCAACACACTAGCAATCACTTAAGATACCCCAACAACCTCATATCAACCTTAACTGGAGGGGGGAACTAGGGAGAAGGGAGAGGGAAATTGGGAAACTGGGAGGGAAAACTGCAGGTAAACTGGGAGGAAACTGGGAGGGGGGAACTGGGGCTGATAAATGCCCCTGTAGTCCCTCATACTACAGAATGGATGTTTCTACAGTCGCCCTGTTTACCATCATTCCTCTTTTCACGTGTAGCAAGTTTCAATTCACTGCTCATTGTCTGTTTTATCTTCTACAGATGGCACTCAGAACTCTAGACCAAGTTCCTTTGACAAACAATATATATATATATATATATATACACACACACACACACACACACACACACACACACACACACACACACACACACA
>CM067480.1:33388285-33409377 GCA_034552555.1 Semaprochilodus insignis | reverse complement strand
CACAGTTCCTGCAGATGGTGCGGTAGGGGTGGAGGTGGAGTGACACCAGGTCTTCTGGACATGTGACGCGTGACAACAAACCGTTCATCTTGGTGCTGACCACGGTGCCTCCACACATGGATTCGTTGGTCGTCTCCACCAAGACAAAAGCGGGACTCGTCACTGAAGATGACCCGCTGCCGTTCTGAGTCACTCCATGACAGTCTGGTACGACACCACTGCAGTCTTTGGTGACGTGGTGTTAAGGACAGTCGTGGTAACGGTCTGTGTACATGTAGTCCTGCGTGGTGCAGCCGTCTGCCAATGGTGCTGCACTAACAGGATGACTCATGGAGGACATCACTGCTCGCTGGATGTCTGTAATCGTGGCTGTTGGGTCAGTCAGGTACAGAGATAAGGCCTGTACTTGCTTACGTCACGTGTGGCCGAGTGTGAAACCTACCCACCAAGTTTCATTCCTGTGGGTTGATTCCTTCTGGGTGCAACTATTCTATTGATGATGAGTGTAAATGTAAATATAGGCCATAACCTGAAGTCAGGTAACCCATAGTTCACAGTATAGTTGCTGACAAAGTATACCAGGTTAGTGGTGACACAGGGCTGCTCCTAGATTGGGCACAGTAGATGGAAAAATGACGGATCTTGTAAAGCTTCACTGATCTTAGGAACGCCATTTTGTGGTAAATGGCCTATAGGGTTTTGTTCTTGTAGTAAAACTAATATTGGTCAGCCCGCAATAGCTGGTGATGTTCACTCTGCTGTAGTCAGCCAGTAAGCGTAACGGATGCTGAGCTGGTAAAATAGCAGCTCTGGAGTGAAATAGGAAATGATGGCACTGCTGTTAAACATCAGTCAGAAGCCTGTGCCCTGCGTACAAATACTACACCTTCTGCAGCTCCAGCAGCGAGTGACAGGACCCAGAGACAGCGAGAGCGAGAGAGAGCGCGAGAGAGAGAGCGAGAGTCTCAAATGACAACCTACTCCCTACGTAGTGCACTACAAAGACATCTGCTGCATGTCCTACATAGTAAACTATCAAACCCATAAAGAAAGCTTGATCTACACTCCAATTAGTGCACTACAAAGGCTATGGAGTTAGGGCTTTTACTACACCCTACAAAGTGCCCACTCACCAACCCTCCCTCTGCAGCTCTGTCATCCAGCAGAGTTTACTTCCAACCTGCATCTAAAATACTGCCTGTTCCTCAGCTAACACCAACCTATCTGCTCCAGCCAATCAAGAACTCCTGGAGAACTCAATGGGCTCCTCTATGGCTTCCTGGGTGGGGCAGGCTTGAGCAGTTATTGGCTGCTTGTAAAAGCAACCACTCAACAAATGAGCCACAAGCATCAGAAACATGTCAGTAATTGCCAGCAGCCAAACAGGTGAAGCTACAACATCCAGTAAATCACTGATGTGCAACACCTTTCTTTGTATTGACTCTTAAACCCGTGTTGCAGTTAGATCAGCATCTGTTTTGGCTCTAATGTAATTTCAGCTGACTGAATAACCTCCACCAACAAACCTGAGTCCCCTCTCTGAAGTTCTGGGGGTGTTTAATTAGGTTGAAATGGGTTCTTAGGTTGAGGTGACAGTAAATCTGAACCACAGTGCCTACTACACTGAGCTGCTGGACAACCAGGTTCATCTTACTGAGGAACATCACATTCCTATCCCTGTATTCAAAGACAATTCTGGAATTCTCGTGTTCACAGGGCTGCGAATGTGACTGACTGGCATGTTGTAATTTTTTCTTCTGGTGTCACATGAAGAGAGACCACCACTAGTTTACTGAGCTCTGGGTCCAGAAGGCAGTCCAGAGCAGTCCACAGATACAAACTGGCCAAGGGCCTTTACGCCACTGCTGATAACACTTTCCCAGGACTCGGATCCCGTCGTAAATGCTTCAGTGTCATAAAATGCATGTTCTGTTCTGGTAAGGCAACTCTTCCCAGAGGGTAACAAATGGTCAAAGGAGACTAAGCTCTTGGTATCAGCATGGCTTACAAAAAGTAAAAACCTACAACGATATATAAGAACATGTACAGAACTAATAGAATCACAAGAACATGAAACAAGTCTACATGATGAAGTCATGATGAACATTCAGGAGCATTCACACATCTGGACTGGCCTGGACAAATCCCCAGATTTGAACCCTCTTGGACATCTTTGGTACTACCTGGAAGAACCAGTAAAACTCCAGGGAAGGCATCCACCAAATCTGGACCAACTGACCAATTCTTTGATGTAAGACTGTCTGAACACTGATGTGGCTACATCCAGAAACTTGTCCAGTACATGCCCAATCCAGTCACAGCTGTTATTGGTGCTTGTCGAGGTATTACATGCTATTAGGTACGGTTCAGTCACAGAGGACTCGTTTGTTGGTCCAGTGAGCTCATAACACTGTAATGTGGGATTGAAGCCAAGCTGCTAGGCAGGTTAGCTGTTAGTGATTGAATCAGGAGGGCGGGGGCCGTGATAAGAACAAGTCTTTGAAATTGACTGAGAACCATAATTGTTGTTTCATACCCAAAAACTGCAGCTCCTCCTTTTACTGTATTTGTTTACAGGCCGGTTTTGCCCAAACCAATATGGCGGCTACGTTGACGCATTGCACCAATGGGTCGAAGCCTCCAATGTGGCATCTGCGTATAAGTGTCTATGTGGTGTATCTTCTACACACTGCATAGTCCGATAGGGAGCAATTTGGGACTCAGCCAGAGAGAAAGAGGGGAAAGGAGGAGATAGAAAAAAAAAATAGATAGCGAGAGGGATTCAGAGAGAGCGTTTGATGAAAGAGTGTCTCCCTCCATTCCCAGCATGCCTCGTTTCACACACTTTCTCAGAGAGCTGTCATGAATGTTCGCTGAGCAAGTGTGGCCTCTCTGATTCAGAAAGCAGCTCGCCCAGAGAGAGAGAGAGAGAGAGAGAGAGAGAGAGAGAGAGAGAGAGAGACGCAGAAAGATGTAGGGAAGTAGCTCCTGGTTACACTTTCAGGCTTTTACATCCTGTTTTATTCCGTATTGATTCCTGAAGGTTTCACCTGCTGTCTTGTTAGCTGTGATTTCCAGGAGAGCAGTGAGGCTTTCTGCGCCCGGGAGCTCAGCCACAACAACAAACCCCGTCCACCAGGCCTTGAATATGGAATAAAGTGCCTATAGAGCTTCTGATGTTCTGGAGGAGGCCAGTAAAAGCTTCATACCACATACCGTCCCAAAGAACATTATTCATCTCCACTCGCAGACACCAGCAGATATGAAACATTAATATGGGGACTTCTCTCGGGGAGGCTGGCCACCGTAAAATGATAAACGATACAGAAATACAGAAATGCGCTTCTGCCTTCTTTTAACAAACATAGAAAAAGAAAAAACAAGTTGTTCACAAAAACGGCCATGATCAGTTCCTCTCTCGTTCCTCTCGTCAGGATCAGGGAAACGCTTTTCCTAGCAGGCTGCGTCAAAGCCGCTGATAAGAGCTCCACTGCTGAGGCAAGCAGCAACAGCAGGAGGGGAAAATGTTCCTAATGGACAAAGGACCGCTGTGGACATCTGTCCTTACTGTATATTTAGCGTTTACTCTTATATAGGCCATTTGTAGCTGTGTCCCAAATCAGGGGCTGCATCCTTCGAAGGACGCGGCCTACGAAGGTGTGTCCTTCAAAGGCTGCATAGACTGAACCGAAATGAGACGGTCTGATCTACAGTGGACTTCCTGTTTGCGTCAGAGCACCGCTGTTCCTGCCCTTACCGCAACATCACTGGAAGCACCAGCACGCAGTTAACTTTGGGATGTGTTGACTGGCAAAGGATTGACCTGTTGGATGGGACGGCCAAATTCGTTGGTCATCTCCACCAAGACAAAAGCGGGACTCGTCACTGAAGATGACCCGCTGCCGTTCTGAGTCACTCCATGACAGTCTGGCACGACACCATTGCAGTCTTTGGCGACGTTGACGTGGTGTTAAGGCCAATCGTTTGCTTCCAAAACGGGACGGCCTAGTTGTGGCTCTATGACGCAATTGGTGTTCAAACGCAGCCTGCGAAGGATACAGCCCCTGAAATGGGACACAGCCATAGAGTACGATTCTACCTCATATTTACAGAAGTACATGTTTAACGGGATAGCCCCTCCCTTTCAGCCAATCAAATGCTGGTATGCCTAAATTAGTCATTTTGGAGATATGACCTCTCCAAAGCACATCGGAATTATCTAAAGGAATGTTGTTCCTGTACAGCTTTTTGATCTTATAGGGATGTCCCATTGTTCATCTACTGTACCAACAGACACTTCACATACGCTACACCTACATCTCAGGGAAGACCACCGACCACAAATTCACCGACCGCACTCCATCCCTCCACTCCATTTCCAACCATCCCTCGTTTCTCCCATAAAGTCCCATTAGTTTTCCAACCAATTAAAACCCTATTGTCTCTTTTAACCTACAGCCACCAAACTGCATGTACTCCCTCAGGGCAGATCCCCAAACTCTAATCCACAACCATACTGACCCGCACTCCTCTGTGTGTCGTTTATTCATCCCTCATTCTTCCCATAGACTCCCATTCATTTTAGCGAGACCTTAGTAACCTGTTAGCAACTAGCTTAAACTGCATAATCACTCTGCATGTGCTTCAGTGAATGCACTTTTCTAGGTTCTAAAGCCAAAACAATCTCCCGAAAGCAAGATAACACCACCATACAACACTTCAAAGCCATTCATTAACAACGCAATACATTTCACAGCCACCAAGGCAAAAACAAAAGCATATCAGGAAGCCATTACTGCCCTGATCCAGTCTTTCCATGAGGAGCTCTTCCAGGACGTGCGGTCTACTCACAGGGAAACTTATCAAGGCTCCACACAACAGCTGTTCTGCTTACAGGCTTCCAAGTAAAAACAACAATGAAGATGTTTTAGCTTTACAGAACTTCAGACTCGCAACAAAGGAAGACCATCAGGCCTTCACTGACAAGTTGCCAAGGTAGCAGCTCATTTCTGGACATTACATTTATATTACATTTACGTATTTGGCAGGTATTTCTACATACAGAGGAACTTACAGAACTCACAATAGGGGGGGGAGAATAGGCCACAGATCTTCTGAAAGGATTCAGAGCCTTCAAAGAATCAACCCTAATTTAGGGAAAAGAAACATCTCGAAGTACCATAACACAATAAGAGCAACAAGCGAGCCTCATTTACATTAAGCACAGGAGAACTGCCTTGAAAGTGAATTGCTTAAACATTTTAGAAGCACTTTTGTGTGCAGAGCTAAATCACATTACTCTGAAAGATTCATGGAACAGTACTGGCTAAGGAATAGCCTAGAGAGGTAGGGTAGAAACACAGGTCTTCAGAGAGACACTCGTTCCACTACTAGAGACGAATAAGACAGATTTTGCCCTACAAGCATGTGTTGATCTTAAAGAAGGTCAAGCCGGTCATCCTGAAGAGAAGTTCCAACTCTGAGGTGAAGTTCTGAGCCATCGTTCGGAGGTAGCACAGGACTTGGAAAGTAAGGACACAAGCTCTGTATTTGATCCTAGCTGGCACGAGGAGCCAGCGGGGTGGTTTTAGTAAAGGAGAGAACATTAGAGAACGTTGAGAGGTTACAGGCCAGCAGGCCAACAGTTCTGGAAGCTTTTGTAGAGAAGCAGTAGCATGTGGAGAAAGAGTAGCCAGAAGGGAGTTCAATAGTCCAGTCTAAAGACAAACAAAGCCTGCAGAAACCCTTGGTGAAGCTCTGTTATCAGGAAAGTTCAAACTCCTAGTGGTGCTGGAGGAATCTGCTGGACTTCTAGAAGAGAAGCTGGTCAACCATAACATTCTGAGGTTCCTAGCATTAAAGGTGAGGGATGAACCTGAAGGACAGCAGCGGTAATAGAATTTATTATCCAGCTGTAAATAGTAGTAATGCCAAACGTCCGCCTACACTGTTGAACAGAGCGGCAATGGAGGGTCACTGGTTTTCAGCCTCCCCTAAAAGTTAGCCTTTAGCCATAGCATGGCCCACAGGTGTGCAGTTGCTGTGTCTGGTAGATCCGTTCAATATGGACATATTCCTCATTTGATCGGGCCATAGATGAAGATTTCTGAACTTTGAATGACCCTGCACATCTGCCACAGCATACTCCCTGTACCGCTGCTTGGAGACTGGTCACTGGTTGAAATACGAACGGGGGAAGCTTGTAGTACTCAATAATGGGAGAAAATTCCACCCTTCAGGAACAAGATCCAGTCAAACTGCTGGTTATGCTGCAACGATGGAATTGTTTTGCTACTAGGGACATCCAACCGCAAGCGCACTAGCCGTAAGATGCTGGACAGTCATGGTTTTGTGTGTTATTCAGCCGATCGCTAAAAACTATTAATCAGATCTTCGTCAGGTTTCATGAGTGATTTCAAACCTGTGAAACCGTAACTTGATCTTCAGGACTTTGGACTCTCCCCATTCAGAGAGAGGGAGAGGAGCCTGATCTTGTTTAGCGGGAAATAACTGCCTGACGGTGTTGCAAAGATGGCCGCCAAGTGATCAGATATTGGTGGAGCCCGGCATGAGGGACAGCAACCACAGCACTGTGCGAATCTTCATCACACACCCCTACACGGACAAACTAAAGCAACTAGAACCTGTTGCAACTCATTCCAGAGGAGAAAGAGTCCAGCAAGTTTAATTCCTCCCACTCAGTAAATAGTAGCAGCACTAGCAAGTGCCCTGAACACCACAACCAGCAAAGAGACCCATCATCATCTCTATATTAAAGTAACCTACTCACCAAGCTGCGGTGGAGATATTATCTCCATGTCTATTTCTGAAGGTGTTTAAGTAAACCTCTGTGAGAACAGTTCAGAGGACGGTATATACACCAGTGCATATATCTTTATCTTCTAAACATTTTTAATCTCATATGTGAGCTAAACTGCCCTTTTGTTCAGCCCCGTGTTCACCCTCTGGCACAAGTGACACATGACAAGTTTAACATTTTTCAGCTTGGCTGAGTGGAAACTTGGGAAAGTCTGTTTGGTTGAACTGTTTGCACATTTAGGAAGACAGCATTCCTTCCAGGAAGCAGTCTCAACTGTTGTTGCCAACGCAACCCAAAGCCACATAATGATACCATATACAGCCAATGAGAATCAGAAACCAGGAGGTATTGTTCTTCCTGAACTTGGTGTAGTCCAGAGTTAAACAGCGGAGGGTTTCTGGTGACATGGGCGGGAAGTAGTAATGGGCAAAGGATGATTTGATTCAATCATTCAGGATCTGATTGGGTGGTGAAAAGCTGTTTCTGAACTATGATTAATTGTTTAAGACTAGATTTACTGTATATTCTTTACCTTTTAATAATTAGATGAACTGCTGGTTAGCCAGCTAGCCTGTTAGCATCTAAGGTCTTCTCGCTTTCCTCCCTTTCACAACAAAAACAGGAGAAAAAGACTTCAGAAGAAAAGAAGTCTGTTTGAATACTACCTGAACTACTAGTGTAATTACCTAACGTCTGAGCATGCTGAGGTGCTGCTCGCCACCAGGAAAGGCAGGCACCTGCTTAGTGTTTCAGGCCAGTGGGGGCCCCCAAAGGTACATATGTTAAATATTGTTTATATTAAAATTGTGAAAATAATAGTAATGCGAGCTTTAAATAAAAACAATAGAATGGAAAGAATGGAATAAAAGTGGACACATGACTGACCCCTGAGGGACACCTATTGGAAACGTTGGGCACCTAATGGTGTGAATGGAATAAAAGTGGACCCATGACTGACCCCTGAGGGACACCTTTTGGAAATGTTATGAAGTGTTGGACATGGCCCTAAAGACATGACAAGAACCAAGAAAGAACCAAGGGCACTGTCAGACAGTGTGGAAATAAGAACTTGGTTATTCACAGTGTCTAAGGCAGCAGACGAGTCAAGCAGAGTGCTGAAGACGTGGTCTTCTCGGGATGTGTGGAGAGTTTCAATGACCTCCAGGAGGGCAGTTTAAGTGGAAGTCACAGACTTAACCAGACTGTTGGGTGTGAAAGAGATTGTTCTCCTGGAAATCGCAAAGTACTCGAACAAAGGTTAGGTTACTTAAGGAACTCGAGCCGATTTTAGAGCTTTTTACAGAGTGCCGACAATAGCTCACCCTTTTAAAGGGGTTCACCTGGTTGACATTTCAGGCAGTGCACTATATCACTATAGGAAAATCACTGACTGCACAAAAGGGAGCCTTGTCGCTGTTTTTCAGCACTCAGTACAACAAAGGACAATAGAGGACAAGATCAGAGCAGCTGTAAACGGAATCCACTGATATTCCAACAGCCAAAACAACAAAACAAGGGACTGCAGACGAGTGAATACTGATTCACTGTTACTACTGGAAGAAAGACACTCTACTGACCTGCAGAGTTTGGCTTTGTTCTAGCATTTGTCTGCTGATCTACAGAGCTTCAAAGACCAGAAATTGATCGTCGTTATCTCTGATTTCCTGAAGACTACAATAAAAAGCCATGTGTGGCTGGAGAGGGAGCATAACACCGTGTAAAGTTTGAAGTCACTTATTCTTATTTTTGCTGAGTCACAGCCCTCTAAATATCCCTGGCTCTCCAGACCTCCACCACGGTTTATTGTCTCAGCAAGACCGCCTAGGGTGCACCTAATTCAGGTACAAATTAGTGAGATTCGGGGTCTGTAGCTCTGATTCCCTGAAGGCTGGCAATATGATCCAGGGCTTGTTGGAAAGGGCATGTCACGCTCCGCTGCCCTGCGTTCCCTTCTCTTATGGCTTTATTCATGAAGTCATCGGCCGTCAGCTGACACTGGCTCAACTTTTCATATGGCATTTTGCAGTATAGGTTCTAGGAACACTGAACTGTTGCACATCCTATAAAGCTTGATTCCTAAATCTTACAGAACCCTTTTGGACTGATCAGTCGGCAATGCAAGGCAGATTAACCACCTCCACTTTTCTACCACAATTTCCTTTGAATATTTACTCCAAGTTGGTCAATATGATGACCCACACAGGAAGAGCAGATGGCCTTTATTGTACCCCACTGAAAGACTTTGAAAGCTGTAACAGGTAATAGTCTGATACATTTTAAGAAAATTCATGAAGCATTTCAAGTTCTGAATCTGCTTCAAATCCAGACGGGACAATCAACAAAAAAACGTTATGACGACACGACACGACACGACTGCGCAGTGGGTAGAACTGTTGCCCCACAGCAAGAAGGGTCAGATTTTTCCCCACCCGGGTAACCACTGTCCTTTCTGTGTGGTGTGTGCATGTTCTCTCCGTGCAAAGAACAAAGACATGCAGTCAGGAGAACTGGAGATGCCAAAGCCCCCCAGGTGTGAATGTGTATGTCCACCCTGTGATGGACAGGTGGCCTGTGCAGGGTGTTTCCTGCCTTTTGCCTAATTAGCATCGCCCATGATCCAGAAGGTTAAGCAGCTCAGATGATGAGTAAGTGACCAAACACTGCTAGCTACTAGACAGAGTGCTTGCTGAAAACGTCACCATGTTGTTTTTCTTAGCTCAGCAAACACCACTGAAGTATACAGAGGTAAATCAGTTTTGCATTCATAATAAACTGTGCCGGTTTCATTTGCAGTTCAGCAGTCAATATGTCATCAAAATATCATTGGAGTCCCCTTGTGTGTTTAAGGTGGCCTGCTCCTGCAGATGGCGCTGCACGAGGATGATGGGTCTATAAATCCCTGCGGGGTGTGAGTGACGGGATCCATAGATTGGGAAGAGGTGCTACAGTGCAGGGAATGTCTCGTTCCATGTGTGGAAAATGGCTCCAGAGCAGATGTTAATGATTGGCAGAGTGACTGCATTTGGGCGTGTCAAAGACCATAGTGTGAAGGAAGTAGCTGAATCTGCAGGTGTATGGAAGCGTACGGTCATACGGGTCTACCAGCAGTGTCTAAAATCCCAGTCTACAGGGAATTCTCCTCGGAATTGTGCCAGGGAAGGCTTCCACCAAATCTGGACCAACTGACCAATTCTTTGATGTAAGAGTGTCTGAACATTGACCTACATCCAGAAACCTGTCCAATACATGCCAAACCCAGTCACAGCTGTTATTGGTGCTGGTGGAGGTGTTACACTCTATTAGGGACATTGAGCTTATTAATGGTGTATAAAGGGGCTTCCAGCTTCATATATTTTGTACTGTATATATGATGAACTATGTAAGTACATAATTACATTTACGTTGTGCAGCAGTGCTGCGGTTAATTGCAAATAAATTGGAACGGGGAGTTTTACCAGCCGAGTGTCCCACGGGGCTAGAAAGCCAGACTCTGCACAGCTTTGAGCATAAAAACATCATTTGGTCTCCTCTTACACGCTAGTCTGATCCTGAATTCCTGTTCTAGGTATGTGTCAGCATGATGAAACGCTGGAAGCTCATTTAGGGCCCATCTTCTTTTTCATTAGAGTGATCTATTTTTGCTTTCTGGAGACCGGGCGGCATTCAATAACCTGGTATCAATGCACTGTCTCCCCTGTGACATTTCTCTCTGTAACGTCTGGAAAAGTGTTGAGAAAGCTACTCTGCTAAGGATGCTCATCAGTCCTTCATTGATCCTGGCCTGCTCAGTCTCATGCAGATTCCAGCCTGTCTCTTCTCTCGTGTCTCTCTCTGCAGGGTTGTCCGGCCATGACACCGCTCCGAAAGCTCAGCGAGCAGCTGCAGTGCATCTGAGATAAATTAAAGACACAGAAGGTCACGGGCGACGCAACGGATGAATTTTGGATTTCCTGTCATTCAGAGAGCTCTCTATCTCTGTATCGGTGTCAGTCCCGCCCGAGGCGGAGCAACTCTGTAAGAAAGTGGGAGTGAAGAGTGAAAACCGCTGAGTTCTGTCCACAGTAGTATGATTTGTCCTTCGTTATTCCAGTAGAGCTGACCATAAATCTCAATCTCGGGTTTCTTTTGTCATGATGTTCTATCCTGATATATCAATAATGCTCAATTTTAATCTGATTAGTATGTAATTTTTACCCAAAAGAAACAAAAGGTTCCTGAAAAGAACCGGTTTCACACTGCAAAGGTCAAGTGGCCCTTCCCCCCCTACATTTGCCTCGTTTTCCCCCAAATTCCTGACCAGTTTTACTTCAACACTGAAAATACGTCACTCTAGTTAACTCCGCTAACTGCCCTGCTAGTTTATGCTGTTGTTGTGCTAGACNACTCTGTAAGACCATGAGGAAGACCTGAGGCTCAAAAAGAGAAACTCCCTAAACGTGTAAGGAAGAACCATCGAGAAGAACCAAGAATCAAAAAGAGACGCTCCTTAGTAGTGTGAGAAGAATCATCAGTCTGAGGATGATCCACTGAGAGGAACCAAGACTCAAAGGAGAAGCTTCCCAAAAGTGTGAGAGAACCACTCAAAAGAACCGAAACTCAAAAGGAGAAACTGTAAGAGTCTGAGAAAGAACCACTGAGAGGAACCAAGACTCAAAAAGAGAAACTCCTTAAGAGTTTGCATAAGAATTGTTCAGAGGAACCAAGACTCGAGAGGATAAGCTCCTTAAGAGTGCAACGAAGAACCTCCAAGACAAACCAAAACTCAAATTGAGAAACTATAAGCTCATGAGGAAGAGCCACTGAGAGGAACCAAGTCTCAATAGGATGAACTCCTTAAGAGCATGAAGAGGAACCACTGAGAGGAACCAAGACGCAAGAGGAGAAACTCCCTAAGATGAAGAACCAGTGAGAGGAACCGAGATTTAGAAGACAAAACTCCCTATGACAGTGAGGGAGAACCACTGAGAGGAGCCAAGCCTCAAAAAGACAAGCTCCTTAAGAGCAACCAAGACTCATAAGGAGAAGCTCTCTAGAAGTGTGAGGTAGAACCATTGAGAGAAAACAAACTCCCTAAGAGCGTGAGGAGGACCCAAGACTTAAAAGGAGAAGCTCTCCAAGAGCATGAGAAAGAGCCACCAAGAAGAACCAATGAGCTCCTAGAGTATGTGGGGGAAAATCATTAAGAGGAAAGGAGTCTCAGAACTAGATCCACTTCAAGAGTGTTAGAAACACCAAGAGGAACCACAACTCAAAAAGAGAAACTCTCCAGGAGCGCGAGGAAGAACCTCCTATAAATCCAAAGAGGGGAGCCCGTGCTCCTCTGGTCTCCACTGTGGGGGGGATCTAAAGTAAACACACGTGAGTACAGAGAACTGTGACGGAGGAAATCAGATTAAAGGTTGAACAGAAGTGTTCGGGTCAAACAGAGGAGCTCTCCGCGAGATAAACCAGGGACTGATGGAACGTATCTGAGAGATTTCGACGTGGTGGATCAGCACTTGAGTTATGTGGAAGGTAACATTGAATAACGCTCGTATATCAGCTGCTGTCTCCTACCGACAGGAATGAGGCCTGGTCTCGTTCACGCTCCTCACTCCTGCTCCGAGCCGTCAGTGCTGTAAAAATCACGGCGGAGGCGGCGGGCCATCCTTCACTTTCACTAAAGTGGCCATTTCGTAGTAAACCTGGAGCGTGAGCAATTTGCACAGCGGAATATGAGCTTCAGAGCGTCAGCCCAGCGTGATTAACTACACATCAATACAGACACTGAGGACAGGACGCGGAGGAAGCCCTCAACCCCACAGCACCTTAACTCCTCTTAGATAGCATCTGCCTTAACTCTCAGAAGGTTTAACAAAAGCATGTCGTGTTATTATTTTCATATTTTCTTAAAATATAAAAATAGATGGAGATTCAAAGCAGTTCGTTCTGAATGCAAACCAAGAGTTAATTTAAGTCATGATGAGCTATGTAGTGAAATAGGTCCATAATACAATTAAGCCATATGGCACAGTTGAGCTGACTAAGCTATAAATGTGTGTCCAACCTTGTTGGGCACTAAAAAAAAAAAAAAAAAAAAAAAAAAAAAAAATTGTATCACACTTTTTAATCATGTTTTTGTCACTTTTTGTATCAAAACAAAACATACAGATATGAAAATGTTGGTACAGAATGTAATTGCAATCCTATTACAGTTCATTACTGTATAATTACTATGTAATTACAATACATTTCACCACAAACACATAACACAATAATAACATGCAGAAAGTAACTCAAAACTGCTGATTCTGGACAAGCTATGGATTATTCAATGATCAGCAAACTAACAAAAGCAGCAGCTTGGTGGAGCTACAGTCCCCCCAGATCCTCCCCTGTAACATGAACCCACCAGCTGTATCAACAAGAGCGAGAGGCTACAATCACAGAGGAGCTCAACCAATAACTGTATATCTGATGTACATATAAGCGACATTCACTTGGCTATATATGATATATACATTCAGTAACTATACATGATTTATAAGATCGTATACATTTACTAACTACTATATATGTGCTGATTTACTGTATATATTGGATTTGATTGTGTTATCACATATACACTCATTGGTTGGTACACTGAAACATGGTTCCCACTAAACTTTGGTGATGGAGACTGGAAACTGTGTTCACTCATGTGACCTCGTTCAGGTTCTTCATTTATCGTTTGGAAATACTGATGGTAATAAATTCAAAAATAATTTTTACCACCCGCGTATACCTATAATAAATTATATTGATTTATAAAAGGAACAAATCTGAGTAAATATGACAAACTGTCACGCTTCTGGGTCTTCCCGGCTCCTTCACTCTCCTGGACTCAACTTCCCAGAGGGCTTCGCTCGATGACGTCTCACACACACACATGCCCCCAGCCGTCCAATTTGATCCGCTCTAGGTCACCTAGCTGTCAGTAATTTACTTCCCGCATATAAGCCCCACAGTAACACCACCATATTGCGAAGTTTTGCCAAAACCTAGTTTTGCAATCCTGAGCGTTCTATTCTCTATCTACTTCCTGGTTTCAATCCATTTTGTCCTCGACTACCTCTCTTTGGCTTTCTCCCCTTCTGGCTCTGTTCGCTGTGTTCTCCTAGCTCTGACCCTCCTTCCGTTTTCTCTACTCTGCCTCTCGCCCGACCCTTCTAACTTGTTTGCTTCGCTGACTGCTATTTCCGGTTCTGACCCCTGCCTGCCTCTGACTTTGCTTTTGCCTCTCCGTCTCATGTTGTCCTGTGTATTGATGCTTGTTTTGGCTGTCCGATTGTTTAATAAAACCCATTTGCTGTCATTGAATTGTTCCAATGGTTTGTCAGCTAGACATGGATACAGGACTTCAGTGGGTTAAACAGCAGAGCTCCTGAGTTTGTGCAGGCTGTGTAATGTAAATAAGCGAGTCTAATACTCTCACTGCATGAAAAAGGTTTAAGAACACTCAGTAGGGTTCTCCACGCGCTCCTCCAGTAGAGGCACCTTGTGAGGAACGTGGGAGTGAAAAACAAAAACAGCAGACACCCCAGCGGGCAGCACGCCGCGCCATCCAGCACTGCTGCTAAATTTACCAGCCAAACGCAGCGGAATCCTTCACCTTCCACTTCCAGGTCAAAAGAAACGCTCCGCTAGAGCCGCACTTCAGAGCGCAGCCGGGAGATTACAGCGGGACTCGGGAATAAAAGACCCTCAGACTCAAAAAGGAATCTCAATAACAATGGCACCAAGGTTCTTCATGAAGACTCACTCTGAACAAACCATTCACTCAAAGGATTCATTCACTGAAATGACTCACTCCTTCAATCGATTGATTCTTTCTGAACTGGTCATTGACCCGATTGGCTTCAATCACAATCGTGTCAAAACCTCCCAAAACACTTCAGCAGATTAGCTTTCATGGTAGTAACTGTAGTCTGTTTGGTGTGGTCCATTCAGTGACCCAGATGTTCAAAGGAGTTTCTTCAATGGTTCTTTATTAAGGGCAGCGGTTCCTTTCAGAACCAGAAGAGTTCTATGACTCTTTTTGAAAGTGGTTTTATATGGATCACCAAACAGGGTTCTTTTATTGTAACCATGTCAAGCTCGTGACTATAGAATAACATAGAACACAGAACCACTTTTAAAACTGCACTGGTCTTTTCTCCCCCTGACTACTACAACGGATTAGTACTGGACTTCCTACATTGGTAACTCCAACTGGTGCAACGTACAGCAGCAAGAATACCAACACGTACCAGAGCACACGCCCATATCAGACCAGTTTTAGCATCACTGCACTGGTCGTTAACGTTCCAGCACCTTCATACATCTCTGAAAGCCGGACTGACTGTGCTCCAAATCACGTCTTAAGATCATCCATGCACATATCCCCTCATGTAGAATTAAGTAAACAACATTTAAATGAGTTTTCTTCACCTGTGTGGGATACAGCTGCTGACTGCGCTCCTCCAGCAGCCGTATCTAATCAGCCGGCAGCGTGGGCAGGTGCAGCAGATTGGTGCAGGTGGAGAGCAGAACCTTTTAAACCCCCACACACACACACTTATATCAAACTTTTCACCCACCACACCATCAGAACAGCAAAAGGAACGCTGTCTGCGTATCCTGTAACAGCTGCTACGACTCTCACTCTTAATAAACATGTTCTACTCACAGTGGTGTGAAGTAGGACTGTATACATGGTACCAGTCAAACTACTGGCTCAGCCCTTGACTAAACAGATCCAAGTTGAATGGGTGGAGCCAAACTGTAGGCTGAATGGGTGGGGCTAAACCTCTGGCGGCCGAATGGTTGTGGCTAAACCGCTGTAGGCTGAATGGTTGTGTCTAAACCGCTGTAGGCTAAATGTTGGGGCTAAACCGCTGTAGGCTGAATGTGTGGGGCTAAACCGCTGTAGGCTGAATGTTGGGGCTAAACCGTTGTAGGCTGAATGTTGGGGCTAAACCCCTGTAGGCTGAATGGGTGGGGCTAAACCACTGTAGGCTGAATGTTGGGGCTAAACCATTGTAGGCTGAATGTGTGGGGCTAAACCACTGTAGGCTGAATGTTGGGGCTTAACCATTGTAGGCTGAATGTGTGGGGCTAAACCCCTGTAGGCGGAATGGGTGGGGCTAAACCACTGTAAGCTGAATGTTGGGGCTAAACCATTGTAGGCTGAATGTGTGAGGCTAAACCCCTGTAGGCAGAATGGGCTGGGCTAAACCGCTGTAGGCTGAATGGGTGGGGCTAAACTGCTATAGGCTGAATGGGAGGGGCTAAACTGCTATAGGCTGAATGGGTGGAGCTACACCCCTGTAGGCTGAATGAATGGGCTAAACTGCTATAGGCTGAATGGGTGGGGCTAAACCCCTGTAGGCTGAAGGGGTGGGGTTAAACTACTGTATGGGAGGGTTTTTGTACCCCATTTTCCTATGAACTGCAGTAGAAATGGCACACTGGGAACAATATTTACATACTGCCCCAAACTGACTTACATGAGTAAATAAAATCAATATTTTAAATCACACATCCCTTTACGCACATGATCAGATGTGGTACGCGCTTTTAACTGGGCCCGTTTGAGGCCCATTTGGCCTGGAAATGCAAACCCAGCGTTTTCTGGCGCAGTGCTAATGAACTGGATAGCTTCAGAAGCATCTTTATGCTTTATCAGGACCTGCGGTTTCACCTGCCGCAGGAGACTCGCACTGATGGGCAAGGTGTGGATTCCTAAAACACTCAGCTCCCATTTCAAATTGGGTTTGTATTGAGTCACGCCTCCCCCCTCCTGCTTATTAGCGTGGTAATGAAGGCACTGTCTAGTTAGCACATCCGTATGCCTGACACCTGCTGAGGAAAACGTGTTGCATTTGGGTCTCGGTGGAGCTCAGTCAGAGCACTGGAGCCCGGTCTGATCCAACAGCACGGGCTTTGGGTTCTGGCTGAGATAAGTAATTAAACACTGCACAGGCTGGTGATGATTACTCGCTAATTTACATTAGCTGGGCTGGAATGGAAGGAATAGCTGTGATGTGGATAATCTGTGGTGCTTTATTTTATCAGGGTTTGAGATGCAATATCACACATTAGACTAGGGTCTTATGGCCATCAGGACTAAAAAAAAAAAATGGGCCTCCAGATTAAAATTACTTAAAATGATGGAGTTAGCTTAATTACATGTTAGCACGTTGCATATTCTGAAGAGTCATTTGGATTTTGAAGTTTTAAGAGTGTTTAAAATAACTAAAATCTTACTTTGCTGTTTATAATTTGGAAATATTCTCCATGAACGAAGACTGATTCATGCTTCCGCACTGAATCAACAATCTACGCCGTGGCCTGCACGAGTGGCCTGCGCCATTGTGAGTGTTTATACTTGTGTCGGTCTGTCTGTGCTGCTCAGCAATTCCACTGCCAAAACACTAGATGGCGATGGAGTTTCTGTGCCAAGGTGTTGACTTCCTTGGCATTCTCCAAACGATGGTGACTGAATCCCAGCAGATCATGGTGGAGCTAATCACTCTTGAACAGTTGTTACTTGGACTGGTTTTCCGTGTTGGTACAGTCAGCTTCGCCCAACTAGAGTCAAAAATGGCAGCAAAGGTGGAATCATGCTACCAAGCGAACCAATCACAGTTGTTGCGGTCTGCGTCACCACAACATGTAGATGAAAGCTTTAGTGCCAGTTCTGCCAGAAAGACCACAACGTTACGTCACTCATTCAATCATTACTCTGGCCAATCAGAGTGCGCCACCTGGCTTACATTCCTGTTCTGCTGTTTTCATGTGCTGCTAACATTTAAACGTTCTCCTGCTTTCTTGCCCCCACCACCAGTTTGGTCCCGGTCCTGGGAGTTGGTCCCTGTCCAGGGAGCAGACTCTGTCCCTGCCGTCCCTATCTGCAGGATCTGCAAGGGTCCAAATGCTTCAGGACCTGGGCCCTTATTGCTTAAGAATTGTTAGCCTTCAAACTGTACACCTTTTCGAGGATTCAAATATTGTTCATCACTTTTGAGTCTTACTGGCAGAATTACATTTCTGGGGAGGTGCACGTCAGGCTACGGCGTAGGGTGCGGTGTACGGTACGCAGCTATGCTGTAGATTCAACACCGAAGAATAAATTGTCCTTTAGACAGGTAATCATCTGTCAGGGCTCTTCAACGATCATTAATGAACACGTAGCTGACATGGAAGAAATACTTTCGGTTCCCCATAGAACCTTTCAGTGTATGGTTCTTTAAAGCAGTGGTTCTTAAATGCAGAGAGGGCGTGAAGTGTTTGTATTTAAAGTCTGCAGTATTACAGTACTGCTGCTGTTTCATTGTTAAGTTATATATGGAAGCAAAAGAGTTCAGTTCTTTAAACGCCGAGTAGAAAACTGGCCAATCAGGATCGTTTTCTCGGTTGTATCGAGACAGACATAGCTAAGCGAGCTCTTCTATTGGTTAAGGCCTCGGGTGCTATGAAGAAGGCCTAACTTAGTTAGACTAAGCATGAGCATAATTACAAAGTGAATCAACTAGTGATATTTTCATTTCGGGACAAATTCCATAAGAAAAAAAACATTACTTTAGACCCGCAGGAGGTTCTAGATACATCACTGTCTAAATACAAGCAGTAGCCTAATCAGCGGTTTGTTGGAAACGGAACACAGCGGCAGCTGCAGCAGCTCTACATCAGAGTTCACCACTGAAGGAGTCACTGGGAAACCGATACAAGCTACACTCATTTGTCTGCAACAAGCTTCAAGAGGAACATGTAGGATATTGTATTAGCTTCAAATGTCAGCGTTTAATCTAGAACTGCCAAAAAAATGTTCACACAAATGGCTGTTAGCCTAGCACTAATAAAGTACTGGAAAAGTACTAGTACCCTGGTTTTAACTGACTACTGACATTTAAGGGGTTGAATTTAAGGCCCAGCTCTAATTACCACTCCACTGGCTCAAAATCCAGTTAACCACTGGCTCCCCCACTGACCTGAAATCCAGTTAACCACTGGCTCCTCCACTGACCTGAAATCCAGTTAACCACTGGCTCCCCCACTGACCTGAAATCCAGTTAACCACTGGCTCCCCCACTGACCTGAAATCCAGTTGACCTCTGGCTCCTCCACTGACCTGAAATCCAGTTAACCACTGGCTCCTCCACTGACCTGAAATCCAGTTGACCACTGTCTCCTCCACTGGTGTCCACGGGGTCCCCCACTGGCTCCTCCAGTGCCTTGAAATGCGGTAAACCACTGGCTCCTTCATGCAATCAAAAATCGAAAATCCAGTTAACCACTGGCTCCCCCACTCACTCCTCCTCTGGCACTTAGCAGGCTAAAAATCCTCCACAAGGGGGCGCCATGGATAGTCAAATAGTTTTTGTTTCCTTTATAGGTGATAATTTGCTGATGCAGACACACGAACATCTGTGACTGAATCTACCTGGATCTGCATTAGAGTAACACCATGACTGTCTATATGTTACACACAGTAAAATGAGTAAACGTAAACGTGTTTATGATGAGTTCAGTAAACACCTCGTCAAATATCAGCTCGAAATATCAGGAAAATCTGATCACCTGTCCATTACCACCATCCTCCACTTAGTGTAAAAGGTTCCGTACTCAGCCATGAACCATTGGGGAACCCTTATTTGAGGGAACGTACTGTGTGACAGATTGTACCAGAGATATTTTTAATTGGACAAAGTGGCCAGACAAGTTTGAAGCGTCGCCTTGGATGTGAAGGCGGGTTTCTTTTTCTTCTGGCTAACTTTGGTCATTATTAACTGTTGACCACGGATAGCAACTTCTGAAAGTGCCGTGGATGTGACCCTCCCAGCTCTCTCCCTCTCTCTCTCTCTGAACTGAGAGAAAAACATAATTCACAGAGGGGGAAAAAAGAAACATCACGCCAAGGGGCCTCGAGTGAACAACCTCGCTTTACCGCTGTGGCCGGCCCGCTGGCCTGCCGGCTTGCTGGGAGCTGGATGAGAGAGGAAGGATCTTCAGAAATTCCTGGATTGGAGTCTAATTTTTTAATCGATACTCATGTGAAGCAGAGTGTTCTCCGCTCTGCTGCTTCCCTGCCTCCTCTCCTCTTCCCTCTCTGACACGGAGCCACAGAGTGGGCGGCAAAACAACATCAAGCCTGGCGCCTTTCCAGCATGCCTCTCTCTCTCCCCCTCTCTCTCTCTCTCTCTCTCTGGCATGTGGGTGCGGAGAGGCAGCCATGGACACACAGTCCACAGGCTATTTATCTGACACGAGAGTGATCAAAGCAGCCCATAATTTACACTTAAATAAGGCATGTACTGGTGCTTAGATACTCTGATACAAGTGCATGTACTGTTTGAAGAAGTACAGAGAGGATTCTACAATAAATCAACACTGGGGCGCCGCCGAAACCGAACAATCGTTTCCAATGAACACGACACGGAGACAGCGGTTAATGCGGAAAGTCTGGTTAGCATTCCGTATGGCCGTTTTTCCACGAATATGAGAAATGACCCGAGCGGGAGCCAACAGAGCACACGGGTCTACATCTATTTCATCTCCCATGTAATTTAGAAACAGCCGGAACCATCGCTGTTAATGGATTCCTCGTCTTTGGGTCATTTTACACCACTCCAAAGCATCTTATTCGCTAGCTATCTTCCTTACTAGTTAGCTTAGCATAACTACTGCTACAAATCTCACACTTTTCCACCATCTCACACTTTAAATACACAGCAGCGGCTAGGAGACTTGCATCTACATGACCCATCTACATCAACATGTCACATCTATACTCAAAAACCTACACTGGTTACCTGCGTCACATTGAAGCACCTCTTTACATACATCTACTTATATACTATCATTATAACAACAGCTGCAACAGCTGGTGGAGGGACACCAGGCCTTCTGCTGACTACAGTGCCTCCACACACGGATTCGTTGGTCGTCTCCACCAAGACGAAAGCCGGACTCGTCACTGAAGATGACCCGCTGCCGTTCTGAGTCGCTCCATGACAGTCTGGCACGACACCATTGCAGTCTTGGGTGACGGTGACGTGGTGTTAAGGCCAGTCGTGGTAACGGTCTGCGGTAACACTATCATTAGCTACCTAGCTAGCAAACACTGTCCTAGCACAGTTTATGAAGTGATGAAACTCGTAATGCTGATGCAATAATGACTTTATCGTTACCTGGAAGAGGAAAGAAGAATGAATTGTTATTAGCGTCACTCAAGTGTCACCAAACGCACAGGAGGACGTCCTGAAGTATCAGT
>CM067480.1:33359273-33387785 GCA_034552555.1 Semaprochilodus insignis | reverse complement strand
TCTGGTGTTGACCCGAGGAGGATGGGTTCCCCTTTTGAGTCTTGGTTCCTCTCGAGGTTTATTCCTTTAGAACCGAGGGAGTTTTTCCTCGCCTCTGTCGCCCTTCACTCGCAAATGTTGACTTGATGTGACTTTTAGTATCTACATGTGAATTCATGGCATATCTGAGCGGCTGGTGTGACGGCCTCATTCTTTATAAGTGTGATTAATAGCTAGAAGAGCGCATCTCCTGAAGGAGACAGAGTGATTGTGCAGCATAAGCTTGTTGCTAGCTGGTTGCTAAGTTGCTGGTTGTACTCGTCTGTTGGTCTCTTTTTTCCATCACTCATTCCTTCCATAGAGCCCCATTTATTTTCACCCCCATTCAAACCCTATTGTCTCCTTTAACCCACAGCCATCAAACTGACTCACTCAGAGCAGATCCCCAAACTCTAATACACAGACATACAGACTCACACTCCTCTATTTGTTGTTTAATCATCCCTCATTCCTCCCATAGACTCCCATTCATTTTCACCCCCATTCAAACTCCACTGTCTTCTTTAGCCTACAGTCACCAAACTGCATGTACTGGGCAGATCCCCAAACTCTAATCCACAGACATACTGACCCGCACTCCTCTGTGTGTCGTTTAATCATCCCTCGTTCCTCCCATAGACTCCCATTCATTTTCACCCCCATTCAAACCCTATTGTCCTCTTTAACCTACAGCCACCAAATTGCTAATACTCACTCAGGGCAGATCCCCAAACTCTAATCCACAGCCACACTGACCTTCACTCCTTTATGTGTCGCTTATTCATCCCTTCTTCCTCCCATAGCAACCACAGCCTGGCAACAGCCTAGTAGCAAGTGGAAACCATTTAAGCTGTGCGACTATTCCATGTTTCCATCAGGAAATGCACTCTTCTAGTTTTTAATACACTACATTAAAACATTTCCTGCTCCATTATAAACACTCATGAACAGAAAGGCCACATTTAGGTTGTATCCTAATGTGAAAATGCACCAGACACAGGCACTTCATAAAAAGACCCAGCCATTTCCAGTCCAGGGAAGCGAGCACATTTAAGATGTTTTCCCTCAGTAAGATCATCTCTCGCAGTGTGTATGCCGGAGAGCACTGAGCTGCTCGCGCAATGCAGAACAATTTCTTCTGCTCTCAGCATTTTTACAGCATTCTTTTTTCTGATATTGGTCTGCATCTCCGCTCGCCTCTGAAGACCGCAATTATAAACCTCCGGGACATAAACCAGCGTGAAGAAGAAGAGAGAGAAAGAGAGGGAACGTATCGGCTGATGAGTGGAGGGTAATGAACGGCTCTGAGAGAGAAGAGTATTATGCAAAGTGTGTTAAGTGGTTTGATGGAGGGGGAGAAACAGAACGATGGAGAGTGTGTGAGTGTGCCTCCCTCTCTCCGTCCACTGTGCGGAGATCCGAGTTCCTTAACTACAAGAACGTTTTAAATACTCCAGTTTCTCCCCTCCGCATCCCTCCGTCGCCATGGAGACAAACGCTTAGAAACAGCTCGGCAGGAAACCTCCGTGAACTTAAAGCGCCCGTGACCGTGAGAGAGAGAGAGAGGAGTGGTCACTGACCTCGAACTGGAGGACCTTCATCCTCCAGCAGCGCGCTGCACGCATACTCTACAGGCCTGAATGGAGCCACTTCACCCACTATCCATCTGAAGGCTACAACACTCGCTATCTTTAGAACCGCTTTAATAAAGAAACACTCGGGTGGAAAATCTCATTTACAGTGTTTCTCTCCTCACACTCGCCTCAAACCGCGTGGAGTGTTCAGTAATCTCTAATAGTCCATCAACATGCACAGGCCTTATGACTGCTACTGATTTTAACTCTGCTAATATGCTTTAGTCCACTCAAGTCTATAATCAGATGCCTCCATAATCAGGTACCTACATACTCAGATGCCTCTTTTTCAGATGTCTGTTTAAGACAATGCATTTATAATTAGATACCCCCATAATCTGGTGCCTACATAATCTGATGCTTCTATAATATCATGCCTCCATAATCCGATGCCTTGATAATGAGATACGTATATACTTAGATGCCTCTTTAATCAGATGTCTGTTTAAGACAAAGCCTTTAGAATCAGATACCCCCATAATCAGATGCCTCTATATTCAGATGCCTCTATAATCAGATGCCTCCATAATCTGGTGCCTACATAATCTGATGCCTCCATAATCAGATGTCTACATAATCTGATGCCTCTGTAATCTGGTGCCTACATAATCTGATGCTTCTATAAAATCATGCCTCCATAATCCGATGCCTACATAAGACGATGCCTCGATAATCAGATACCTACATACTCAGATAATTCTTTAATCAGATGTCTGTTTAAGACAAAGCCTTTAGAATCAGATACCCCCATAATCTGATGTCTACATAATCAGATGCCTCTTTAATCAGATGCCTACATAATCTGATGCTTCGATAATATGATGCCTCCATAATCAGATGCTTCCATAATCTGATGCCCCGTAATCTGGTGCCTACATAATCTGATGCCTCTATAATCATATTCCTCTATAGTTTGATGTCTAGATAATCAGATGCCTCTGTTTTAGGTAACTGGAAGCTAAATTATTACAGAATAAAGAAAAAAAGAATTAACCGAATAAACAATCATTTCCTGGTATCAGGGTTTCCCAAACTTTTGCATCTTGCAGCTCACATAGACGACCACAAACGCTCCGGCTGATTTAACTGACTCACCCAATGAGAAGACCGATTCAGCAGATACTGTGAACTGGATATCTGAAGAAAGGAAATGATGCTGCAGTCAACTTCTTATTCACCAGCTTCTTGTGTCGGATTGTCCCATTCCACCTTAAACGGCAAAGCAGTTGCAATCTGGCACCACTGGTAACTGCTGCACCATTTAAGGTGGAATGGGAAAATTAGACTAAGAAGCCGACTTCAGCCTCAAAGAGAGGAAAGCTGCAAACAGATTTCAGTCTCAGTTCGACAGATGGAAAACCACCAGAGGATACGTTTAAATCAAATCTGCTGCTTCAGGATCTTACTCATAATCTCCATGAACTCAGTATTACTTGTTTGTTGATGTTTATTGGTGCCAACACTCAAACCTCCCCCGAGAGCAGATAGGAGAGTTATTATTAATATGTTTTCATTTAAGAATGTTGTGTGATTTACAGTCATTTAACTTCAGGTGGTGATTCTGTAATTATGAAGACGTTTTAAATAAGAGCAGAACAAAGAACAGCCTCAACACTGCTTCCTGTTATGATGCAATACAATAATAAATGGTGTTGTGTATGTATACACACTCATCATCAAAGTAACAGCTGCTCCCAGAAGGAGGTGTGGGATTGCAGGTGTGTTGGGAAGGAAGATAAAGGTTACCAGGATCAATAACTGATGATAAATTTAGACTGATATGATCAATATTTATTGAGCTACACATACAGAAGTCTGTCTCTCAGTATGGCGTCGGGCCGACCGTGTTTGCTAACCCAACACGCCAGACGTCTCGGCATGGAGCTGTAGAGGTTCCTAATGGTGTCCTGTGATAATCCATCCCATGCAGCTTGAATATCCACACACAGTTCCTGCAGATGGTGCGGTAGGGGTTGAGTGTTCATAGCACATCCAATAACATCCCACACATTTTCAGTCGGGAATAGTTCTGGTGATGTGGCTGGCCTTGTCATAGTATCTGTAAGCCCTTTTCAGCCAAAAGAACCCTGGTTCTGGAACTGACTTTGTGAAGGCTTCCCAGAACCTTAGTGCTATTCATGGAACCGGTCTGCATTTACACCAGCTTCTACTGGAACCAAGGAACATGAAAGGATACATCATTAACATCAACAGGGGGCGCTGCACAGCGGTAGTAAACAGTAGTACCAAGATGGCGGAGCGTATAGATGACCAGCGAGTGTTTGGGCTGTTATTCCAGATGTGTGTTTATATCCAGAAAGCAGCACTGATCAACTACTGGCGATAAGAAGACCTAGAAGAGGTTCTCCAGCAGACCACTGGGTGGCGCCATTGCTGCCTTCTCTTTCCTCAGCAACTGACACGCCCACAGATGTCTTTATAGTTCATGCTGAAGAACCTACTGTTCTTTGGTTCCAGCTGTGAATTAACTTTTTTGGTTCCGAGCTTATTTATTTTTGGAGGAAATGCGGCAAATGGGGCACAAACCGGATCAGAAAGGGCTAAGAGTGTTCAAGGCAAGCTCTTGAGACAGAACCAGGCTACTGGTTGCAGGACCTCATTAACGTAGTCAAAGTGCCTGTAATGAAGACCAAAGGTGATCCGGCGTTGTACTAAAGTGCACCCCACACGCACCAGCTAGCCTGATGTCCTCTGACTATCAGGTAACATCTAGACCAACAAACATGTCATGGCTGATTGGATACATTTAGGTGTAAAGTGTGGAAACTAAGAGTGGAACCATTCTAACCCTAAAACCCTGAACAGTAACTGAGGTGCTAGGACAGAATCACAGTGACCAAATGTGGCGTGAGTGGACGCTGATGGCAGGGTGTGAATCATACGTGAGGTCTGATGTGAGTGTGTGTGTAGGGGGGGTTATGGAGCAGACCTCACTGCAGTCTCTGTACAAACACATTATACAGAGCTGAAATGCCACAGTATGGCTTAGCCCACACTTAGCCTCAGGCTAACGGCTACATGTGCACATGCATACTAAACAAACCACACACTCACACACATGTACACCAACTGTGACTATTACAGTGAGGCCTTCTGTGGAACCATGAACCTGGACATCTCTAAGATAATGCTAATTTCTGTTAGCACCACTATGGTACTTCATACAGCATGTTAGCACTAAGCTAACAACAATGCAAAAAATCTTTGACATTATCACGTATGTGATCTTGTATATATGTACATAACGTTCCTAACAAGTAGCCGAAAGTAGCGTATCTAGAACTGCCAGAAGGACCAGAGTGACATTTAAATCCGGAAATTGGTTCTATTGTAAATCAGAGCCTGATTGGTTGACTACTCTTTCAGTTCCTAATGATGGTGGTGGTTAATGTAGCATGTAAGACTTTCAGTCCAGCTCCTGATGTCCTGACCAATCAGGGAGCTTGCTGAGCTGGATGGCGCGTTCACACACGGACTTACTTGCAAGGAGGAGAAAGTCAAAGTAGAATAGTCTCATGAACAGAGACACTATAATACACTAGCTCCTAAAACAGGAGTCCAAAAACTGATTCAACTAACAACCACCTGGAAGACCTGGTAGACCCACCAACACTGTCCCAATCAGATAAACAGCACTTCCATCTCTGAGACAGAGGAGAACATCAAGCTCCACTCCTGCTTCAGATCTGAGAACATCCACAGGTGTCTCTGTCCATCCTTCTTCCACTGTGAGAAGACACCTCCTCAACACTATGGAGGTCTGAAAGGAGGTGTAGCTGTTCAAGAAGCTCCTCACTGAGAAAAGGAGACACACACATCCAACAAAGAAGCTGCTGGTGTTCTCAGAACAATGGACTGAACACCCCAGAGACCAGAACCTCAACACCGCTGAATGTGTTTGGGGTTATCCGGACGGTGAGAAGAAGCAGAAGATGCTGAACCAGCTTCTAAGGCTGAACTGTGGAGGTGTGTCCTGAAAGTGAGTCTCCTGAGAAGAATGGAAGCTGGAATGAAGATAAAGAATGGACATACTGAAGACTCAATCAGCTGATATGATACGTAGCTGTTGAGGCTTCTGGATCTGTTTATGATGATTATTATTATTGGAGTGTGCATTAGTGTTGATGGTGAACGGCAGTCATCTGGAGAGTGAGATTTGATTCGTTCTGCTTTGATCTTATTGTCTGCTTTAGCTGTTGTGAGTTTGGGCCGTGGTGATTAAGCCGCTGTAGCTATAAATCATAATGCTATTTAAAGACGCATAATTATCTCTGACGAGCAAACGCCTCACAATAACAAAGCGAAGAAGGAGAAAAGTTTTTATCGTCAGCTGGAGGAATGCGAGGTGGAACTGTGATTGGCGTTGTTAATTTGCAGCTTCTCAGAGTTGATAAAGCGAGAACAAAACTCAGCATAAGCTGTTACTGGAATTTATAACTTCATTCTCCATGGCAACATCATCCACCACACACGCTCTCAGCATCAGCACCAGCAGCAGCACCAGCATCAGCTTGCAAAGAACATGTAGCACTTTATAACACCCTAAATCCATAAGCTGTTAAATAACTAGCTGCCAATTACCCTCCCAATACCCCATGAGAGAACATACATACATTTATATACTCATTCACAAAAAGCATAACACACCAAGAAGGAACTTTATCCACTCATCGTCAACAGAACAGCTGCTCCCAGGAGGAGGTGTGGGATTGCAGGTGTGTTGGGAAGGAAGATGAAGGTTACCAGGATCAATAACTGATGATAAATTTAGACTGATATGATCAATATTTATTGAGCTACACATACAGAAGTCTGTCGCTCAGTATGGCGTCGGGCCGCCCTGTTTGCTTACCCAACACGCCAGACGTCTCGGCATGGAGCTGTAGAGGTTCCTAATGGTGTCCTGTGATAATCCATCCCATGCAGCTTGAATATCCTCACACAGTTCCTGCAGATGGTGCGGTAGGGGTGGAGGTGGAGTGACACCAGGCCTTCTGGACGTGTGACGCGTGACAACAAACCGTTCATCTTGGAGCTGACCACGGTGCCTCCACACACGGATTCGTTGGTCGTCTCCACCGAGACAAAAGCGGGACTCGTCACTGAAGATGACCCGCTGCCGTTCTGAGTCACTCCATGACAGTCTGGTACGACATCATTGCAGTCTTTGGTGACGGTGACATGGTGTTAAGGACAGTCGTGGTAACGGTCTGTGTTCATGTAGTCCTGCGTGGTGCAGCCGTCTGCCAATGGTGCTGCACTAACAGGATGACTCATGGAGGACACCACTGCTCACTGAGTGTCTGTAATCGTGGCTGTTGGGTCAGTCAGGTACAGAGATAAGACCTGTCCTTGCTTACGACACATGCTTGGCCAAGCATGAAAGTTGAACTAATCGCATGTCTCACAATGTCAAACCCCTGTGGGTTGATTCCTTCTGGGTGCAGCTACTCTTAGATGATGAGTGTACTCAAAGGTCTGCCAACATCACCGACAATAAGTTAAAATTAATAATCTTATGTGTCTTATAATGTGATATATCAGATATATTTACTGGCCTCTCTCACCAGGACATCAAGCTTCTGTGATGAGAGCATCTAAAAGCACAGAAGAACATAAAGACAGTGTGTTTAGACTGGAGCGCTCCACTGTTCTGAGGCAGATATGACTTCTTACAAGGGCGAAAAGCATTTTCTATCTGAGTTGTGAGAATCGTAGATGCTAAGCGCTCAGGTGGGACGCGAGATTCGAGTCTTTTTAATAGATTCAATAAGAGTGCGAGCAGACAGGATGGACAGATATGAGGAAAGGAGGCGTTTAGAGAGTGATGGAGAGCAAATCTGCATCATTACAGCAGCGCCGCAGCAAGGGCACCCGAGCCGTTCAGGAGAATTATCACGCTTTAGTACCGCACAGAATAAAACTCCAGCTTGTTTGGAGGTAAATCACCTCCTGAACGACTTTATTTCCCAGGTTCTCAGCGTCCTGTACCTTCACACCACCTGATGCAGCAGGTACAGATAAGCAGCACGCGTACAGACCCCCGATCAGCCACATCTGGGCCCGACCACGCCTGTGGAGCTGTATTTCACTTATCAGGACACAGAGAATAGCTGTCTCTCTCTCTCTCTCTCTCTCTCTCTCTCTCTGCCTGGATCAGCTCAGTGTCTCTGCTGATAACACTCCGACTTCATGCGTCTGTAAATGGGTTTCCATTTCACTCTCGCAGCTCAGCAGAGCTCAACCACCTAAAGATCCCCCGCTCATCGAGCTCAGCAACATAAAGAGCAATGTGGAGTAAGACGATAAGTTTTACAGAGAGAGAGAGAGAGAGAGAGTTCAAAAGAGAGAGAGGGAGAGAGAGAGCAAAAGGGAGTTAAAGCGAGAGAGAAAGAGGGAGAGAGAGTTAAAGAGAGAGAGAGTTAAAGAGAGGGAGAGAGAGGAGAGAGAGAGGCTGGTGGTATACTCCAGTAGGCTGAATGGGTGGTGCTAAACTGATGTAGGCTGAATGGGTGGGGCTAAACTGCTGTAGGCTGAATGGGAGGGGCTAAATGTATGTAGGCTGAATGGGTGGGGCTAAACTGCTGTAGGCTGAATGGGTGGGGCTAAACTGCTGTAGGCTGAATGGGAGGAGCTAAATGTATGTAGGCTGAATAGGAGGAGCTAAATGTATGTAGGCTGAATGGGAGGAGCTAAATGTATGTAGGCTGAATGAGTGGGGCTAAAGTGCTGTAGGCTCAATGGGCGGAGCTTAAAATATTTTCAATGTTTAGCTCCTCTAAAATTCCTGCATGTTCTTCCTCTGGCTGATGATAAGCGGGATCATAACTAAGGGTTAATGTAGTGAAGGAGGAGTTATGGGTTAAGGAAGAGCCAGAGCTGAGCTGAGACTCTCTCCAAATCTCCCCCAAATGACGGATTTGAAGCTGCAGTGTGGTGCTGAAATCCCCTGACAGCTCGCAGGTGTGGCTTAGCAGGGGGGACTTTACTCTCTCCAGGCAGGAGAGCAAGATCTGAGTCCAAATCCACTGCAGGCAGCACCGAGAGGAGCAGAGAACCCAAAAACCACAAACTCCACCGAAACTCAGCACAGGCAGCTCATGTCCTTCACGCTCAGCCGGCGGTCCAGTCATATGATCTACAGTTAATATTACAGGTATATACAGGTGCAGAATGATCCACGGACGATGTCCAGCAAAAGACATTCAGCAGTGCGTCAGACATGTTTCTTTGGCTCTGTACAGGAGCTACACGGTTATTAGGTACAAACCACATACTATCAGGTGAGCAAGAGATACCAACCTGTGTGTATCCAGTGTTCACCACATGGTACATACCTGAAAGTATTGGGTGCTGACCACATAGTATCAGGTGCTTAACTAATGGCATCAGGTGTGCACCTGATAGTATCTGTTGCTCACCTGGTAGTATTTTGTGTATCACATAGTATCAGGAGCTCACCAATAATATCAGGTATTCACCTGATAGTATCTGGTACTCAACACCTAGTATTCGGTGCTCACCTGATAGTATGTGATGCTCAACATATAGCATCAGAGGCTCACCAATAGCATCAGGTGCTCACCTGATAGTATCTGTTGCTCACCTGGTAGTATCTGGTGTGCACCACATAGTATCAGGAGCTCACCAATAATATCAGATATTCACCTGATAGTATCAGGTGCTCATCTAATAGCATCAGGTGTTCACCTGACAGTATCTGGTACTCAACACCTAGTATTCGGTGCTCACCTGATAGTATGTGATGCTCAACATATAGCATCAGAGGCTCACCAATAGCGTCAGGTGCTCACCTAATAGCATCAGGTGCTCCCCTGATAGTATCTGATGCTTAACATATAGTATCTTGTACAGTATGTAGATTTTTGTTTGTCATCAGTTTTAAGGGTCAGTTCTTGTGGCTGAAATTGGCTGTGTGAAATCATCAAACACCTAACGTTCAGTGCATCAAAGGTAAGATATGAGTGGACCGTAAACTCTTTCATGCCCAGTGTGCTTTTTACTTTGATGATTTGATTTCAGTTTTTAGGTTTGCTGTGTTGCTTTTCCTCTCAGCTGTCTGATTTAATCTCAGTCATGTCTCCGCCCATCTGTGTGAGTTCACTGGTCAAACATGTTTATCCTCTGTACCGTACAGGGTGCTGTAGTGTTTGCTCTGAATGCAGTATTCTGTCTGATTGCTAGAATATGATGATGTCATCACAGGGTTGAGGTGATGATCACGATCTGCCTGATTTGAGAATATTGCGAGACAACATATACCAAAGTGGCCTATCTGTATTTGCACAAGCCGACCCGCCGCTGGTCTAGGAGCAGCATCAGCTCAGCCATGAAGCAGCACACCATGCAATCTCACAGAGCAAGGTCATGCTGAAATGTGTACAGCCCATAAAATGACACCAGTCAGTCGAAACAGAGCCCAAACCGCCTCTGGAAACAACACCAGCACAAGAACTGCTTCTCAGGAGCTTCATGAACTGGGTCTTCACGGCTGCATACAAGCCTAAGATCACTATGCTCAATGTACAGCTCCACCATTGGACTCAATGAGCAGTGGAACCGGGTTCTCTGGAGTGATGGATCACGCTTCACTATCTGGCAGTCTGATGGAGGAATCTGGGTTTGGTGGATGAATCCAGGAGAACGCTCCCTACCGGAATGCAGAGTGTCCACGGTAGAGTTTGGTGGAGGGGGGGATAATGGTCTGGGGGGTGGTTTCAGGGTTTGGGCTCGGACCCTTAGTTCCAGTGAAGGGTGGTGGTAATGCTACAGCACATAAAGACATTCCACACAGTTCTACGCTTCCAGCTTTGTGCAGCAGTTTGGAAAAAGAACCCTTTACTGTTCCAGCAGGACTGTGTCCCTGTGCACAAAGCCAGACATGGATTGAGGAGTTTGGTGCGGAGGAACTCCAGTGACCCTGACCTCAATCCCACTGAACACTGAACTGGAACATTGATTGTGAGCCAGACCTTCTTATCCAGCATCAGCGCCTAACCTCACAAGTGCTGTTTTGATTGAATACACACTCCAAATTCATGTGGAAAGGCTTTTCAGAGGAGTGGAGGCTGCAAAAGGGAGTCAACCCTGTATTATGGCCATGATTTTGCAATTGGGATGATCAGTAGTCCACATACTTTTGGCCACATAGTGTACAAGAACGAAAGGCCAAAGAAGCAAACTTCAGACACCAAGCGTGTCTTGACTGATGGGCTACATTGGTGGTAAGTGGAGGGGGGAAAAATGGGAATTTGATCAACACTGTTCCTTTAATAAAGCTCTCTAAAGGCTCTCAACAAATAAACACAAGAAAACGGCAAATAACAGGAGGCTCGGCTTCCTCTGCACTGTTAGATACATAACCTGTTTATTTTTCCCCTCAAGGAATGAGGTTAAATGCATATTTACCTGACGAGCGTGCGCTTACGGGAGAACACCGAGCCGCTGCAGCAGCAACAGCTCTAATCCCCGCAGCTCTGGAGATGTTCTGATTTTCAGCCTGAATCTACATGCCATGCAAAACACGTTCCAAACCGACATTCCCTCTAACGTTACAGCCAAGCTCTTCTCCGCAATTCTCACTTAATTAAGTGATCAGTCTGCCAGCAAGCCATTAACAAAATCACACAAGCGCCAATCCCCTAATTCTCAGCCTAAAGGCAGGCGGCGCTGGATCCTGTCACTTCCACTGGGCTCCAATACTACAGAGACCAGCAGCGTGACAGCTATTAAAATGGATCTAGACAGATAGAAAGTGAGAGACTGTGTGTGCCGCGTTGGATTAACTCTTACGGCATTAAATGAGCACAAATGGAACGGTGCAGGAATGAATCCGGCACTGTTAGCCGGTTCTGGCTCTTGTTTCTGTCTTCCCTCCACGCTGTGAAATGTTGCTGTGATGGTGATGTAGGAAATAAAAGCAATCTGCTCTGGATCACAGAATCTGACCTGAATTTGATTCCCTCAGCTTCTCTCTGCGGATGCTGCTGCCTTTCCCTTTTTTTCCCTGTTGGAGCAAGCAAGCTCAACTTCAAACTGTCAAAACGCCGACGTCACCCCAGGAGCCGAACAGCGGAACATTCTGTGGTGCTATTATTCCGAAATCTGAAGAGGAACTGGGACAGAAACAACATGGCCACTACTGCTACTCTGACCTCACTTACTTAAACAGAGTCAGGCAGAAGAAGTTCTACATGTCTGGGGGACAACTTGTTAAACCAGGTTCAGGTTCTAGGTAGTAGAACATCATCATCTTATCACTGGGCCAGTGATATCTTCTACAGTTAATGTGCAGTCTGCTTTAATAGAGCCACTTTTCCTTTACAAGAGGTCATGTTTATTTTTCACTGTATTGAAAGTTCTCTGGACATGCTAATGCTAATTGCTAAAGCTAATCACCAAGCCAATGACTAGATGAATTAAGCTCACAGGACAAAAAAACAAAGAGTCACCTTGCATGTTTAAGGTGGTAGTAATTTCAGGCTCCTGCAGGGCATGATGGGGCTATAAATCCCTGCGGGGTGTGAGCGACGGGATCCGTAGATTGGGAAGAGGTGCTACAGTGCAGGGAATGTCTCGTTCCATGTGTGGAAAATGGCTCCAGAGCAGATGTTAATGATTGGCTAAAAGGAGTGACTGCATTTGGGCGTGTCAAAGACCATAGTGTGAAGGAAGTAGCTGAATCTGCAGGTGTATGGAAGCAGCGTACGGTCATACGGGTCTACCAGCAGTGGATAAAATCCCAGTCTACAGGGAATTCTCCTTGGAACTGTGCCAGGGAAGGCATCCACCAAATCTGGCCCAACTGCGCGATTGAAACACACCAAACATGTCTTGGGACCATGCTAACTTAAGTCGTGTCTACAAGCTAACGATGGGATCATCAGACAATGCTGACAAGTGCAACAGCGCCCCCTACTTTGAACTGCATCTTCATGAGATGTTGGATTGGTTTCCCCGGCATTCCCGGCACACTTAGCCCAGATTTTCTCACGGCTTACATGTAGCCGTGTGAGACTAGTCTGAACTTCACTTCTACTGGTTTTAGTTCTGGAGATACGAGACTGATGTAACTTAAACCCCACCAATTAGCATGCTGCTAACTGCATGCCTAAACCATCACCCATTCTCCTCAAAGTGTTCAGTTCAGTGAACTCTAATAGACTTGATTATGTGTGATTATGTATTGAGTCCCTGTATGACTCTTACTGATATCGATAAGCATAGAGTAGTAGTAGCTCCATCTAGAAGTCTGAATTTGGTACAGGGTTTTCTGCATTCCTACGGATAACAGTCAAACATGTCCGCCACACATGGCTTGGCTGATCGAGCACATTTGTGGTAAGGGGGGAAATGTGTAAATTTGATATCTGTTCTCCAAGCTGTTACTTTAGCAGCATCCGAATTACACGAGCTGGAAAGTCCAAGCGCTCCCGGGAGTTAGGTGAGAATTGTGAATGCTAACGCTTCTCTGCAGAAGGTATGGAGAGTGAGAAGCTGAGCTAATAGTCCAGCAGTATAGAGACTCCTTCCAGGATGAACTGTCAGACACCGGTAGACGCTCTGACAAACTGTGAAGAGTCTAATCTGACTGGAGATGATAACCAATACCCCCTTTACTCCACTACAGCCAGCCAATATCATATACCATATTCACCACTCTATAACATAGAACCCTGCAGAGTGATGAATCCACACACCTCTATTTTGAAGGACAACAGGTGTAGTCTAATGTGAGGGAGGGGTGGAGTGGGGTGGGGTGGGGTGGGGTCATGCCATAGAACTCATTTATTCAGTGTTTGAATTGTTCTCTGATGTTCTACATAGAAGGTATGTGATTTTGTTCCCCCAGATGCGGTTCTACACTGGGCCAATTTCCCCCCTATGATCTGGCTTTAGAATGAGACGAGCTGTTTTCCATTTTTTGGTGAGCTCATGAATAACTAAATGAGCTCTGCTCTGATTGGCTGGATAACAGCGAGACACCGCCCACGACGATCACACAGAAGCACCATGTGGAAGTAGACCAAATAAAATGAGCCTCTGTGTAAATAAGCTCCGCTCTCAGCAGCGGAGCTGCTCCATATTGTCCAGGAGTTTGGGAAACTGTCCGGAGTGAAATGTGCAGACTGCAGGATTAAAGTTGTTCTGGGATCCTGTTAAAGATGTGGGAGCTGAAGTTCCTGTTCTCCAGCTTGTTTTGGGAATTTTCTTAGAGAGTTTCTTCTTCTGAGTAATGGTTCCTCCTAGTGGTTCTTTCTCATTTTCTTAGGGAGCTTCTCCTTTTGAGTCTTGGTTCTTCTCAGAGGTTGTTCTTCATGGTCTTTACGAGTTTCTCCTTTTGGATCTTGGTTCCTCTCAGTGGTTCCTCCTCATGCTCTTTGGGAGTTTCTTCTTTTGAGTCTTGGTTCCTCTCAGTGGTTCCTCCTCATGTTCTTAGGGAGCTTGAGTCTTGGTTCCTCTCACTGGTTCTTCTACATGAGTTTACGAGTTTCTCCTTTTGGGCCTAGGTTCCTCTCAGTGGTTCCTCCTCGTGTTCTTAGGGAGCTTCTCCTTTTGAGTCTTGGCTCCTCTCACTGGTTCTTCTACAAGCTCTTTACGAGTTTCTCCTTTTGGATCTTGGTTCCTCTCAGTGGTTCCTCGTCATGTTCTTAGGGAGTTTCTCCTTTTGAGTCTTGGCTCCTCTCACTGGTTCTTCTACATGCTCTTTGCGAGTTTCTCCTTTTGGATCTTGGTTCCTCTGAGTGGTTCCTCCTCATGTTCTTTACGAGTTTCTCCATTTGGATCTTGGTTCCTCTCACTGGTTCTTCTACATGCTCTTTACGAGTTTCTCCTGTTGGATCTTGGTTCCTCTCAGTGGTTCCTCCTCACGCTTCTTGGGAGCTTCTCCTTTTGATTCTCGGTTCCAGTTATTTTCTGACACCGTCGGGCTTAGCGGAGGGTATTAGGAGGTTACACCCACATTCTGGATGAGCTGCTTCGGGACAATGGCCGCTCCAGAACGTGCTATTGTAATAAAGCTGAATTAAATTGACCGTTTATGTTCAATTACCACTCAGCTATAAGGCTGAAGCTGCACTGATTGTGCTATTGGGATTTTTAAGTGTAATTTCCCCGTAATTTTGAAAGGTTACAGCAAAGTGTTTCTTGTATAAGAATGCACATCTCTCCAGCTCCACACATGCCTGACAGTCACCTAATCGAGCAGCTAATTGCATCAGGTCCCCGTCATCTAATTATCAAGCGAGTGTCTATCTTGGAGAAAAGAAAAGCTAAGTGTGCCATGTGACTCCGGCACCGGGAGCCGTTGTTAAGGCACGGAGAGGGTCTTTTCACTCATTCAGCAAACACTAAATCTGAAGGAGGCCACCTCCACAAGCTGAGGCGCACCTGCTCACAGACTAATTTGTGGATAGAGGTCTTTTTCGGCAGACGTTCCAGTGAACGTTCCCTATTCCAATATGGGAAAAAGCCTCAGTGGGTTTTAAATAGGGAAATGTGTCGGGGTTTATGTAGAGTCAAACAGGCTCACTCATCACCACTAGTAAGGCCATAGAGATGGAACACAGGGAGCTGTGAAAGCTCCACAATGAGCCGCTCTCTGCACATTACTGCACCTGCGGCTGCACCCCCTGCTAGGCTATTCACCGCGGCCTCAATGCGGTGTTTGGGTAAAAGAGAGAGAGGCAGAAAGGAAGGAAAAGGGGTGAGCGGAGAATGCGTGTCACACGGAGGTAAGAAAGACCCTTTCTCCGGGCTCTTTTTTTCACCTGAAGAAAAGGTCTGAGCGCTCCAGCTGCGTTTTCGTCAGGGGAATTTTGAACAGCCCTGCCATCAGCAGACGCAGCCGTGGCCAAAAGTGCAGCAGCTGCTGAGTCAGACGGGGTGAGTGGCATCCCTTAAGTGGAGGCTGGAAGCGAGAGAGCTTTTAGGCTACAAGAGCAGGAGAGGACAGCGCAAGATGAGGCTTCGACCGCCGGCCGCTTTCAAATCACCGTATTTGCTTTATTCATACGGAAGCTGTTTCAGTTGTTCCGTCACACGCGGGTGGGAACAGGGGAATTACTGGGCAGCTAGGGGGAAATGTCTTTGCAGAATAATTTGCCCATTTTTGATCATTTCAAAGCGTAGATGCGGAACACTTTGGGTTATAAGTCAGCGGCACAAAGCTCAGCCAAACGCCTTTAGTATGAGTTTAAGTAATGAAGATCCTTTGAACAACTTTATTAGGAATTAGAGTGATGACACTTCACTGAACACCTGTAGACTTAACTGGAGTAATCAGGCTTTGGGATGAGTTAGAGCAATAAAGCTCCACTGAAAGCCTTTGATGTGAGCTGCAGCAAAGAAGCTCTACTGAACAGTTTGGGGATCAGTTGGAATGAGGAAGGACCACTGAACACCTTTAATAGGAGGTGTAGTGAAAAGATCAAGTGACCATCTTTAGGCTTACTGGAGTGATTAAGAAGGTTTTGGAGCTCTATTGAAACCATTTGATATGAGTGTAGTAATGAAGATCCATCTACCTGCTTTGGGATGAGTTGGTGTGATGAAGGTCCAGTGAACATCTTTGGGATGAGTTGAAGTGATGAAGGTCCAGTGAACATCTTTGGGATGAGTTGGAGTGATGAAGGTCCAGTGAACATCTTTGGGATGAGTTGGAGTGATGAAGGTCCAGTGAACATCTTTGGGATGAGTTGGAGTGATGAAGGTCCAGTGAACATCTTTGGGATGAGTTGGAGTGATGAAGGTCCAGTGAACATCTTTGGGATGAGTTGGAGTGATGAAGGTCCAGTGAACATCTTTGGGATGAGTTGGAGTGATGAAGGTCCAGTGAACATCTTTGGGATGAGTTGGAGTGATGAAGGTCCAGTGAACATCTTTGGGATGAGTTGGAGTGATGAAGGTCCAGTGAACATCTTTGGGATGAGTTGGAGTGATGAAGGTCCAGTGAACAACTTTGGGATAAGTTGGAGTGATGAAGGTCCACTGAACATCTTTGGGATGAGTTGGAGTGATGAAGAACCAGTGAACAACTTTGGGATGAGTTGGAGTGATTAAGGTCCAGTGAACATCTTTGGGATGAGTTGGAGTGATGAAGGTCCAGTGAACATCTGAAGAAGGTCCAGTGAACATGTTTGGGGTAAGTTGGAGTAATGAAGGTCCAGTTGCTGTGATGAAGCTCCACTGAAAACCTTTACTCCTACTGAAGCTAGCTGAATGCAATCAAATCCTCACAGCAATGTTCCAATGTCTAGTGTAAAACCTTCCTAGAACAGTAGAGGCCATTACTGCAGAAGTGTATGTTAGAAGTAACCACTGTATGTATAAGTTGATGGTGGTGCTGGAGGGGGAAGGTGGGGGAGAGGGGCCGATGCCTGGCCCCAGTGAATATGTTCCATGGTCCACGTCTGGAGGGGGAAAATGCCGCTGCAGTGCCGTAGGGCCGTGATGTTCGGTGACGCACCTGATCCATTTATAGCAGCTGAGTCCTACTGCAGCACTGCAGGGAGAAAGAAAAGCTCAGCAGATCCTACACTACAGGCCAAACGCACAGGAGCAAGCACGGGCTCATTTAAAGGGCCAATACCGTGCAGGAAATGAACAAAGCAAAAGTTTCAGAACGTACAAACAGTCCAGGTACGGAAACTGCAGGTAGTGTGTGGTTCTAAGTTATTCTATGGTCACAAGCTTGATTTCATAACAACAGAAGAACCTTCTTTAGGTAGTATCTGGAACCATTTTCAAACAGGTTCTACTTAAAAATGGAATAAGCATTTACTGATATTATTTAATCACTTCTATTGCTTTTAATTGAATAAAACAATCTTTGAGTCTTGAACATGATTATACTCAGCGTCAGGCAGTAACGTACACATGTAACGGTGTTACATATTTAGAATACAACCCTAAGTAACTGTATTCCGATACAGTGTAGACAGACGGTATTCAGAACCCAGTCTCGCTGGTGGCATTAAGGGATTAATCTATTTAACACGTTTATTCACTCTCAGATTAAATGACAGGGATTCCGTGTATCTCCCAGAAGCCCTTGAAATGAAACACACAACTACAGGTTTACATGCGGTCCTTAAGCTGCCTGCTCACTCGAGGTCACTCCTGGATATCTCCTATATGCTAACTAAGGCTAGATAACATGTCAAATATCCATATTGAGTATAAAAGAGACTGACGATTCGTGACTTAACATTAGCTAACTTTACATTCAGTGTGTTAGCTTTATGTAGCATACAGTTCCAAGTTTATTGATAATATAGGCTACAATATAGACTACCTGCTACTGGCATTCAGGTGTAAGGCTGCTCAGAAAATGGTTTACATGATTACATGTTTCTGGTCCCTGTATGAGCTATATGCATGGCTGCTCCTGATGAAAGGTCTAGGCTCAGATACAACATGGCTAGCATAGCAGTTTCAGCCTTCACTCCTTTACAGCAAATGTTTACTGTATACATTCAGGAAGATGCTAATACGTTCAGATAGTTGCTACAGTAGAAGAACACAACAGGATATGAAGTAATAAGTAATTAGATTGCTACATTAAGCCCGCTGTTAAAGTGCTGAAGTGTTCGGAAGTATTTAGAATACTGTACTCTAATGAAATATGTTACAAAGTACATTGTAGGGCATGTATTCTGTAGTGGAATATGTTTAACAGTACAAAACTGATTATAGAATTTAGATACATCAAGTGAAATACAAAAAAGTTATCAGGTTGAGTTTAGACCTTCCATTGGGATATACCGTCAATCTAGAAACTCTAGAGGAGTTTGGCTAGTGATGCACAACTGAGGGTTTACTAGAATCGACTCCTCAACTCCACTATATGGGATACAGATTAAACCATCCTTATTAATGTGGTTAACGCAGCTTTGAGTAGCTACAAATAATTATATTCAGTTTATTTCACCTGCCGAGGAGCGGGGAGAAAGGTTTACCCTGAGAGCGTCATCACTGTAGTCAAAATTCTTTTAAAAAGAAATACAAATGTATTTCAGTTCTTTAAAAATAAAGGTGGGGTGTGTCATGTTCTTCTATTAAGAGGTTGAAGTTGACTACACATTTGTCAGCTTCCTATTTGACTCTTCCGGTCTACCTTAAGTGATGCAGCAGTTAGCATAATGGTGCGCCACTGCCAGAATGTAACTGCAGAGCCATTTAAGGTGGAAAGAAAATCTGAATAAGAAGCTGGAGAAAAGAGGAAATCTCAGCTCCGTCCTCTTTCCCATGGCGTTCTGTGAAAAACACGGAGTTATTTATTTTCTGTGGATTGATTCTAATAATGGTGACTCAAATACCTGAACAGGACGTAGAGATCGTTCCTGTGAGCAGAGTTTGAGCTACAGCGGCTGGTGAGCAGCATTGGTGTTGTTTAAAGCCGTTTGAACAGACAGTTTGAGGCTGTTTAAACTCTCCTCTGTCAGAATGACCCTCCAGCCGAGTACAGTGAAAAAGCAGGGCAGTCATCAGAGCCGAAGAGTTCACTCCCAGCATTTAGACTCTCAGAGTCATTTAGAGTAGACCCTGGGGTCCAATAATCAACTCTTGGGAATCGACTCCCTGTCACTACGTTTGGTTACAGCATGGCGAGGAAAATCTGAACGTATCCATCAAATGAGAGTAAATCCAAATGACATATCTTTCCTAGAGCATGATAATTCAGCATGTGTTATATTATATGAATATTTCTCAACATTAGCTAACAGCTAATCATCTTTCAAATAGTGTAGTTTTGCCCCATTTTGGCTTTGGTGGTTTTAATTTTCAGTACATTTCAATCAAGGTGTTGGTGGTGTATCTGGCATCACTGTGGAAGTAAGGGGCCTAAAACTGCATTTTGGCACTGTCCAGTGTAAAACAGGTATCTTCATTTGTGTTGATTTTTACTTTTATGAATCATCATTTAAACACAGCAGCTGCCCGACACAGCAAATGGCCCAAAATCACTTGGGAAAAAGTCTGGTTCCATTTGAGTTACATTAAATCTAAGTCAGGTTTTCACCCTCTCCTGTAAAGTTGCCATTTCCTTTTCTCTGGACAGCGATGATTATATTAATGTGTAAACAGATTGAGCCTAGCATTCGTTCAGGCAGACCACAAAGTGAAGCTCAGGCCACAATAACCTACTGTTACCAGCTGAGTTCAGTCTGAAGTTGTGCCAGTCTATCTATCTATCTATCTATCTATCTATCTAAGCTGGTTGAGATGTTTGCACCATTTATCATTGTTCACCCAAAAGAAAAATCATATTTTCACCCAAAAATAATAATTTCATCCTAATAAATACAAAAAATATATACACTTTGTTTGATTCTACACCAGATCCTGTAGAAATACAGGCGTACATGTTATTCTGAGCACAGGTGCAGCTCATATCAGCCCATAACTATAACTAGCAAGAAAGCTAAATTGGCTAACCAGTTTAGATGCTTTAAAGTGCAATATATTGACTAAAAAGATAATTGCATCATTAATCAAGATTATTATGATGGAGTATTAACTAGAACTAGAACCGTATCGTTCCCCTGTTTATTCGGGTCAGTTGTTTTTTAACAATGTGCAAAAAGGTGCAAAAACACCCAAAGACCAGGTGAGCATCTCAACTGTGGCTGAACATATCCAGAGAAATACTTCCTTCCCTGGCGAACAGATGATAACACCACGCGGAGCAGGGAGCAGAGTGAAGCTGGGAGAAAGCCTTTCTTCATCCTCAGATTCCAACTCTGCAGAATCGAGCCACCGTCTATCAGCAAAACTGGGGCAGCTCTGCGAGATCACACAGAGCAACGCTGGTGTAGCACGTCTCTCTGAAGCCTCATCTAGCATCTAGCACACTTCTACTCTGGAGTAATTAGGAGACTGTGAGGTTAATTACAGCCTGTCCGGATGAAAGGAGCACTGCTTTAGTGTTTAGCAGGCCAGGAGAGAAGGGTAAAGGCTCAGACTGAGAGAGCTAAAGGATGGGGGGGGTGGTCTCTCTCTCCGTCCCTGGAGCTTACACCGGCCAGCTAATTCCTAATTCCACACTACAAACTTCACTGAGCACAGAAATTAAAGCCAGAGCCCTCGCACGCTGAAGATTCCCGGGCGTCACGAATCAACATGCAAGACAGAATAAGTCGTACATCACCTCAAAGGCATGGCGGGAGTTTTCCTGTTCCTCATTGCTGTTTCCACAGCAACAAATCTAAGCTAAGAAGTCACTCCGGAGGAATTAGATGGAGAAGTCTTTATTCGCCTCTTCAACACAGATTACACTGGTACACTCAAAAAACCTCTTTTCATTTCGCAGCTCTCCGACTTCATAACTGACAACTGACACACGCGTTCTTATCCCGTGGAGAGACGAGGTCAGTCACTGGGTCACGGGAGCCACGCGATGTCACATAACTCATTCACACGTGTGGTCAGGGTCACGTGTACACACAGCCTCCGTCCACCTGGGAGAAACAGACAGCACTGAGAGACAGTAACACAGCCCAGGTAGACACCAACCTCCAGCAGAACTGCAAAGACGCAACAAGCTTTGTATTGTGGAGTATTACAGTCTGTCAGAACGAGCGTGTGGGTCGTATCGCCCCCTACACTTCCTGGAGTGTATTACAGTCTGTCAGAATGAGCGTGTGGGTCGTATCGCCCCCTACACCTCCTGGAGTGTATTACAGTCTGTCAGAATGACCGTGTGGGTCATATCACCCCCTACGCTTCCTGTAGTGTATTACAGTCTGTCAGAATGACTGTGTGGGTCATATCACCCCCTACGCTTCCTGTAGTGTATTACAGCCTGTCAGAATGACCGTGTGGGTCGTATCGCCCCCTACACTTCCTGTAGTGTATTACAGTCTGTCAGAATGAGCGTGTGGGTCATATGAACATTATAGAGCACTTTTCAAATGGAACAATAGAAGTCATATCGCCCCCTATGCTTCCTGTAGTGTATTACAGTCTGTGCTTTCTTAAATGCATTAAACTAATAACTTACAAACTAAATTAAACAAACCATCACTATCCTGAACTGTATGTGTGTTTAATGTATGAATGTATAAAGACTTGTAAATATTTATTAATATTAAATGTTCTATGTTATAATACAAAGGGCAGCTCTTGTGATTTGAATACTGCCCTGTTTGGCTTTTTATTGAATAATTAATCTTTAAATTAAAATTCTCAAGTTAAAAAGAAACACTTACTGCCCAGATAAACATTTGTAAAAATATTTGTGGCTTCCTAAAATTACTACATATATAATATATATATAAATTCAGTGTTTTGGTACAGAAATGAAACACACAAACAGAATTGGGCTGCTGCTGTGTAGGAACTATGAATCATAGCTGCCACAGTAATGCAGGACTGTGTGCTGTGTACACCGGGACCGTGGGCTCGGCGGTGTGCTGGCCGGCCGCTTGGCATTTGCATTTGTGTACTTGCATGGGTCATGTTTCTGACCTTAGAGTGCAAACTATGAATTTCATTAGCTCTTTTATTCATTGTTTATTGTCTCAGAAGGAGAAAATTGGTTTGCAGTCGTGGTTCATACAAATAAATCAATACAAATACATAAACAAACGGACGCTGTTTATAAAACTGAAAAGGTTTGAGTGTACTCAATTCAGATATGAACATCAGTTCCACATGAATAAAATATATTCAGGCGATGTGGAGGGGGGTCTGTAGAACCTCCGAATTTCAGGATGGTTTAACTGCGGACACAGGAGCAGTCGGATTGTAGGCCTGGTTTAGGGTAGAGTTTGTATTTGTATTGTGTGTTTAATTTATGTTTTTCAGCAGGTTGAATCACCTTCCTCCACTGCTGTCGGCAGCTTCGGAGACCTCACTAGATTTCTCTTACAAAGTCTCCAAAAATCAAATTAAACTTTATTTGTCATGTTCATGGTCATACACGGCACAACTAGCGGTGAAATGCAAGTGATTGCAACAATAAGAAAATATAAAGACAGAACGTCTGAAATATAATAGAACGTAATATTGAAAATAGGTTATATACTTACAAGGGTTACATCTATAAACGGCACTTAAGACAGTAATAAGTAATATTAAATAGTTAAGTAATGCAGCAATTAATCATTATCTAATGACAGAAATTTTATTTATTTATTTCTATTTTTTATTAAGATTTTATTTATTTTTTGAGTTTATAATCTTTACTAAATGCTTAATTAATGCCTCAATTAATAATTTAAAACATGTATGTATGTGGTCTAATCGGCTACTGGAGTATTCTTATCCTGCAAGGTGTTCATGGTCCAATTCCCCTGTTTGTGTGTGTGTGTGTGTGTGTGTGTGTGTACACAGTACCAGTCAAAAATTTAGGTACACTCCTCTAACTGGATGTAGGTGATCTTAAAGACTCTACAGTCGTACACTGAACAGCTCCAGCTGATGAGAGTCTGACCCAGTACATACCCTGATACCCTGTAGTGTATTACAGTCTGTCAGAATGAGCGTGTGGGTCGTATCGCCCCCTACACTTCCTGTAGTGTATTACAGTTTGTCAGAATGACCGTGTGGGTCGTATCGCCCCCTACACTTCCTGTAGTGTATCACAGTCTGTCAGAATGAGCGTGTGGGTCATATCGCCCCCTAAGCTTCCTGTAGTGTATTACAGTCTGTCAGAATGACCGTGTGGGTCGTATCGCCTCCTACACTTCCTGTAGTGTATCACAGTCTGTCAGAATGACCATGTGGGTCATATCGCCCCCTAAGCTTCCTGTAGTGTATTACAGTCTGTCAGAATGAGCGTGTGGGTCATATCGCCCCCTACAATTTCTGTAGTGTATTACAGCCTGTCAGAATGACCGTATGGGTCATATCGCCCCCTAAGCTTCCTGTAGTGTATTACAGTCTGTCAGAATGAGCGTGTGGGTCATATCGCCCCCCTAAGCTTCCTGTAGTGTATTACAGTCTGTCGGAATGAGCGTGTGGGTCATATCGCCCCCTAAGCTTCCTGTAGTGTATTACAGTCTGTCAGAATGAGTGTGTGGGTCATATCGCCCCCTACACTTCCTGTAGTGTATTACAGTCTGTCAGAATGAGCGTGTGGGTCATATCGCACCCTACAATTTCTGTAGTGTATTACAGTCTGTCAGAATGACCGTGTGGGTCATATCGCCCCCTACACTTCCTGTAGTGTATTACAGTCTGTCAGAATGAGGGTGTGGGTCGTATCGCCCCCTACAATTTCTGCAGTCTATTACAGTCTGTGCTTTCTTAACTGTATTAAACTAATAACTTACAAACTAAACTACACAAACCATCACAAACTGTGCAGGATTCCCACTCTGGAAAAGTGAGTGGAGGATATGAAGTTTCTCCACCTCATGCAGGAGCTGAAACTCTACAAGCCCTTTCACTGATAGCTGGGATCTCAGCTGAGTCTGAGCTGATGTAGGAGATGCAGCTCCACTAAACACAGCACCAAACAAACAGACTGAATGTCTGAATAAGTGCAACTGAGGTCTGAGTCTTTACTCCCAGCAGAACGGACAGACAGGGACATACGGGTTTTCCAGAAGCCAAGACTCTGTGTGCTTTCAGATGTAACTCCATGTATTCAGTTCAGCCTGAGCTGCGTTTGGAGATTCTGATCTTTCTGACATTTCTGAAAGAGTTCTATTTGCTGGAACATAGCTATTTAGTCATCTCGGATCTCGATCGTTGTCATGCCAACAGTAAAAGCGAGTGGGGTCAGAGAGTTCATGCCGGTGACGAAAGGTCATTTATTTATGTGAAATTCTAAATAAAACAGTTTGGCTGGAATTTATGCTTGAAAATGTTCTAATAAAAATCACGTTGCAGAACAAGGTGACCTTCAAAGTGCTCAACTCACTAATAAGCTTCAGTCTACATGTTCTAACGTCCCCCAAAAACTTTCTTGACATGCTTTTACTAAAACAGGGTCCAAGGTATTGCATCATAAACAAGACCCCCAGTGACAAGGTCAATAGGTCTTTTAGTAATTTTGCTTAGAATGGTCCAGTCTGGCATGTCACGTGGTACGACCTCCTTAGGAAAACCAATAGAATGTGTCTTTATTATAATTCTGCTTTATTAATATGTCTGATTAATTTGTAATTAGTCTGAAAAGTCAGACTGCATGACCAGTAAGTCAATGGTGCAGCCGTAGCCTGTAAAGCTGTATGTACACCGTTACATGGTGTAATAAGGAGAGTTCAGTACATAGAACCGACATACCGTGAACCTCAAACACTGTTGTTCCGCCTTCAAATCCAAATCCTGCATTCCCAAAACAGGACGGGAAAACGGGCCGATTCCGAAATCCTAAACTGTTACGGAAGAGACTCATTAATATTTACACCCCCAACATTTACATACAACCACAACAGAGCTGCAGAACCAACATGGTGGACTATGTGTACAAATTTAGCGTTCCAGGCTGGGAAGGGGATGTCGGAACTTTCCCTTCCCAAGGAACCCGACTGTCAGCAGTACATGTTTAAACCAGACTGAAGTTGCTTCCTATTCACCAGTATTCCAATAACATGAGAAAGAGCCACTGAGAGGACTCAAGATTCAAAAGGAGAAAGTTTCTATGAGCATGTGGAACCTTCAGGAACAGCAGAACAGCAGCCTGTAAGTAGCAGCCATGCTGTGTGATTGTATCCGTGTTTGCCGGTTGAAGCAGATCATCTTAAACTCAGAGTTCCATAGTGAGGATCAACTTTAATCTACTGTGTGTTGATGTCCAGGTGAAAAGCCAGTAGCTAGTACAGGGAACGTTAGCTACTAGCATTAGCTCCAAGTAACTAGCATAGCTAACTAAATAGTGTGAGGGCGGAGCTTATTTACACAGAGGCTCATTTTATTTGGTCTATTTCCACATGGTGCTTCTGTGTGACCATCATCGGAGGGCTCTCGCTGTAAACCAGCCAATCAGAGCAGAGCTCATCTAATTATCATGAGCTCACCAACAAATGGGAAACAGCTCGTCTCATTCTAGAACCAGATCATAGGGTGGATATGGGCCCAGCGTAGAACTACATTGGGGGAACAAAGTCACATACGTTAAGGGGTCAGTGTCCTCTTTCCTCTCAGTCCTCTGTCCAGTGTTAATGTCCTCTCTCTGTCCACACATTTGAACCAGGTAAGCTCCAAACGACAGTGCACAGTGAACATGCAGTGAAACTGACCTTGAATCTGACCTAAAGAATAACCGACTGAATGAACCTGAACTGTAAGCGTAGTGAGCCGTGTCTGACTCTGGCGTGGCTGGCGGGTGTTGGTGTTATCAGGCCGGGTTTTGAATCGCTGCGGGATGTGTACCTACACCACCGCCTCTCCCAAACAGGATATTACATCCTCAGTTTCCCCCACGCGGGCCCACACACTCTCCAGCTAATGTGACTGTTCTGACTTCCAAATAGTGGAGCCTGTCAGATGGGATCAGTCGGGCTAATCCCCCCGCGGACCCATCCTGCGCGCGCTAACAGGTATTTCTGCCTCCGTGTGATAAGTGTTTTCCTGGTGGGGCGTCTGATGCGGACGCTTGGCGGAGGACGGGGATAAACAGGGTTTTTATCGGTCTGTGGTATTTGTGGGCCACAGGTATTTCAAATAGCAATTTGTTTGATGGCGGGAAACTCGCAGCGGTCCACGGAATCGAATAAGATTTCTGGGGTGCAATTAATTTTTTTCTTCAGCGCTCAAAGCCGCGTGGTGGTAAAGGAGGAGGAGGGAAGCGTGTTTATGTTGAAAGAGGGACGTCAACAAAGAGCAGCTAAAGAAACGCACATATAGATACAGAGCGTAAACGCGGAGGGTAAACACAGAGGGCTGATTTCCTCAGAGGAAGCTGCTCGTGCATTGTTTGTTCCTCTCTGAACTGTTTCTCCAGATTGCTAATGAGGAACAGCGTTCACAACGGAATATGAATTCAAACTCTGGCTGGCGGAGAATGTTAACAAAGTCAGATCTACATGTGACACTGGATAAGCGTCACTGATGCCATCTGCTGTGAACAGCAGGTTCAGACTGTCACAAGAATGGAACGAATCAGTAACAACATTAGTGAGTAGAAAAGTATATTTCCTGAAGAAAGTGATTGCGCAGCTTAAGCTAGCTGCTAGCCGGTGGCTAAGCTGTTGCTAAAAAGTCTATGGGAGGAAGGAGGGATGAATAAACGAAACTTAGAGGAGTGCGGATTCCCATAACCATAGTTGCTAACTACGTTAGCAAATTACATAGATGGAATGATAGAGCTCCGATGCAAGTGTTTGCCAAAACCATGGTTGGAACTATGGAGGTCACTACGTTGGTAACTTACATAGTCCGAACCATCGTACCACTTTGATATGCTGCTTATGGGGCTTTTTTAAAATTACTAATAGTTCTTGTATTTTGCTTTTGAAGAAATGTTTTTACAAAAAGTGTTATCTATTAATATTCTATATAATATCTATATTTATAATGAATATCAATATTATTATTGTTATTTTCATTGCTGATATTTTTATATATTTTTAAATTGTATTATTATTATATTATTTCTATTACTGTGACTGGTAGTTGTGATGTAAAGTTATATGTTTACAATATGAATAAAGATGAGGAGCCTAAATAATACTTTAATTACGTATACTGATTCCCATATTTTGGCCTTATCTTACATGGTTTGTGAGTTTTTGCACGTTTCCCGTTGTGAAAGTCGAACCAAACACATTTGGAACAATGGTGGTTTGAACTATTGTAGTTCAAACCAACGTGGAGTATGAGAGTTTCGGGAAACTGTCGTACTTCAGATGTTAGCCAGTTTAACGATGCATCGCACCGCGTTAGTTCAGTGCTAACCTACATCGCTGTACGGGACACACACCCCAGTATGGTCGTGGATTAGAGTTTGGAGACGCCCTGAGGGAGTAAAAAAAAAATCTGAAAAATCATAAACCATGCATCCAATCAAAGTGCTGTATACGAGCACACCATTCCCGGTCAGAACGAAAACTTTGGAGTTGGAACCGTGTCAGTATCTCTTAACCAAGAAGACGAAAAAGAGAGTGCATTTCCTGAAGGAAACCCCGAATGCTGCGCAGCTTAGGCTGCTAGGCTGTGGTTGCTAAAGGAGGAGCGAGGGATGAATAAACAACACGTACAGGCAGTACGGGTCGGCAGTAACACATCCAGCACCACCACACTGAACACGGGGTCCCCCAAGGATGTGTGTTGAGCCCCCTTCTGTTCACTCTGCCGACCCACAACTGCACACCGTCACACTCCTCCAAGTTTGTGGACGACCCAACTGTAGTGGGTCTCATCAGCAACAACGATGAGACAGAATACAGGAACGAGGTGAGCCGCCTCGCCTCATGGGCCTCTCTAAACGCGGAGAAGACGAAGGAGACTGTTGTGGATTTCAGGAGAACTCACACCCAGCATACTCCTCTGTCCATCCACGGTGCTGCTGTGGAGAGGGTGAGCAGCGGCAGGTTCCTGGGTGTGCACGTCACAGAGGACCTCTCCTGGAGCAACAACACAGCATCACTGGCCAGGAAGGCTCATCAGCGGCTCTACTTTCTCCNAGACCTTGCACTCCTCCACCTTCCGTTTCAGGATGCCCCACAGATGCTCTGGAGACATGCTTGGCCAGTCCAGCACCTTTACCCTCAGTTTCTTTAGCAAGGCGGTGGTGGTCTTGGAGGTGTGTTTGGTGGTCTTGGAGGTGTGTTTGGTGGTCTTGGAGGCGTGTTTGGGGTGGTCATCATGTTGGAATGTTGCCCTGCGGCCCAGTTTCCGAAGGGAGGGGATCATGCTCTGCTTCAGT
>CM067480.1:33342580-33358773 GCA_034552555.1 Semaprochilodus insignis | reverse complement strand
TGTGAGGTGTAAACAGAGTGATTGAGAGCGGGTTTGGTGTGAGGTGTGAACAGAGTGATTGAGAGCGGGTTTGGTGTGAGGTGGATCAGATGTTCTGTACAGTGGTGGTGATGGGAACCTGAGTTCTCCATATCTAGAACACACATATAGACACTTTATTGACTATCTAGACCACCAGTGAACCTACACGTGTCTTCTGAGTGTATATGGAATGTTGATGATGGAAAACCTGGAAATACTAAGTTTCTTTGGGGGACTATTTTGCCTTACAGAGCTCATTCAGCCTACAGCAGTTTAGCTCCACCTGTTCAGCTGTATGGTAAGTGAGTCGCCGAGGAGCAGAGCGCCAGCTGGACCTTCCTGTGTTCGTTTCTGATTCGTGCTGCTTGAATTAAAGAATAAGTTCGAATTTGTTCGAGTGCAGGACAACACCACCCACACGTCTGTCCGTCAATCAGCACCGTTACTTCGCCACAGCAGATTTCTGAAGACCTACACTGCCCTCTGGTGGAGGGAAGGTTATCAACACACCTCCACATTGAACCTCCACCGTCCAGCCACGCTGTCAGCCTGTCTGTGAATCTCCAGGGCAGATGTTTTAATGGATAAACATCCAGATGAACAAATCAAATAACCCCAACACACATAACAGATTTACAGTAGAGGTTACAGGTATAAAAGAAGAACTACATAATATAGAAATAAGACTGAAGTGTTCTGCAGAGACAGATATGCAGAGTTAATCCAGACTGTTATTTGGGTTACATGCTTCACATTCAAGAAAACATTTAAGGTGATGAACCTCACAAATAAACAGAGTTTCCCTAAAGAATGTATGTAATTCTGAGTACTGAGTATCTGCTGTTGTGGATCCATAATAATGTATATACTGTAGAAACTGGACCTAAATCCATCTGGATTATCATTACTGTGAAACATTTAGACTTACAAATCAACACAATGCATATTACACCTTAGTGCGGTAACCCAGCGTCACCTGAACACTCATCACATATCAGTCTGAGATATCAATCAAATCTAAACACCTGTCTGAAACTGATACCTGCGCGTTGACACAAATGTCTGTACGTAACTGTTGATGTATCTTGCTTGAGAAATCCAAATACAAATGGATACACATTTTCCTAAAACTGAAATATTACTGTTACTTGTTAGTTGTCGTGCAGTTTAATTGTAATTTTATTTAATATAAATATGAATATATAAATATTTTCTGTTGATGATTTTATTTGTTGCATTCTCTTATTTGTCCGTTTTATTTTAACACCGTTTTCCTCATCTGTATTGCTGTTTAACATTGGATAATAAAGATCAGATCAGATAACCTTTTATCATCCCACATGGGGAAATTTATATTGTTACAGGAGAAGAATAGCAGCAGAACAGATACAGAACAAGAGGGAGACTAAAGTTCAGGTTTACAGAATACAAAATAAGAAACTACAGAAAATAAATAAATAAATCTCTACTGTTAGATTAAAAATACAATAAAATACAATAAGAAAATACACAAATTTACATTGTAATTCCACAGATATATATTACACGGTTACTGAATGACACAGATATTTTAAAGATATTTCACAGTTATGTTTACCAGCTACACAGATACTGATAATCCGGCAGTCACCTAAATACTGAGGCTACAGGCAGTCAGAGTACATGAGTTATAGTGATGTTGGCAGTCAGTACAGGATGTATCCAGGTGATGTACAGGTAATAAGGCGCAGCAACAAATACTGGTCAATAATTAAGTCACATTTAATATATAGACATAAATAGATATAAAGCACTTTGAGCTGCATTTAGTGTATAAAATATATAAATAAAGATTATTAAAGGTATTAGTCACCCTAATTGCATTAACTTATACAAATATTAATTTAGAGTTACAGAGTTGACTTACGGATGATAAACATGTTAGTACTAGTTTCTCAGCTTAGTAATTTTAGTTGTTCGCTAAAATTCCTAATAACTGAATCGCTAAATTCAAAATTTTTATAGAAAAAAGGACAATTTATCAGATTTGAAAGCAGTGAAGGTTTAATTAAACTGAAATGTATTCATATCATTATACAACTTTTAATCAGGATCTGGAGGGCAAATTAGTGACCAAAGAAATCACTGAGCAGCGATGATTTATTTATTTATTTATTTATTTATTGACTTGCTTTATTAAATAAACATAGTTTTTAACACGCGTTTAAAATGTTGTCGTGGCAGAATCATTTATTTATTTTTAAATATTGGGCTGTTATTATTTTTCCCCGGGAGCGGAAGTCTTCCACCGTTCGCGTCAGACGTCATTTCCGGCTTGGTTTGAATCCGCGGCATGGACGTTCAGGGAGGTCTGGGTGAGAAACACGCTTATAGTTTTATAGCAGAGCTATAAACTGGACGGTTACAGGGTTTACTTTATGGTGTTTGTGATATAACGAGCGGTATGGACGCGGACAGGGCGCGCTGGGGTACAATTATATTCAATTATCATGATTAATATCAGCGCTGTTTATTAGTCAGCTTCTAATAGGAATTCTCCGGTCCACCTTAAATCGTTAAGCAGTGAAATGGTATTGCTCCGGCCGTCAGCGTTTAACAACAGCATCTTTTAAGGTGGAACGAGAAAAGTCAGCGAACCTCATCCTCGTGTTAGCCTTTTGCCATTTTAAAATACTGAATATGAATTTATATTGTAATATATTATATTTAGATGATTACCGCTACGTTATTAATATAAACACAGTTTTAATACGGTTTAAAATAAAACACCGGCGATATTAGCTAGCTAGCTGATCCACAGTTACAGAAACGTTAATATAATCACAGCGTTTGTCCAAAACTGCTTTAAACATGTTTTATCTGCTGTTCTACGTATAAAACTGCGTCTTCTAAACTCGGTATCTGCTGCATTCGCTTGCACTAGCTCGTTTTGGTGTTTGCTAGCGCTAGCGTTAGCTAGCCTTGGTTAGCGTGCTAAGCTGCATATGCTACTGTTGTTCTCTTCCTCTCTCCTGGAAACCTGCTGCACCATGATTGGCTGGTGCTGCCCAGCCGTGCGCTCGGATTGGCTGACGGTATGAGTTGTGTCCAATCGTATTGATGGTTGGGCGGAAAGAAGGGCGGGAAAACGGTGCGGCTACTTTACCAGCTAGTTAGCCTGGTAGCTAGCGGTCCTGTCAGCGCTGTTCTAGAGCTCGTGGAGGTTCGCTCTTCAAAATTCTACTTAGAACCGCCGTTTTCACGGGTTGGTGCTTTAGAGAACCATACTTTTGAATCAGATTGGTGAGTGTGAACGAGCTTTTTTGAAGTTCTACACACAATGTAGTGTTGTAAAATGAACACGGAGCTAGCCAAACCTGGTTTAAAGGTTCTCCTCACACTTCTCTCGGATTGGGTTCCTCTGGTACCAGTGCTCATAGAACCCATTTGTGACAACTTGCTGTGTTTTCAGTAAGTGTAGGATCACTTTAGCTGATCTGTGTGGTGTTTATTGATCTACAGTGGTTCTGGACGGTTTAGTTACTGATGATCTGACCGGAATGTTGGGCTGGACAGTTTTCCCGGAATACCGAACGGCTGTTCTTCTGTTTTGTAATTATGATTTAAATCGTGATTTTTTTATAAACTGGACCTTTTAATGGCCAAGAGTACCTGCACATAAGGTTTCTGAGTTCCTAACACAGTGTGGCAGACTGTCAGTTAGTCGTGGTTGTGATGTCACAGAACAGGGTTCGGTGTTTGTTTGGTCCCCGTTAGTTGTAGTAATCTAGAAGCAGAATCTCATGTGATTAGGTTAAATTCCTCTGTTCAAATCTTGAAACATATCCCTGTTGTTGATAATGAACTATAAAACTCTAATTTAAAGTTTTTGTGATTTGGAAATTGCACCCTAGTTCTCCGTTTTGGGGGGCTTTGTTGGCTCAGATCCTGTTCTGTTGTACCGTTGATCGTTCCTCTCACTCTGGAACATTTAATTTTAGACCAAAAGAGAGGAACAGAGTCGAACGAACTTGAGTTCCTGTTCTGGTAGACGCTGGATGATGTAAGACGTTACACTGCAGTTCTAGAAGCTGGTACTTTTTAAGGAATGATATTTTATGGAATCGTACGTCTACCGTCACCTCAGTAACAAGGCTTTATATTGGAGAACGGGTTTAGGGTACTCTCCACACGCCTGCTGTCCTAGAACATGTGAAGCATTAAGATTTATTTGGGTCAAGTGTTTAAACCCGTCGGTTTCGTAATGGGTTCTTTAGAGGATTTCCCACAGTGGATTTCCCTGCGAGTTGGATAACTTGCCCCCTGTTTGGACTTTGGTCTGATGAGGAGAATGTTCCTCCTCCTGCTCCTTTTGGAATGGCTTGAATTTTGAATTTAGTTGTGTCTGTTATCTCCCCCCCCGTTTGCACCGTAAGCCCTAACTTCCTCTCCCGTTCATAACAGGTATCGAACCAATGGCACTGGGCTCCCCCACCTCCCCGAAGCCCGGCCCTGGGGCTCAGTTCCTGCCCGGGTTTCTGATGGGAGACCTGCCAGCCCCAACCACCCCGCAGCCCAGGACCATCAGCCTGACCGGAGGAGGTGTTGAGATGAGGTCTCCTCTTCTGGCAGGTACAGATCATATGGATTGAGCATTGGATGTAATTTCTGCAAGGCCTCTGAAATAAACCACACGGTACTCGGGATGCCAGACAGTTCATCCCTCAAAACGCTTGATGTGAAAATATGTCAACAATGTTGCAGTTTCTGTTTTCAGCTGAAAGACAAAAAAAAGTTTTGGACAAATCATAAAACAAAGAATTTAACATGTACTGAACGTGAAAACGAGAACCAGTGATTTATAAAAAGACTCACTTGGGCCATTTAATAATTAGATCAACAGTGAAAATGTCGGTTGTGTGGAACGGTTTCACTACGAGGAACATCAGGTCACAGGTATGTGATCTCTGTTCATCTTCAGGAACTCAGAAATGACCTGAACACATGACCTGCTACACAGAGAGCAGCCCTGCAGCAGGAGTAGAAAGACGGCAGTGTCAGCTGCACACTTTGTACACAGTTTATGGAATGATGAAAACGTTCCCAAACCGGAGACAGAGAAACGAACACACAGTGATGGAATTTATTGACTTGAGCGGCCGCGTGTTCTCTGGATTTCGTAGTGTGTTCTGTGGCTACTTCCTGTAATATATAAAGTACGTTTTTATCTCTAGTCAGCTCAGTGTTTAGTTGAAAGCAGATTTAATCAATAATGAAATATAATTCTCCGTCTTAAATCTGCTGTCTGCAGGTCGGCCAGTCTTGTGTACTGATGGGCCGCTTAACTTAAAAAAAACAAAAAAAAAGAAAGAAAAACCATTACAGTGAAAACTATAAACATGAAAAAGTAACTTATGGTTTATAATTTACATTCTTATGACTAAACACTGGGTTCTGTGATTGAGCTGAACTTTAGATTAGGTCTTTTAGCACCAGCTCAAGGAGGGCTCACTGGACACCGGCTAGAAAAGCCCAAAGAGGGCTCAGAAACAGGTCCAGCGTGAGTCAACCAGAGTGCTTTACTTACACATCTCAGGTGCAACCAACACAAATCAAACTCATACATACGTCTCTCCTGTAAATAGTCCTTCGTGCTCGTGGCCACTGTCCTCTCCCTCCGTACTGGACAGAGCCAGTTTGGAGAGTCTGTACGTTCCTTTTTTGTGAATATTTTTTATTGTTTGCCAAAAATGAGACATAGAATAAACAAACAAGCACACTGACGCACCACAATGAGGTTGAGGGGGGAAAAAAAAGTATATAAATAAATTAGAGTACATTAAATGAGACAGTTTTGCACTACACACAGCTTCATGTCTGATTAGACAAATCTCTAACAAAGTCAGTAGCATCGGACCACTGTCGAACAGTGGCTGCCCTGGCATGATGTAACCTGGCAGTAATTCACTTGTATAAGAACATCCAAAAAATTATCTATAAACACAGAGTTTAAAAGTACACAGTGCTCAATCCTGAATTTTAAGGTTTTAAGATTTTTAAGGCAGCCATACTAGCAGCCATTAACCCTTTTTTCTCCCGGATAGTCATGTTAAAAGCAGAATCCGTGAGTATGTACATTCCTTTTTTTTTTTTGGATTGGGCCCAGGTGTGTCACATCACGACGTTAAGCAGCTTGAACGTGTGCATGTGTGGCTCTTTGTCGCTCCATTGCCAAAGATGCTGTTCAGGTTTAGTTCTGTGTTCTGCATCAGCGCTCTGCTTACAAATTTGTGCTCCTTGAGGTGGAAAAGTTTGCGAACCCTTGAATCGTTTGCGAACCCTTGAATCGTTTGCGAACCCTTGAATCGTTTGCGAACCCTTGAATCGTTTTTGAATCTGCAGAAAACTGCTGCATAAAGGTCACATACCCCAGGAGGTCAAGCTAATCAGCCCGTGATACAGTTTTCATGTGTACAGCTCCTGCTGTGTCTGATTGGTGAGGAGCTCAGGTTGTAACGTGGTCTGTCTGGTCTGCTTCACTCAGGTGGTTCCCCTCCTCAGCCTGTAGTTCCCACACCCAAAGACAAGAGCGGCGCTCCTCCAGTCAGGAGCATTTATGATGACCTGTCCAGCCCAGGGATTGGGATGTCACCTCTAGCGTCGCGCAAGCAAGTAAGATCTCAAGCTGCTTTAGAGCCAGCGCTCCGTCTGTGCACCAGAGCTGAAGTGATTTAGTCAGAACACTCAGATCTGCGCTGTGTGTTTGGAGGGATTTGAGGGATTTTGAGACCTTTTTATGGGGTACAAGGCTCCATTACTTGTTAGCTACATTACCAAAACTACCGAAAATAAAGATGATGGTCAGAGACATCAGACAGCACACACGTCCTGCCTGGTGCTTTGGGGTTAAACGGGCACTTTTTAACAGATGCTTTTTAATGGATTTAGAACTTTAACGTGTGTGTGTGTGTGTGTGTGTGTGTGTGTGTGTGTGTGTGTGTGTGTTCACTCTTTCTTGTTTTCCTCCAGCCGTTCTCAGTGCTGCAGACTCCACTGGCTGGTATTACAGGAACCCCAGGCACAGGTGAGGACTTACCTCATGGCTTTTAAAGTCGTATTAACGCTGTGAGACTTTGTGGTACAGTTGGCAGAACTAGACATTAGACGATTCAAAAACGTTTAAAGCTGCTCGCAACGTGTTAGATCAGTCTACTAGTGCATCAGCAGTTTCCCTCCTTGGGGTCCCTTAGCAGTCGTGACTGTGTAAAATTAGATGTGGGTATGAAGAGACAGGAACACGCTGGGTGTGTATTGCAATAACAGCAGGCTAACAAAGAAGAGGACATGCTAGCCCAAACAGCTGCTGCTGTGGTACATACTGTGGTTGGTTTTATTTGGGCATATTCAGTTTTCTTTCTTGGAAATATCTGGCAACCAGGCATCTCAAATTGATGTAGAGCATGTCTGTGTGGAGTGCAGTAACTGCTGAGAGCTAAACACACATCTACAGCTCTGGAAAAATGTAGGAGCCCACCTGTAAATGATCAGTTCCTCTAGTTGTACAGTTTCTGGGTTTGTGTTGGACCAAAATGAGCAGTTCTGTTTGATTCTATACCCTACTGGAAACACGTCTCCCAAATTCCAGATCAAATATTGTATTTAGATCTGTTTATTTAGAAAATCACTAATGACCCTCCAGAAGCCTGTTTTTAGAACCATGCTCGCTGTGCATTTCACCCCAGCCACCGCTCGCCAGTCTCTCTGTAGGTCACTTGAGGTCATCTTACGGTGGTTAAGGGACATTGGAATGAGGTGGCGCTCATCACGGTCAGTAGAGAGGGGTTTTGGCCCTCTGCCAGTCTGTAGCTGTGTTGTCCTGTGTGTTTGCTGCTTGACCTTGTTCTTATGAACCGGACGCTCAGTGTATCTGCCAGTAAAGCTAGAACCCGACCTTCTGTTCCTCACTAAGAACCTGCAGTACATGTGGAGATGCTGATTTAAGAAGAAGCTGGAGTGGTCTCTTATTTATTACCAGAGCTGTGTTGTGAGTGGTACTGTACTCACTGGGGTGTTGTGGGCCCAGTAGAATGAGTTTTTAGGGCCGTGTTTATAAAATTGTGGTTCTCAAAAAGAGATTTTACAAACATTTCAGTCTTGATTTGGTGAGAAAGTTTTCTAATATACAGTAGATCAAACTTTCTAGGAAATACTTTAATATTTTTGGGGAAAATTTGCCTCATTGTTGAAGTCAGCGAGCAGAATTCCTCAGCAGTGACCGCTGTAGTCTCAGAGTGCCAGTATTTGATAAATATTGCAATTTATTAAATATTCCTGTTGCAGCTGCCGGTATGTTCAGCCCTGCGAGTTTGGGGCAGCAGAGGAAGAGCACCCTCTCACCTGCACAGGTGGATCCGTTCTTCACCCAGGGTGATGCTCTGTCCTCAGAAGATCAGCTAGACGAGACCTGGGTCACAGTGTTTGGGTAAGAGAGCCTCAGTGTGTTTGGTGGTACACCAGGTGGTAAGTCGGTGTATTCAGCTACTACAGATCTGATTTGTAACCAGGTTGTTGGGCGTGTGTGTTCTAGGAGTGTTTTATTTGCCAGGTTGATCTTATTTAAGTACCTGTTTAGATCTGTTGCTGAGCGTTTTTGCTCTGTTAGGCTGCACTGCAGCTTACCAACCGTTTTCAGACACCCTGCAGGTGAATGACATGTACATTATAGGCATGTAGCAGATCTTATCCAGAACGACTTAGAGTGCTCGGCTGTCCAGTAGAGTAACGGTGAACTGATCAAATGTATATATCTTTACATTTTTTTCTGCTGGTGATCTTCAGTGATATTTGTATTTCTGGTAGACGTTCTTGTACATGTTCTTGCCTGGTTGTAACAGGTGAGATGGTTGTAACAGGTGAGATGTGTATCTATAGCAGACTGTAGTATTTATAGTTAATAGGTAATTGTAGCTGAGCTGGTACTTACTTACTCATGTTCATACCAGACATTGATGGCTGAAATTACAAAAAGCACTTGGCTGAGATAAAGCTGTCTTCAGACGGCGTTTCAGTGAGCACACACCTGAGCTAACCTTCAGTTCCAATACATAAATTTGCATATCGTTTGATACCCGGTAACGATCCAGTACAATTGTTGAATTAATAAACCATACATGTCACCATGTGGGACAGACTGAAGGCACCAGGACTGACCCAAACCTTACCATGTTTGTGAAACTAAGTACCTCCATACGACTGGCTCTCTGGCTCGCTCAGTGGTTGTGTTCCTGTTTGTAAGGGTACTCACTGTATCTACCAGTAAAGCTAGAACCCAACCTTCTGTTCCTCACTGAGAACCTGCTGTACATGTGGAGATGCTGATTTAAGAAGAAACTGGCGTGGGCTCTTATTTATTTCCAGAGCTGTATTCTATACAGTGTACAAAAGTAACATTCCGATTAATCATTGAGTTGGTGCTTGTTTTTGTTTTCCCCTGTTATAAGGACTTCATGCTAATTGGAATTAATACTTTGTAGGAAATTAAGCTGATTTGATTTATTGCTGCAGTGGTCCCATCTACTAGAACCAGAGCTACCTGCTCCGAACTTAACACCCAACGTTCTGTTCACCTCCTGCAGGTTCCCTCCAGCTTCAGCCTCCTACATCCTCCTGCAGTTTGCACAGTACGGAAACATTCTCAAACACGTAGTAAGTGTCTGTTACCTCTCTCAGAGCTGAATCAGATGTCTGTTACTTGTCTATGTTCTACAGGACCCGGTTCTGAACAGTGTTGTGTTTTATTGACAGATGTCGAACGCTGGTAACTGGATGCACATCCAGTATCAGTCTAAACTGCAGGCGAGGAAGGCCCTCAGTAAAGACGGAAAAGTCTTTGGAGAGGCCATCATGATCGGTGTTAAACCTTGTATTGACAAGGTGAGAGACGTTTATTAAGGTGGTTCAAAGCTGTAGTTTGGCTTTAAGTGCCTGGACAGTGTCCGGAGTTCGTTTCTCTGGATCTGTGAGGCTAATGTAGCTAACAACGAGGAATTATGGGTAACAATATGGATGAACTTCAGACTTGAATTGGGCTGCTATTGTGTTGAGCTATGCAAAAGTACCTCAGTCCAGTGTTAGAAGCCACGTCACCCTGCAAATTGGTGGTCTTTCAGCTTCTGCTATTTGGTAGCCACATTAGCCTGGTAGCTGCAGTGCTGAAGCTAAAGAAGCAGGCTTCAGCGTGACCTGCTGGACTGGCTACGCGTGATTTACCCGCTATCTGTGGTTGTTTGATTGTACTGACTCTTTTTTTCTGTGGCGTGTTGTTGGTCAGAGTGTAATGGAGAGCTCAGAGAAATGCAACAGCAGTGGGATGTTCACTCCTCCGGTCAGGGCTAACGCCACCCCAGGTCACCCCGTGTCCACTCCTAGGTCAGCCATGAGGCCACTCAGCGCTGCGTACAAAGCCTCCAGCAGTGAATACCAGGTACATCACCACACGAACAGGCTAAATAAGATGCTGACGTATGATGAGAGCTATTTATTGTATGTTGCAGAAAGATAAGAACATTTCATCACAGCTGTACAACAAATAAACCTGATACTTATTTTTCCATGTATTTATGGGATTTAAAGTGCCAGTCTGGTCCATTTAAAGACCAAGTAATGTTATATTGTGACTTTGGCTAATTTAAGACACTGGTGAATGTACAGATGTGCTTCATGTGTGTATTTAGCCCACACTGTGTGAGCTCTGAGTAGTAAAAAAAAAAAAAAAAAAAAAACACACAACACAAACCTAATAATAAGCTGCCTAGACAAATCAGCTGCCAGTTTGGCTTTAAGAAATCAAATTGCCTTAAAACAAACAAACAAAATTGTGTGATGTGTGGTATGTAAACATCTAAATAATCTACTTTGCAGTAACTGTCTTGTTGTCCCACGTTAATTTGAGAGTTGTTGCAGCCCTACGTTGGGAATAAAGCCAAAGCAAAGTCCACATGTGTGTCTTCTTGTTGTGATCCAGTACTCCAGTGTTTAAACCACCGCTGGGCCAAAAGAGTCTCAATACCAGCTTTTAAAAGTAGTTTGGAGAAGAAAAACTGTCAGATCATTTTATTATTTAGAACAAACCTGCTTTTCTACCGAGTGTTCAGGATGAATATACACGGAGCGTCGGCACACAGCTGCTCAGTAATGAACGTGTCCGTCACGCTGTAACTGATATGATCATATTGGTGATGTTATTGTCATTGTGGTCGGCTGTCAGCTTCACCAGTCCTGTTTCGCAGGTCGTGTCAGACAGAGATACTCCGAGGAAAGACGACAGTTTTGTGTCCAAGGCGATGGAGTACATGTTCGGCTGGTGACGTCCTGCCGGAGAAGCCTCCGAAGTCCACATGCTGCTGTGAAACGGATGTTGAACAGGTTTTCCTGAGCACTTTAATGATGGAGCCTGCCGGATGAGCGGCTGGGGCTGCGCATTACAACAGACTTGTTTCAAATGGATGACTTTCTGGAGGGTTCAGTTTGAAATGATTTGGTCAGAACGGTCTCAACACCAGAACCATGGGGGGACATTCACACCAGAACTAGGAACCTGCGTGGGAGTTTTTGCTGATCGGTTTCGTGCTTTGAAAATCAAGACAAAGAATACATGGCAGGATTTGAGTAAGTTCGGCTGTACTGAATGGAAATCTGTGTCTTCCTGATATTACAGCCTTAAAGGAATAATCCGGCATTTCTCAGCCTGGTCTCTGATTACTGCAGACAGCTCCACATGTTCCCCTCCAAGTTCACTTGTAGTAGAAGCTGGTGGGCAGTTGCTGAGTTCTGTAATGCGTCACTGTATAATCCGAATGTGAAACGCCTGATGTTGGGAATGTTTTACCAGTGTTTAGTTCCTATAAAATCCAACTTTACAAACCTGGAGCAGATGGGGGGAGAGTCATTTAGGCCCTTCAACTTCCACAAAGCTTTCCGGTGTCTATGGTGATCATGCGGAGCCTGTGAAGACTCTGCCCACATCATTATGCTAAAACTCAAGGATTCTTCTTCCCCCTGGAAACAGCTTTAACTGAAGAGCCTTGTGGAAATCCAGGTTCAGCAGAATGACCTACTGACTGAACTGGGTAACGGCCTATTGGCCTGCTTCTAATCACCAGATCTTCTGTTTATGCCTAATTACGGGGAAACTAGGCTGAGAAATGCTCCTATATTCCTTTAACCTCAGCCAGCGGTCGGGTCTCTTCAGGAGGAGTACGTCGGGTCCTTCTGGTTTGCTCCCGGCTCTTTGATACCGATGGTTTTAATAAGACGTTGAGCCGGCTTTTTAAAAACGTGTCTGCTTGAAAATGCGTTTGCATTCTGACCCACTTTATTTTAAAGTGATCATCCTCTCCGGGGAAGCTGGTCACACTCCGGTGGCCTCCTTCGGTCCCTTCTCTTTTTCACTTTTTGTATCTGCTCTCTTCTGTACTTCTAATCGAGTTGTGTAAATAAATATTTCTTTGTCTAATGACTTTGTGCATTGTTTATTTATCCGCTGTATTCGGGTCGTATGGAGTTGGGCTGCTTTTTGGTGGTGAAGCGGGATGAAAGTTCAGAGTGATGTCGGGATCGTCACTCCTGGTATTTAGTTTCCTCAGTGCTGGAATGCCACTCAGGCAGTGGAATATCACATCAGGAAGGTTTATATGAAGACTTGAGGAATGCAGAAACGCCCAGAAAGGATTCTTACCCCCTGCGTTTCATGTCTGGATTCTGTTTTCCGTGAAGTGCGCGTCTTCAGTTTGACCACATGAGCTCTGATTCTACTTTTCCCAAGTAAAAACCGAATTCAAGCACGTGCAGCATCCCAGTTTTAATTTCTGTTGTTCCCCTGTTACAGTGGGGGCCCTCAGCCTTGGCTTTGACACCTTCATCAGCTCAGAGTGAGAGAAGGCCCTAGCTTTGGATCCTCCGTCTTGCGTTTCCTTGTTTATTTGTTTTAAGGATGATCAAAGCCTTTTCTGTTTACGCTTGGGTTAAATGTGACTGGTCCGTCTCTGACCCTCCGGCTGGTTTGAAGTGATCTGATCGTGGTCTGTTTTGCCACTGGGTTTTTTAGTGCATTCAGGAGCAGTCTTAACATGATCCGATCCCCAGAAACCTCCTGCTGAGGTGTAAATGTGTGTCCAGGTCATATCTTGTTGTATCTCTATGCTTTGGCCAGATTCTGATGACCCTTGTCACTAAATTGTGGCCCCCGTGTGGCCAGGTGAGGGACGATTTTACATTCCTTCATAAAAACTACACACAAAATCCACAAGCTCGGCTCGGACTCTTTCGTTGGGCCAGAGTGCCAGAAGGCTCTTGTTTTGGGAATAACTAGTCATTACTGCTCACATGATTATGTGGATAAAGAAACTGCATTTAATTTAACCATGCTAAATATAATGACTGTATTTTGTGAGCTCATAATTACAATTACAGTTCATGTTCCTGTGAAAATGACTCCTGGCTGTGCACCAATATTGAATTTCTTGGCCTGATACAATAATTGATCAAAACCTTGTTTTGACAGATACCAATATAAAAACCGATGGTTAAACAAAATGACAATTTCTTTTATTCTAGGTCCACTGCTGAGGAGCTCCTAGTAGCCAGAGGCCTCTATCGTTTTCAATCAGTGGTCAGCAAGACGGGTGTCAAGCGCATTGGCATCCAGATTTCCCCATTCACTTCTTGGCCCTTAGAGAGACCTGCTTCATCCTTCTCCTATAGCCCGAGGATGTCTCACTGATTTCTCAGTGCTGGATAATTCTCTCCTTCTTTCCTACCTCATTCCCACATCTCCTCAGAACTTTACAAACCTCAGGAAAGAACTTGATTCCCTACTCGGCTCGTTTCCTGAAGATGAAGTCCCTCTCATTCTGTTAGATCTGACTGAGAAGTGAAGGATGTCCAGCTCTCCAGTGAGTTTTGTTTAGTACTGGAAGTTGCTCATCTTTTTGTCTTGTCATAAGAACAAAGGCTTGTTTGTTCGCTCGAAGATCAACAGCTGCATTTTAAAATACAAACAGGTAAATGCTATTTTCTGTAGTTATACCTGGATTAGTGCCGCTGTCTTCCAGCAGCTCTCCGGTGATTGTGTTTAGTAAGTGAGGATATGAATCCATATCTGGTAACATTATTCAGTCCTGCAGCGTACCGGGTATGACTGAGTACGTGTTTCTCATGATGGGGAGTTACGGCCCAGTAGCTCTCGTTTTGTATCCGAGTTGATCAGTAGGGCAGTGCTAGCTCAACCCTGTCGTGGCTACTTGAATGTCTTTTGTGCTTCTCCAAGAGTGAGCAATTAAACACCAGACTGTGTTTCCCTTCATGTTGGACAAGATGATGGGGGTATGAACCAGCGTACATCTGATTTCTCCACCTCGTTGGGTTGAGTTTTTGTGCTTCAGATTTGTAGACTTGGGTGTTGCCTGGGTCCTTGACCAGCCATCTTTCCAGACTTCACTGCTTCTTCTGTAGTCTTAAGTGGTGGCACCCGTTTGGTGTGAAGGACTGGCGTTGAGACTTTGATTCTAAAGGTGTGTGTCTACGGTTTTGTGATCCTGTCAGGATCAAACAGCTAACATCCAACTTCAACAGTAAGACACAGAGCTACCAGAGTCGTTCTGCATGCTAGTAAAGGTGTTGGTCTGAGAGGTGAAATAGCGTGTGGGTGAACTTCATGTGCCATAAGGAGTCACTAGATACGCTTAATCTGCAAGGGTAAGATGATAGGCAGTGAAATCACACTGAAGGAGGTGGTTTGAATTTAGAATTTAGGACCTTTTGCCGTTTGTGAGCGCGCACACACAGGGTGCAGTGAGCACAATTGTCTGGAGCGGTGGGTGGGGCTATCCAGCGGCTGCCTCGGGACCTCGGCCGTGTCCTGACTGTTCTGGCGACCCTCTGGATACGGAGGATGCGTAGAAGTTGATAGATGAGCTGATGAGCCTTAAAGCTAGGGATGCACCTTCGCCTTTGAGGCCTAAATGCTGTACTGCAACAGAAAGGATCATACCTGGCACAACCTTGACACGTACCGTTCCTCCTTGTTGGGCTGGAGTATGCAGAGCTCTGTCTAAAGGCGTGATGAGGTACTTGCCAGAACCTAACTGGGCTATGCCATGAAGAATCCTAACACGAGTCTTTTCTCATTCACTGCAGCCTTTCTTTAGATGACATACCTCCAGACCGTGACTCGTGACCACACGTTTATCATAATTTCTTCTACCTGCTTGCTAGTACAGGTAGTGATCTCTGGGCCCTGTGAAGCAACCTTTAACACTTAAACGCTCAAGGGGGCAACAACCCTGCAGCCTACGGTCTTTCTGACAGTGTAATTTTGTTGTTTATTATTTTATGTAGTTTGTACAAGATGAAAGTTATGGAAGTGTAAAGATGAAGTAAATAAGCTCCTATTTCAGAGTCATTAAAGTCTGTAGAACTGGAGAAATTAATGAATGGAAAATGAGCTGTGTTTGCACTATGTCTGAGTTTCAATCTTCTCTACAGCAGTATGATGATCACAAAGGTCTCACACATTCAGTATTGATAAACATCTGTAGCAGTGTAACTGAAGCTCTGTTGGAGCTGGATTAGGTTTATCTGGAGAGGGTGAGATCTGTGATTTTAATTCACTTGTAATAATCCCAGCTTGTAGCTACTATGAAATGGCGTTCCTCCTTTTGGAGTTTAAGAACCTCTACGTGATGTAAAGGTTCTGTCCAAATGAAAAGCTTTTTCCTAGAATTATTAATCCAAGAAAATAAAACAGGAACCTTTATTTTTAGGAGAGTGAGTTAAAATATTTATCTGTCAGATAACTTATTCAACAGATGCTTTAGATCTTTTGTTGTCTCCCTCTGGTTTTGGTCTGGCCCAGTTCTCAGCTCAGCAGCAGTGAAAGTGAATCTTATCTGTTTTGTACACGTCTCTCAAAGAACCAGGACATTCACTCTGAGCTGCTGTTCGGGTCTTTGAGTTTTGCTGCTGTAGAGGTTCTGAGAAATGGCAGAGGGACGTCTTTCAGTGGATCAGTTCAGCTGTCCAGTGTGTCTGGACCTACTGAAGGATCCGGTGGCCATTCCATGTGGTCACAGCTTCTGTAAGGTGTGTATTAATGGCTGCTGGGATCAGGAGGATCTGAAGGGGGTTTATAGCTG
>CM067480.1:33294269-33321512 GCA_034552555.1 Semaprochilodus insignis | reverse complement strand
GAGAGAGAGAGAGAGAGAGAGAGAGAGAGAGAGAGAGAGAGAGAGAGAGAGAGTTTTCTCAAAGCTTCACTGAACACGGTTTTGACAACTAGGTCCAACACAATACACTGAACTAATATCCAATAAAGACTACAAACCAGATTATTTAGAAAAATAAGGAATATAAAAACAGACGAGCTTTTAACAAGGACAATAACACAACAAACGGACTCGTACAGAAAATAGTTTTGATAGAATTCACAAAAATAAGGGCCAAATATTTTTAACTCTGTTACACATGGGCTCCAGTTTGTACACCTAATATTGAACCGTTTGCCGCATATCCACCAAAAAATAAACAGGGCTGGAACCCAAAAAGTTCATTCCCAGCTAGAACCAGAGAACAGTAGGTTCCTCAGCACAGACCATGACCACATTCACGGGCGTGTCAGTTGATGAGGAAAGAGAAGGCAACAACGGCGCCACCCAGTGGTCTGCTGGAGAACCTCTTCTCTGTCCTCTTATCTCCAGTGGTTGATCCGTACTGCTCTCTGGATATAAACACACATCTGGAATAACAGCCCAAACGCTCGCAGGTCACCTATACGCTCCGCCATCTTGGTACTATTGTATACTACCCCTGTGCAGCGCCCCCTGTTGACGATGATAACCTATCCTTTGATGTACCTTGGTTCCAATAAAAACTGGGGCAATTACAGACTGGTTCCCTGAATAGCACCAAGGTTCTACGAAGCCTGAAAGCAACCAGTTTAAGAACCAGAGTTCTTTTAGTTGAAAGAGTGTCTGTATCTGTGGGTCACTGCGGCGGTTCTCCGTGTGAGCGGGTCGCAGCAGGGCAGCGCTACAGTGCCATTAGGAGGATTAACCTCAAAAAAAAAGAACAAAAGATGAACAGAGCGTGCGGAGAGAGAGCGCTTCTCCGGAGATTACCGTGCAAGCGCTGTCACACGCCGCCTCGCGTGCCATGTGCCGAATATCAATTATGTATAAAGGCATTGACACGGATCTGAAAATCAGAAGGCAGAGGATTCACCGTTACTGACTCATTACAGAGCACTCAGAGTAACTGCAGCACCCAGCGGGAGGGGATCAACACTGAACCAGGAGACGCTCAGTTCACCATACACTCCGATACTGCTGCTGACACCACTCAGCCCTAACCCACCACCACCACCGCCCATCTACCAGCTCCACTGACCATACAGGACACGTTGTAGTTGTACAGGTCCAGACTGTAGTCCATCTGTTTGTTACCCTGTTCTTCAATGGTCAGGACCCCCACAGGACCACCACAGAGCAGGTATGATGTGGGTGGTGGATCATTCTCAGCACTGCAGTGACACTGACGTGGTGCTGGTGTTGTCAGTGTGTGTTGTGCTGGTGTGAGTGGATCAGACACAGCAGTGCTGCTGGACACCTCAGCGTCACTGCTGGACTGAGAATCATCCACCAACCAAAACTATCCAGCACTGCAGCGTCCTGTGGGGGGTGACCTCTGGGGGGTGACCTGTGGGGGGCGTCCTGTGAGTGGCATCCTGTGGGCGGCGTCCTGTGGGGCAGCGTCCTGTGACCACTGATGAAGGACTAGAGGATGACCAACACTGCACTGTGCAGCAGCAGATGAGCTATCGTCTCTGACTGTCCATCTACAAGGTGGACCAGCAAGGTAGGAGTGTCTAATAGAGTGGACAGTGAGTGGACACAGTGTTTAAACACTCCAGCAGCTATAATTTATGATTTATGGCTTATAAACTCCTTTCCATCTGCCTTTTTCAGACTTCAGCTGTAGTGATGTTCTAACCTCCGCCTGTAGGGATGTCCGGGTGTGTTGTTGAATTTCAGGCTTCTTTATTCCAGATTTTATGTGCATATTTAAATATTCAGAAAATGTCGGTGGATGGAATCGGTGTAAGAGATGTCTGTGATCTGTGCGTGGCTATGGGACAGTAATGTCATGTGTGTGCTGCGTCTCGTGTTCCACTCGGCTGATTGCTTTTCAGTTTGGCACAGGTTCCTCTCCGTAATGAACGCTCCCTCCCTGGGATGAAGTCAGCGCGGCTGATTGCTGTAATCTAACACGGCATCAATGCAGCATGACTGTATGTGTTCGGTGTTGACAGCTGGGTCTGTTTCACAGCAGCACATCTCTGTGGAGTCTAATTGAGAGCGCAGACACACGCACACAGGCCACAGCCGGCTGACTCGCCGCTTCCAGTCACAGCTTGGTGAGTCTGTCGTTTGTTAGAAGGAAATGAAGCTCCATCGGGTCCTCCCTCGCTCCTGACTGAGATCATCTGGAGCAGCAGACACAGACACCTGGGCTTCACCACCAAACACCTGACATCATCACGTACTGACCAAATCCAGGAGCTGATTGAGTATTAGTGAGGTCAGGTACTGATACTGAACATTGCTGTGAGGATTTGACTGAGTATTAGTGTGGTCAGGTACTGATACTGAACATTGCTGTGAGGATTTGCTTGAGTATTAGTAAGATCAGGTACTGATGCTGAACATTGCTGTGATGATTTGAGTGAGTATTAGTGAGGTCAGGTACTGATGCTGAACATTGCTGTGATGATTTGATTGAGTATTAGTAAGATCAGGTACTGATGTTGAACATTGCGGTGAGGATTTGAGTATTAGTGATGTCAGATACTGATACTGAACATTGCTGTGAGGATTTGATTGAGTATTAGTGTGGTCAGGTACTGATGTTGGATGTGCTTTTTCGTGTCAGCAGCTGGTGACCTTAAAGGAGCTGAATTCATTCTTTAGAAGAAACATCTGGATACATCAGGACATACGGTGTAGCCTCATGACTCGAGAGTAAAACCTGAGGAGCTGGACTTCAGACACCGACCACGGTTTGGTTGATTGAGTACATTTAGAGCTGGAAGAGCAACCGGGTACATACGACATGGGAAGGTAATTAATAACTGTCTGACTGTTGATCCAGAAACTCGATCAGATTTATACACGTCATCTTATTTCAAACACTTCAGATTCTGTCTATGATATTAATACTAATATTAATGATAATATTAATACTAATATTAATGTATTATTGGGTTTTTATTCATAAAGTACATCCATGTGACAGAATATTCCAGAGCAGTTCAGGAATTCTTTTACAGCACACTGTAAAAAGTGCAATCTAAGAAATGACTCTAATTTGTTATTGTTTGTTTGTTTTACCTTGATTGAAAGAATTGTATGTTCAAAGTCCTTTTTTGGGTTAAACAAACTCAATTCACACTTTACTTGTAACAAATCAGAGTATTTTTTTAGGTTGGACCAACAAAACACTTCTTACAGTGTATATACTTCTAAAAACTTAAAAAGACCATGTGACATCACTGGAGCTGCTTTTCCTGATATAGTTTTGTCTTCATATGCAGGTTTTATTAAATCACGTATTGTGTTATATGCCATCCTCAGGGGTTATACAGGTGTTTATACCTACATCACTTTACAAAAATAGGTATATTTACATTACATTTACATTTTACATTTACATTTTTAATGTAATTTAATTAGATATTTAATGTCATACATACACACATACATGTTTTGATCATTCATATGTTCTTCTTTTATGTGCCATGTCGATATTATTCAGAGACGTTTGATTTCCTTACGTTGTTGTTGTTATGTTCTGTATGTCACTGTGTTTCTATAATAAAATTATTATAATTATTAATATGGAGACTTTGCATACAATGTAATTTATTTACAATGCAGGGGGAAGGCAAAAAGCCTAACAGGTATACTAGCAGGCTTCTTACCTATCCCTGCATTGTACATTATGTTTTAGCTTTGTTTATGAGTGTTTTAAATTATGTCAAAATGAATAAATAAATACATAAATAGATAAATCATAAAACTGAGCTGAGATCAGATTTACAGAGATTTATTGAATTCTTGAAATCACAAATAGTTTTAATCCAGTAAAGTGTGAAATTCTGAAGCTGTTAACAAACATATTTAATGTGTTTCCTTCCATTTTTATTAGTGTATATTATTTTATTATGATTTTATGGGTGTGTTGTAAAGTGTCCCTGGCTTCTATTAAAAAGCTCCACCAATAAAATGTTGTTTATTATATATAAAATATTTGTTTTGTTTGTCTACCGGTAGAAAGACGTTTGGCCTGTTGTCGAACCATTTAATGTTCATTACACGATCAGTGAAACATCATTAAGTTGGCTTCCTAGTGTTTTGCATATTAACACACTTGTTATGGTGTTGACATTTATGACGTGCAAGAAACTGCACATGCACTCGACATGACTAAAGTGTTCTCCTCCAGGAAATGTTCAGTTTATGTTAAAATATCAGACTGAACACCGCCCCCCTTAACCGAGCACTAACGGGACCCCCCAGTTCATGACGATTACATCTCATACTCTGGCAGCGTTCAGTTGCTGAATGATGAACCTCAGGAGATCAACATATGAGGAGCATGAAAGATTAGAGCACCTGTACATGTACTAACACCTCACACTTCAATCACCACAAACCTCAAAACATCTTCACATCGAAGCTCCTCACCTGAGTGATCCAACGTCTTCAGAACTGAACAACATTCACAACAACATCCTGGATTCCAGAGTGAAGTCTAAAAGACATGCACTCAACAGAATGAAGGCCAGACCACACGAGGAGAACGACTAAACTAATTAAAACGATATGCAAATAGATGGTGCCAGGAGCCAATGGGAAAGAGGGTGAGTTTTAATGGACCAGATTACGCTGACCAAACAAACACTCAGCGAGCAAGCTCACTGAAACAACAGGACCGACTGTGCAGTTGTTACGCACCATCACAGAGAGAATGACTGATTAAACCAACACACAGCAATCCCTGCTGAACACAGACCATTAGAACCTCAGCCCTTTACTCTCTGATGAGAACTGGCTTATGGTAATGGTCACCATTAGAGACCACTAGTTCCCTCTAGGACACCTTTAGATCCCATCTAGACTCAGTTCCAGATCATTCCTGCTGACAGCAAACAGAGAAAACACTAAAAGCTTCTGCTGGTTCCTGGTGTTGTTCAAAGAAAGAAGGTTCTTCAAGGGTTCTAGACCATGGTTCTTTATAGAGTCATGAAAACACTTATATCATTTCTATGTTTAAATGTTTCTTTGTATGATGAAATGTTTTTTTCAGATTGATGGGGAACGTGCATGTTTTTTGTATAGAACCTTTTTATAAAGGGTTCTAGAGAGCACCAGAAATGGTTCTTTTACTGTTATGATGTCAAGCAAGAACCATATATACAATATAAGACATCCTCCATCAGTCTATCAAGAACCATTACTCAATGCAAAGTATTATTTAAGCATGCAAATGGTTCTTAGGGTGTTCATAGTGCTATGCAGAACCATTGTCTCTACTGAAGAACCCTTGAAGAACCGTTTTTTGTCAAGAGCATAGGGTTAAGGTTCTGTAAAAAGCCCTGTATCATGGTATAAGTGGAACTAATGGTATTTTTGGGTTACCTGGTGGGTAGATATCACAGTGTAAAGGGTTCTAATAGTATAACAGATGTCCTAGAACTGATTCCAGGTGGTTCTCTAATGTGATCTAAAGTGTATTTCTCAACCCTCGTCTTGAGTGCTCACTCCAACGTACCTGATCCAACTAACCGACTCTTTTAACGGCCCAATATTAAAAAATACAGTTAAAGTGGATGTGGGTCTCCAGGACCAGTGCTGAAAAACACTGTCCCACAGGAAGCTACTGGTCTCTAATGGTAACCATTAAACCAATTCCCATTAGGAAGCGAAACCATCGGATTTTAATCCTGATGCTCCTGTTGGGCTGTTAGTCTGATTAGAACCCTTATCAACACATCAGCAGAGCTCAAGCACCACCAGAGACTCCTGGACTCCAGCAGGAACCTTTAATGGGTTCTATGGCTTTATTTTAGCATCCTGATGAGCGCAGTTTGTGACAGTCCTGTCCACGTGATCAGCAGCGGGTGAACAAGGCAAACCAGGATTAAGCAAGGCAAACATCTGGCTGACTACAGCTGCACCTAAGCGCGCGCGTCCTACATCCAGCACGAGCAGCTGTGTTTGGAGTGGAGCGCTGCGGCGCTCGGAGCGGCGTGAAGTGTGGGTACTCACAGTGACACCAGCCCAGGCAGCAGCACCAGTGCAGCCTGAAGCACTTCCCGTGAGAGTGAGTGGCGCACACGGAGCCGTCGCACGGGAGGAAATCCGGTCTGCTCGCGCAGTTCCGCGCCAAAGCCTGCGCCTCGTCCATCTTCATCTTCATCCCGGAACTCATCGTCATCACCATCACCTCCACCTCCACCGTCTAACCGTCTCACTCACTCAGCTCTCCATCAGCGCTGCAGGCTCCGGGCTCAGCTGTGCACGCGTTGCGCTCTCGCACCGGCACTGAGAGGGCGCGCGCCTCACACTCAGAGAACAACACCCAGACAGCCAATCACAGCAGGGGGGCTGGGCTACATTCATCCAGTCACAACAAGGGGGGCGGGGCTTTGTAAGGTCTTACCTCCAGCCAGTCACAGCGCTGGAGTAATGGGCTGGGATGAACTGGGGGCACTGCTGGCCAATCACATGGCTAGAACCTAATGCCCTGCGTTATGCATGAAGTGGGACTTTTGTTAGCCAATCATAGTACAAGGGCGGGGCTACTGAGAGTCAGGTGGGTCTCCTGTCTTTTAATTATAGTAAAGGGGGTGGAGCTAGGGTGGTGATACCCAATGACATGGCTAAACAATAAAGCATTTATTCTAAAACTGAATTATAAGGCATATAACAACAACAACAACAACAATAGTCAAGTCAAGTAGTTTTATTGTCAATACTTCAATATGTACATGACATACAGAGGATTGAAATAATAATAATAATAATAGTTGTTGTGTTGTTGTTGTTGTTATTATTATTATTATTATTATCCTGTAATTGGGTTAGTCACCAACTAGAAGGAGGACTAGTACTACTACTACTAATAATAGTAATGTTATATAAGAGATAAAAGGTTTTATATTATGAGGTAGAAGAATACGGCTGTGTTGAGTACGGGATACGCCCTTCATGAAATGTTATTACCAATTTCCATTTCTTCAAATCTATGGAGTGAGATTACTGTCATGAACACTGGTGCGTACTCGACCACACCTGTACATAAACACGTGTGTTGTTCACAGAAGTCCACTTCATACATTCACCTACAGACTGAATCAGCCATAAACACATTACGTGGTGGTGCTGTGTGTGTTTAGTGAGAATACAGGCTGTAAACATTTACACACGCGACCTGAATTATTACAGACACGACCTCTTAGTTATGAACACGGATCGAAAAAAGGTGAGAACTGACTGTCAGAAACACGTCACTGGAGTCACAGGCAACACACATCGATTCGGCTCAGGGCACATGCGTCTTCGCCGGCGACCTGTGAAGTAAAGCACGACTCCAGGAATCGACTCTTCAGCACTGGTCCCACTTTCAACTGTTTCAACTGTCGACTTACTGTAAGGACTCTTATTGTGAAGGACTTACTGTAAGGACTCTTATTGTGAAGGACTTTCTGTAAGGACTCTTATTGTGAAGGACTTACTGTAAAGACCCTTATTGTGAAGGACTTTCTGTAAGGACTCTTATTGTGAAGGACTTACTGTAAGGACACTTATTGTGAAGGACTTACTGTAAGGACTCTTATTGTGAAGGACTTACTGTAAGGACTCTTATTGTGAAGGACTTACTGTAAGGACTCTTATTGTGAAGGACTTACTTTAAGGACTCTTATTGTGAAGGACTTTTTGATCTCTCTTTAAACTTGCTTGGCTACACTGTAAATTGGGCTCATTCTTAATGTACTAATGGTTCAAAATAAAGGCTGATTGATTGCTTGTTTAAATGACTGATTGATTGATTGACTGATTGCTAGTTTAATTGATTGATTGACTGATTTATTTATTGATTGCTTGTTTAATTGATTGATTGACTGATCTGCTTGTTCAGCCTACAGCAGTTTAGCCCCACCCACTCACAGTGAGGTTATATGGAGTGTTTCAGCTCTAAATGCTCTTTAAATGAAGCACAATACAGGGCAGCCAACCAGAACAGAGGTCATTTACATACACCAGTCTAGGTAATGTCCAGTTTCCCTACATCACTGATACATATGAACATAAAATATTCTGTTTATTGTAACTTCACAGGTAATTCTATTACTATTATTATTATTATTATTATTATTATTATTATTATTATTATTATTAACTGGTTTCTGAGTTTTTATGTTGGTTATTAAGTGAACAGATGGAAAGAAAACATTCAAGTGTGTCCAGTTATTATAACAGACACATAATTAATTAATTAATTAAACTGAATATTTAGCATCTAATTAAGTGCATCACAGTGATACAGAGCTAAATCAGACGTGCACTGTGATTATTTATTAATATACATTTATTCAACTATCAAATCTTACACATGATCCATTATTAAATTATACATTCGTTACAATAAAACTGATAAACGACCTTCATTTGGCTGAATGTAAATACACTCTCATTAATATGCAAATATGTAAATTTCCATTACAGAAAACAAAGCCACATTTCACATATTACAGTTATTATCTTTGGACTCATCCTTTTAGAAAATAACTGAAATACAATTAACATCAAAGAGTATCGACTAACATCACATCATTAATCCCCAGAGGTGAGTTACGTGGAACTACACAACCACATCACCTTCGGAGGGGGTTTCAGACTGGACGGACAGACTCGGGTTTCCACTGGACACACAGGTGAACAGTGCACACGGTAACTCAGACCCTCCACACACCGACACTAACACGGGCTGGACTGGAGGTTCACAGTCTGAGCTGTCCTCAGATTCTCCATGTGCTCCACTGAAGTACGAGTCACACATGATTCACATACTATCACACCATGATTCCACTATCGCTGGTGACCTTCAGCAACAGTTCAAGGTCATCACTTCATATAAGCTCCCTGCATCATCAATAAACCAGAATTAACACAGAACAAAGGCATCAGTAATAGATACACTTATTACACAAGTTATTACACGTGGTATTGTCATGATGTAGTAATTAATGATGTTATTACACAATTTATTACATGCTGTATTGGCATGATGTAGTAATTAATTATGTTATTACACAAGTTATTACATGCTGTATTGGCATGATGTAGTAATTAATTGTTATTACACAAGTTATTACATGTGGTATTGTCATGATATAGTAATTAATGATGTTATTACACAATTTATTACCTGCTGTACTGGCATGACAGTAATTAATGATGTTATTAATGAGTTATTAACTGCTGTACTGCAATGATGTAGTAATTAATGATGTTATTACACAAGTTATTACATGCTGTATTGGCATGATGTAGTAATTAATGACGCTATTACTTGTGGTATTGTCATAATGTAGTACTTAATGATGTTATTACACAAGTTATTACATGTGGTATTGTCATGATGTAGTAATTAATGATGTTATTACACAAGTTATTACATGCCATATTGGCATGATGTAGCAATTAATGATGTTATTACACAAGTTATTACATGCCATATTGGCATGATGTAGCAATTAATGATGTTATTACACAAGTTATTACATACTGTGTTGACATGGTATAGTAATTAATGATGTTATTACACAAGTTAGTACCTGGTGTATTGGCATGATGTAATAATTATAGATGTTATGTTATGTTATAACTATAGTTATTACCTAAAGTTATTACCTACTGTATTATAATGTAGTAATTAAAGATGTTATTACAGAAGTTATTAACTGCTGTATTGTAATGATGTAGTAATAATGCTATTATTATATATGTTATTAACTGCTGTATTATAATGAAGTAATTAAAGATGATATTAGTTATTAATTGCTGTATGTAATGATGTAGTAATTAATGATGTTATTAATGAGTTATTAATAACTGCTGTGTTGTGCTGTATGTGAGGTTACAGCTGGCTGTGAACATTCCGGATGTGTTGTTTCCACTGCTGTATGGGGGGGCTTCCTGCCCCCACCAGTCTCCTGAGCAGGGTGCTGGGCCGGAGGTGGGGGATATCTGGGTTCTGTCCGTGGTAGAACTCCAGCCTCTGCAGCACTCTGGCTAAGCCCACCTGAGCGGCATGGAACATGGGCCCCCCGCGGTGCCGGGGCCACCCATACCCAAACACATACACCATGTCGATATCCTCGGGTCCAGCCGCCATTCCGTCCTCCAGAATCCGGAACCCTTCATTAGCTAGAACAAATACACAGCGCTCCACCGCCTCCTGCGCAGTGACCTGGCGGGCCGAGATGCCATGGCGGAGCCGGTACTCCTGCAGGAAGCTGCTGATTGCTGGGTCTGGCCTCGCTTCCTTACCACCAGCAGAGTCATACAGGTACCAGCCCCGACCGGACTTCTGACCCAAACGGCCCTGATCACATAGCATGTCCGGAAGAGGACAGTACCTTCACACACACACACACACACACACACACACACACACACACACACGCACACACACAAATAAACAACATAACTAATATATCCAGTTAATTATAGACTGATGTTGATGAATTTATGATGTTCTTTTACTGGATTATTAATTAGAACTTAATTCTATACATTAATTTTAGTAGAACTTCATTCTGGGCGTTAATTTTAGTAGAACTAATTTTTGTATTTTACGAATTACGAATTTTATTTTATTGTTCTTTTTGATGTTCCACGGTTTTTCAGACATTGTAGACTGGTGTAGACTTGTACAGTTCTGTTCATTGTTCTGGACCTCTAATCCTCTACGTTCTACAGCTTCGTGCTGATGATCTGAAAGCTATGAATCAGAATGATCCAGATTTATTGTGAATGTTGATTTGATTGATCAATTAATAACCTATGAAGTTAATGAGGTTATGATTCTTACCTGTGGCCCAGGCGCTGGCGTGAGGGGAACTTTGGGTCGACATCAGGCCCAATCAGTCCAGAAGCTTTCCGAACCCTCCACCCGACGTCCAGCCCAGAGAGATCGGACACTTTGAAGATCCCCAAAGCGAATCCGAACTCTTCCAGAGCCTGGTCCACCTGCTCAGGTGATGCACCCTCCTCTAGCAGGAAGTGGGCCTGGTCCAAGTATGGCTTCAGCATGCGGTTACCCACAAACCCTGGGCAGTTTCCCACGGCGACGCTCACCTAGTGTTATTGGATATACACAGTAATGTTTTACTGTTACAGTGTTCTCCTGATTCTGGAACTACAACGTGCCTACAGTCGGGTACAGAAGTTTGGGCTCCTGGTAAAATTCCATGTGTGTACTGATGTTCCCTCGACAGAGACACACAACTACACACTCGTACACTGTTACTGTTCATTTACTGAATTTAACACACTGGAAAATACATACAGCTCTGGAAGAATTGAAGAGCCCACCTGAAAGTGATCAGTGTCTCTAGTTGTACAGGTTCTGGGTTTGTGTTGGACCAAAATGAGCGGTTCTGTTTGATTCTATACACTACTGGAAACACGTCTCCCAAATTCCAGATCAAATATTGTATTTAGATCTGTTTATTTAGAAAATCACTAATGACCCTCCAGAAGCCTGTTTTTAGAACCATGCTCGCTGTGCATTTCACCCCAGCCACCGCTCGCCAGTCTCTCTGTAGGTCACTTGAGGTCATCTTACGGTGGTTAAGGGACATTGGAATGAGGTGGCGCTCATCACGGTCAGTAGAGAGTGGTTTTGGCCCTCTGCCAGTCTGTAGCTGTGTTGTCCTGTGTGTTTGCCGCTTGACCTTGTTCTTATGAACCAGACGCTCACTGTATCTGCCAGTAAAGCTAGAACCCAACCTTCTGTTCCTCACTAAGAACCTGCTGTACATGTGGAGATGCTGATTGAAGAAGGAACTGGAGTGGGCTCTTATTTATTTACAGAGCTGTATCATAAAATGTGGACTGTCCAGAAGTTACAGCACAAAGTTTAACTTACAGAAAGTTCAGTGAACTTCAAATAATAAATTAACAGAACGTAAAACACAGATTACTGTTCTGTTAACGTTCAAACTGTTACAGGTCCAATCAGCTCAAACTTTAACACAACCAGGTTATTTACATTACAGTGAGTTAAAACACTGCATCATTACTACAGTCTGTTATTATATTACATAATAACTGTAATAAACCATTAATACATAATGAGTCACTGTACATTAGATGGTTACGTTCCCTGTTGAGGTTGTTTATTAACACTTACAAATCAACAACACTGCAAAAAGCAGTATCTTAGCAGCTTTACATGTCGTAAATGTCGTCAGTATATCCAATATTCCTTGTTTTCAGTTAGTTTTAAGAATATTGTGTTTATTTACTATATTTCCAGATATTGTTTACCTGTTTAAAAGTGGTTTAGTCTATTAGCAGGCCATTTATTTTGAGAATCAATACAGGTAAAATAATCTGGCAATGGAATAAAACTTTCACTAAATACAATTTCCAAGTAAAAACTCGTCTGCAACTCTAGAACTAGTTTAAATAATCTCATTATATACCCACAAAAACCTAATAAGAAGAAATATTAATTTTATTAACTAGATTTAATTGTTTTAATTGTTTGTAGTTAATGTAAATTGAGCAGGAATGTTCAAACTTTTAAATACAAATGCTAAGTAATTATTATTATTATTATTAGTAGTAGTAGTAGTAATAGTAGTATTAGTATTAGTATTAGTATTAGTATTAGTATTATACCTTGCCCAGTCTCTTTCCTACAGTCATCGCGGTGGCCACGACTTCAGGTGAGGACCGAGGTCCACAGACGACCTCCAGCAGCTTCATGACATGAGCAGGAGCGAAAAAGTGCATCCCCGCCACTAGAGTGGGCCGGTCAGTGACCGAAGCCAATTCATCCACGTCCAGCCCGGAAGTGTTGGTGCACAGCAGAGTGCTGGGTTTGCACACTTGGCTCAGTTCGGCAAAAACTCTCTTCTTCAGCGCCATGTCCTCAAACACGGCCTCGATGACCAGGTCCACGTCCCTCAGCTGCCGCAGGGACAGGGTGAAGGTGATCAGGTGAAGCGGAGCAGTGACCCCTCGTCTCCGAGCGTCTCTCTCCAGCATCCCCCGGACCGCCTGCCTGCCCGAATCCAGCTGCTTCTCCTCCGTCTCGACGGCAACCACGGAGATACCCGCCTTGACCAGAGAGACGACGATGCCCCGGCCCATCGTGCCCAAACCTGCGGGGCAGCCGATCAACATCAGAAACACAGCTGACTAGACGTAACGATTCAGTCAGTAATCAGCTCGGACACCCAACTACATCAGAACCCCCCAGATATCACTTAGCGCTAGGAATTTTCACCCACTCGTCCTCACAGAACGCTTACGCAATCTTGAAAACCGAGTCACAACAAAACCAGTCCCTCAGTAAATACAACAGAGCGTCTGGCTGAGGCTGCTGTTCACTCGGCTGAATTTAGCTGGAACAACAGAACTCTGATTCCTGTGGAACCGGCGCAGAACCAAACACAGACTGCAGATAACCAGTCAGAATACAGTTGGCTGGATCCTGACAGTGTGGACAGGTTACCACCCTGAAGATACCAGACCCTCAGTCTACGTGTGGGCGGAGTGTCTGTGGCTGAGACTGCTCACCATGGTATCAGACCTGGTACCAGCACGTCCTTAAAAACATGTACCCAGACCCAGCGTCCACGCATGACTAGATTTGGACAGAGTGAGCAACTTAGAGCTGCAGGGCCTGCAAATAATGGGCTTATGTTCATTAATCAGACAGTGTCAATGCGTGTGGTAACCCAGACTATCTGACCTACGACCCCAGCTGTCTGGACTGCTCTGGGCCTGCTGTTGTCCCACCGTGCTCCATTAGGAAGACTCCATTTCCCAGCAGCCCTCTGGGCGAAGAAGCAGTACTGCAGTGCTCTGGCCTGTCCGGAGGTATAGAGCGTGCTCATCAGCTCCCTCTCGCACTCCATCCCCCGACTGAAGGGCAGCTCGGCCGCCGCTCTGACCGCCTTCACGCAGGCCACCGGGGCTATGGCACCGCGCGCCCGTCGCTTCACCTGCGCCATCACCTCCTCGAATACACCGTCCAGATCCGCAGGGAGAGGGGTGGTGCGGTTACACAGCCTGCGGGGGGACAGGGGACGACCTGAGACACACAGAGAGACCCAGTTAGAAGACAATCACAGCACGTATAAACTACCGGACCATGAGCAGAGCTACCACACCACAAACAACTTACCAAACACCAGAACAAAACAACTGAACACCTTAAATGAATATCTACACCCCATAACGAGGTATCAAACAACACTGGAGACCAAGAAACGACACACTCCACCAACCATGAGAAGAGCTACCAGACCACATCCTCTAGACACACCTCCACACCCTTACTGCACTAAACTGAGCATGTGATAGAAATCATGTCCCATTAAAAGGTTAGAGTATGGAACTTGACGTAATGTCATGCTTCCGGGTTTTCCCTGCTCCACCGCTCTTCCGGACTCAACTTCCCAGAGGGCATCACTCGATTACGGTCCCCAGTCACCCAATCGTTCCCGCTCTAGGTCCCCTGAATATCAGGCCCACCTGTTGTCCATTTCCTGCCTGTATATAACCCCACTCAAACACTTCCTCACTGCGAAGTTTTGCCGGACCTCTGTTTGCAGTCCTGAGGGTTCTACCTTGCTGTTCGTCTGCTCTGGTTCTGACCTCCTTTGTTCTTCGACTCCCGATCTCTTCTTTGACCCCTTTGTTTTTCTATCTAGTGTTTTCTCTGGCTGTTCGATCTCCGCTCGTCCTCTGACTGTTCTCCCTGTCTCTCCCCTGTACTCTGGTTGCCTCGCTGACTGTCTGCCCTGGTTCTGACCCTAGCCTGTATCCTGACCGCCCGATTGTTTAATAAAGCTTTTAGCTCTATGCCCGTCGGTCCGAGTTCTTTGTCTGTGACACACAAGTAGTTAAATTTTGAATATTTTAATTATATTAATGTAAAAAACTTGAAATATTTAATGGTGTAATTTACTAATTACAATTTTAATACTGCTGTGTTTGAACTTGTAAGATGATGAAATAAAAAACTGAAGTTTATTAAATGTCCCAAAAATACAATTCAAATACACAAAATTCAGATTCAAGTAACCATGGCAACTTTTAAGCTCCATGTTAGAGCACACGCTGTAGAGGACAGAACTTATTCTAACCAGTTGTGCCCAACATTCTGCATACGTCTGTATCTCACACAGGTTCACACACCTACAACGCTGAGGGCGAGCTCCACCGCAGCCTCCACAGTGTTCCCCTCGGTGACCCGGTCCACGATGCCGAGCGAGAGAGCCTCCTGGGCAGTAATGTGGCGCCCTGTCCAGAGAAGAACACTCACATGAGCACAACATGTTTTAGCACAACAACACTACACTGACCACCCGATCAGAGGGTCAGCGTTTCTACCACCAAATTAATAACAACAACAACAATAATAATAATAATAATAATAATAATAATAATAATAATAATAATAGTAGTAATAATAATAATAATAATAATAATAATAATAATAATAATAATAATAACAATAATAATAATAATAATAATAATAATAATAATAATAATAATAGTAATAATAATAATAATAGTAGTAATAATAATAATAATAATAACAATAATAATAATAATAATAATAATAATAAGGGTCAGGATGTAAAGGAATACTGGTATTCAGAATACAGACATTAAGTACATGTATTTAGTCCAGCTCATGTGTTGTAAAGGCAGAACACAGTTACATTCATATCAGAGAACAGATAAATATAAAACTCATCCACTACAATAATAAACATACAATCTTTATAGGAACCGCTCCATAAATAAGACTTATTAACTAAAGTCCACAAACAGTAAACACACTTCAGACCCTAAAACAAACGGTTCTGCTGAAGCCGGAAAACTCTCAGTGACCTCCACTCAAACATTAAGCAGAGAATTCACTGGGCGTATTTTCCACCTTTCTTATCAATATGTGTTCTAAACATGATATCTACTATGTACTGTACTGGAATATATTACTGATAATAATAATAATAATAATAACAATAATAATATATTACACGGTGAGAGATTAGAAGCTGAAATGGGTCCAGATGTTTGCTAAAAAGACAAAAACAAAAGAAGAGTATAGACACTGTCCAGTCTGCAGACCAGTACAGCAAAATTACACCATATATAAACCGTACGTTCCTGTTTAATACACTGACTGTGCGGTTTAAAGGTTTAATAGACTGTGTGTTGTTTACTCTCAGTGTTCTGCCCTGTGATTGGCTCATCATTTGAAGCCTACAGACCTCCAGGATAGCGTCTATGAGAATGAAATGTTTATCTAGTTTTTAGTTTAATAACAATCAGACATATATATATTACATCATTCCCAAAGTGCAGCGGGAGATATAACCCAGATATCTAACTGATCTATATCAGTACGAGTGAGGACCAGAGAGCACGGAGCAGAAATGACTCCACTCAGTGTACACTGCCGCCCCCTACAGGACACACACTGACTAAAGGTACCATGTCCTATATTCTTCTGGCACTTCGACATGATCAGTGTCCGTCCTCTCCTTATCCCTAAGATGAAACAGGCCAAACCAGGAGCGTTTAAAGGGGAACTCTCCCTCCAGCTGATTCCAGGAGCAGGAGGAGCAGCGAAGCAGGGTGCTCTCCATTCATGCCCATAAGCTGGTATGTGTGTTAATGTTACCGGTAGTGATGAGGTCCAGAGCTGCGGGGATGCCGGTCAGTCGAGGTAAACGCTGTGTTCCTCCGGCCGCCGGCAGTAAACCCAGAGTGACCTCGGGAAGACCCAGGCGAGCCTGTAAACACGTAATAACACATGAACAACAGTGCAATAACACATCTGACCCTCTCCGAGTGCAGTACGTCCACTAAAGAGTCCCACTTCATCTCAGAACACTTCCACAAGATTCTAACTGATGATGTGTAAATGGGCTGGAGGTTAGGGAACCAGCCTGGTGACCGGAGTGTCGCTGGTTCGATTCCCTGAACCGACAGTAACGACTGAAGTGCCCTTGAGCAAGGCACCTAACCCCCAGCTGCTCCCCGGACACTGTGGGTAGGGCTGCCCACTGCTCCGGGCAAGTGTGCTGACCGCCCCCTAGTGTGTGTGTGTATGTGGGTGTTTCACTGCACACAGGGGTTAAACGCAGAAGACAAATTCCTCTGTGTGCAGCACAAACGGCACTACATGGCCCTAAACTCTCTACTCAGAGAACGACTGGCCTCACCTGAAATCACTGAGATACTAATTTCTGAGATTGTGACTGATATGGCGGGATGTCTTGGGCACGTCCACAATGTTAAAAACGATAAACGTAGCAGCAAAGTCCTCCATCGCTCCACCCCTACTTAACACATGTACAAAAGGAAAAGCCAGTGCTATACATTAACACAGTTCAGAGTCAGATACCCCACCCCCTGACACCCCCACCACCCCAACCACTGCCACCAGCATGAATGCAGTCCTGATTTTCCTTCTTTAGCGTTCTCACAGGAATACTGAACTGTGAACCCCACATCATGAATGGAATCACAGACTGGGTGTATCATTACACCCCCAATTAATAACACATAAACCACACATACACGGCTAAAGCAGCCACGCCCCTCAACATGCCACCTCGACTAGCCTATGAAAGGTTCCTATCAAAGTCTAACAGACCAGCATTACACAACTGGGTCACAGTGCATCAGAGGACGAGGACACTCCAGAACACAACAGCAGCTCAGTCACAAACCGACACAGCTCTTCAGGCTTAAAGCGATAAATCTAATTCCCCTGGTTCCCCTCTTACTCCAGCCCACCAGCCAACAGGTTTCAATCAGGCTGCTACTGTGTGTAGCTGCTATTATAACGAGTCCCCTGTGACTGAACCGGACCTAACAGCATGTAACACCCCCACCAGCACCAATAACAGCTGACTGGATTTACCATGTACTGGACAAGTTTCTGGATGTAGCCACATCAATGTTCAGACACTCTTACATCAAAGAATTGGGCAGTTGGTCCAGATTTGGTGGATGCCTTCCCTGGCACAATTCCGAGGAGAATTCCCTGTAGACTGGGATTTTATCCACTGCTGGTAGACCCGTATGACCGTACGCTTCCATACACCTGCAGATTCAGCTACTTCCTTCACACTATGGTCTTTGACACGCCCAAATGCAGTCACTCCTTTTAGCCAATCATTAACATCTGCTCTGGAGCCATTTTCCACACATGGAACGAGACATTCCCTGCACCGTACCACCTCTTCCCAATCTATGGCTCCCGTCACTCACACCCTGCGGGGATTTGTAGCCCCATCATCCTCGTGCAGCGCCACCTGCAGGAACCTGAAGGTACTACCACCGTAAACACGCCAACATAGTCAGGTTTGTTCCGCTGAGTTTTCTTTAGTCCGGGCGTACGGGTCACAGAGAGTCAGAAACCACATTATGAAGTCTTTTAGAGATCCTGAACACGTACACATGGTCTGAGACGAGTGTGTGAGGTGTGGGGTATAAGCTTCCATTACATTTGGAGTAAATGTGATGGATGTATGCTAATGAGCAGTATTCCACACAGGTGCGCTTTACCTTAGTGTGAACGATGCGGTAGTGGCAGCCGAGCGCCAGCTCCAGCCCCCCTCCGAGCGCCACCCCCTCTATGGCCGCCACCACTGGTTTCTCCCCCGCCTCTATGTCGTGGATCATGGGCACCAGAGGAGGCCCAGACACGGACTTACCAAACTCCGTAATATCAGCACCTGGGATCAACACAAACATTCATTCAAACATCCCAGAGTGCACCTGTCCTGCAGACAGCAGGGCGAATTCTCCAACACACCTGATCCAGATATCACTTCCTGAGGTGCAGGGTAAGAACAGGAGGGCTGCAGAACGAGAGATGGGAACCACTGCCTTAGAGTACCAGCATACTCAAACACTGATACAGTCTCTGGGCGTATGTAGGTATTATGTATACACTGTACGCGTACATAGGAAGGACTATATGTGCTATGTGAATGCTGTATGTGTACTGAGTGAGTGTACTGTAGTATATGTGTGTACCAGATGAACATTAAGTACTATGTGTACTATACGTGTATAATATGTACCATATGAGTAGATATGGGGGCTATATGTGTACCATTCATATATCAGCCATAACATTAAAACCACCTCCTCATATCTCCACCCACTGTCCATCTTATCACCTCCACTGACCCTATAGGACACTCTGTAGTTGTACCGGTCCGGACTGTAGTCCATCTGTTTCTCTGTGTACTGTATTACCCTGTTCTTCAATGGTCAGGACCCCCACAGGACCACCACAGAGCAGGTATGATGTGGGTGGTGGATCATTCTCAGCACTGCAGTGACACTGACGTGGTGGTGGTGTGTTAGTGTGTGTGGTGCTGGTGTGAGTGGATCAGACACAGCAGTGCTGCTGGAGTGTTTAGACACTGTGTCCACTCACTGTCCACTCTATTAGACACTCCTACCTTGCTGGTCCACCTTGTAGATGGACAGTCAGAGGCGATAGCTCATCTGCTGCTGCACAGTGCAGTGTTGGTCATCCTCTAGTCCTTCATCAGTGGACCCAGGACGCTCCCCACAGGATGCCGCCCACAGGATGCCTCACACAGGACGCCGCCCACAGGACGCCGCAGTGCTGGATAATTTTGGTTGGTGGACGATTCTCAGTCCAGCAGTGACACTGAGGTGTCCAGCAGCACTGCTGTATCTGATCCACTCACACCAGCACCACCACGTCAGTGAGATGGGTGTGTATGTATTATGAAAGCTGTATGTGTACTGTATGTCTGTGTTCTGTTTGAGTTTGTTTACCTCCACAGAACATTCCATTTTCCCCACACAGCACCACAGCCTTCACTAGCTTGTCCTTGAACGCCCGCGCCACCGTCTCACCGATGCTCTTCCGCACTGCGGCGCTGAGAACGAGGGACAGAGGGACTCACAGTCTGCTGGGTTCGACTCGCTCTCATCACATTTACAGCCAACAGTCTAAACAAGGCATGTGTAAAAGTGTACATGGTTTTCTGATGACATTGGTCATATACACCTCGGTAGATACAGAAATACAGACTTCTATAAACTGTATAAACTGGGGGAGCTTCCCTGTATGGTGTGTGTCTGCACATATCTGTAGTCACGCAGCGCTAGGAGCCAGATCAGGACATCGTTTAATATGAGGTTAATGTAAATTAAGTGGTGGTGTATTAGCCTCGTGGCTCCAGTGCTATAACTAGAGATACTGAGACACTGAACACGTCGTACGATCTCAGAGCGGCACAGAGAAACCTGTGGATGTGTTTGTTACTGCAGAGTTGATCACTGTAATGGTCTTCTTAAATTTGCTTGTCAAGACAGACTCTAGCTCGTCACCAGCAGCACACAGTTACCAGCTTATCAGTGTTTATCAATTACTTATTAATGTTCCATTACACTGCAGTCTTTAATTCAGGTGTTATTATAAAGCAAAATGAATTAACACAGTATAATTTATGCCATAGTGCGAAATACTACTACTAATAATAACAATAATAATAGTAATAATAATAATGAGTAATTACGATAAACAGTGATAAATCATAACAGTAATAAATGTATTTTATGCAATAGTGCAAAATACTGCTATTATTAATAATAATAGTATTAAAAGGCAATTATAATAGTTTATATTATAAATAAATTTAAAAAAGAAAAAAAACTATAAGAAGGAAAAAAGTAAAATATCTCATGCTTTTATAAATATTTAACATTTGCATATATTTGCATATAGCTGCATTCTATTTATATACGTTCTGTTTTATATCTGAAATGTTTTATGTGAACTGACACCAGGAACAATACAGACACGTTTGTGCACCGTATGACCGCACGGTGTAATGGAGATAATTACACTGGTTCTGATTCAGCTCCAGAAACTCCTCTAAACTAAACCAGAGCGTGAACTCCAGAACCAAACCTGGAGCTGAAACACCTCCCAGACTCGAGCTGCAGATCAGTCAGGCAGGTGCAGACTCACCTGAGCGCGTTCACGGGCGGGTTAGTGAGAGTGATCAAAGCGATCGATCCCTTCGTTCGTGCATATCGGGCCATCGCGGAGCACTAAACCCACTTCAGGTTCTACAGGTTCTACAGGTTCCTCAGAGTCTGCAGCTGGAGGCTTTCAGTGTCTCTACCGAGCTTAAGAGGGACTTTGACCTTCTCAGGGTGAGATCACAAACTCCGGACGGCCATCGAGGGCTGTTTCTGCTCCGTCAGGGCCGTGTAACAGGAGTCAAAGTCCTGTGAAGTTCGTACTTAGACTTTAACAGCAGCGCGAGAGGACCCGGAGCTTCGACAACCCCATATACACACGGAGGAAACAGCAGCAGAGGGCGCAGCTACTCCACACTTTACAGTAGGAGCAGGGCGGCCAGAGGCTGCGTCCCAATCCGAGTACTTCTACACTACACTCTACAAACAAATCAATACCAAACTAATCAATACCAAACTAATCAATACTGTACAAATCAATACCAAACTAATCAATACTGTACTAATCAATACTGTTCTAATCTAACGGTGGGGTGATACAATTCATATACTGTTTTAATGCAACCATTTGTTGTCATGTTATTTATGTATTTATTTATGTGCGTGTGTGTGTGTGCGTGTGTGTGTGCGTGTGAGAGAGAGTAGCACCAACAATTGTAAGCTTGACACCGTAACATAGAACCATTTACAACACAGTCTCAATCAATCTAAAGAACGATTCCACCGTGTGATGAACCATTTAAGCATGCCTTTTTGCAAAATGTTCTAGATAGCGCATTGTTGCAGTGTCAAACTTGAATCCCTTTGGATGGATATGTGTGTATATAGCACCAAAAAATGGTTCAAGCTTGACACTGTACAAATATGGGCTATCTAGAACCATTTTCAAATTTGCATGTTGAAATACTTCTTTAGATTGATGGAGAAGGTGTTGTAAATGGTTCTATGTATCACCTTTATGAAAATGGTTCTAGATAGCATATTTATTGTCACAGTGTCATGCTTAAACCCTGTTTGTTGCTAAACCTCGCACATTCTCCATCAACCTGCGGAACCATTTCACTATCCAAAGAACGATTTCAGTATCCTGAAGTATAAAACTCATGGCGTTTGTCAAAGACTCCTCGACAGTTAACAGAAACTATAACCAAGCCATATGGATCCGATATGAATAAAGGAAAGATTTTGTTAACATCTTATAAAAGTTGGCCAAATATTACATTTAAATGTATTTATTTTATTCTAACTAAATATTTAGTGCTAAAAGAACAGTTCGAAGAACATGTAAAAAGACTTTCTGCTATCTCTTATTTTTTCTTTTTAATTGAGATTAGCCCCAAAATATGTATTTCATCATTGTTGTGCTGTTGTTATGCCTGTATTGTAAATATGTAAGAGGTCTTAAGTTGCTTTGTTGTGGTTAATTTTTGTTGTTTAAGTGTTTAAATGTTCAGTAAATAAACGGGTTTTTAAGGGAAGACTGAAAGGAGGAAGGAAAACAATGGGACGCGGCTTCCGCCTGCAAGCATACTGAGCTCTGATTCGCTCCTGCTCCATCACGTGGCCGCCAGCCGTGTGCCTCCGCTGTTAGGGTCCCAGTGGTGCTGCTGCTCCGGGCTGCGTGGTTCCGTCATGCGTTCTGTGCTGGGTTTGGGTTCGGTTCTGCTGCTCTCCTCGCTTTACCTGTACCTGCTCTCAGCTCACCTGCCCTCCGCGGACCTGCCCCATGGCCCGCGGGGTGATGGAGAACCGGGAGAGAGCGGGGCTGGAGCTAACAGGTCAGTCTGCTCTGTGGGTGGTTTGCGTACTGATGTTAATACCGTAGTTCATGTAAAATCTACAAAAATATTAAATACAAATATTAATTTTTAAACTCAGAATTAAAATCATTAAGCTGAAGCAGAAACTCGTCTAAACGAAGGTCATTCTAACCGACCTAAGGTCGCCAGGATGTAACTGCTGCACCATTTAAGGTGGAACAGGAAAATTTAAAGTGGAAGCTGGTGAATAAGAAGCTGACCATCAATACCACCTTTAAAGGGCTCATATCCTGATATATGTCAATGAGCTCTGTTCTAATTGGCTGCATCTCAATCAAACAGTACCTCAGTGTGAGTGGGCGGGGCTAAACTGCTGTAGACCAGAACATATATCTACACATATAACCACAGTCCTGGTTCTTATGAGGTGTAAACAGTTCTGAAGTGTTTTGGACCAAACCACTCAGACTAAATAAATGTTTACATCTCAACCCAAAGGCCAGGCTAGCCATTCTCCACCAGGGGGAGCTGTAAGCCTCACCGAAGGAGAGGAAACCCACACCAGCAGGACCTCACCACTGCACGTGTGTTTACAGTGTGAGGATGAGATTAAACTAAATGTTATGATGTTTATACGTGTATTTAATTAATCACTTGATCACCACATTAATCACTTGATCAGTGGATTTTGTAACATGGTTGACGGAGATGGTCGTGTCTGTATGTGCTTCAGGCTGAAGTTCCCCTCTGATCTGGATGAGCTGCGAGAGCAGGCGGCTCTGCTGAGACTCTATCAAGCTGAACACAGCGGATACGTTCTGCTGCTGTTCTGCAGTGCGTATATCTACAAGCAAGCCTTCGCCATCCCTGGATCATCTCTACTGGTACCGCACGCTACACTCGGAATTACATGATGGTTCAGCAAACATCTAATACTTCCCAGTTTTCCCTCTTGTTGTATCCCAGTGTAGTTCATCAGCCAGGACGTGTCCCGTGTTGGAAGTTTGTTTGTTGGCTTTTTACCCTGGAACTATGAGGCTAAGTGACTAAGTAGTAATGGAAGCATATGCCCCACCAATTAGCATGATGCTAATGCTCTTAAAGTGTGTGGAGATGTTCAGTTAACTGATGATGTGGTTTCTGACCCTGTATGATTCACAGTTAACTATAAACATGGACTACAGTACAGACAGAATAGACATGCAGTGACATTAACGCTAATTGGCAGGTACGTTAGCCTCATAGCTCCAGTTTTAAAACTAAAGAAGGAAACGTGCCTCGGCTGATTCACTACATTTGAGTTAGGTAGGACGAACGGGGTGAATTTGATATTTTGACAAACCATCACTTTAATTTAAAAATAAACTTTTTAAATAAAGTCTAAATAATGTTTTATGCTGGCTTAATTTGCTAAAACAGCCAAAATAACCCAGAAATATGATTATAATCACTTTCAGCTTCCGAAAAGAATGGAATCATGTGAACATCAGAACATCCAGGGAGTAAAAGACTTCACTTTAAGCTGTTTGTGTGTAATGATCTTCTGTGGAGACGAAAAGGCTCCATACAAAACTTCATAGGCTGGTTTAGTATATTATGGGTGAAGTTGCCAGATAGGGATTAAGTCTAGACTTGGACAAAGTCGTAGTCATTATTGAATCATGTTAGGTTGTGCTATTTGTTAGGTGTTCTAAACGCTCCCTTCTCTCTTTCTCAGGCTTTTATTATGTATTCCTGTGTCTGTGTGTGTGTGTTGTTCAGAATGTCCTGGCGGGGGCGCTGTTTGGACCCTGGCTGGGTCTGCTGCTGGCCTGTGTTCTGACCACTGTAGGGGCCACTCTCTGCTTCCTGCTCTCACAGGCCTTCGGAAAACAGCACATCGTCCGTCTTTTCCCGGACAAGGTCTCACTGCTGCAGAGGAAGGTGAGTGTGATCCTGCAGAGCTGCACCAGCACTACTCTTCCACCGACGGCCGCGTGCACTGCCACGGATCCACCAAAGCCACAGCACACGTCTACCAATGCTGCTGCACCATACATGTACACGCGTGTCCTGCCCTGTAATGATTACTGATGTAGGGTCATGTGGTCCTGAACCGCCTCCATCACTTCCCTCAGTATGTTCTTGTTCTTGTTTGGTGTTTAGGTGGAGGAGAACCGCAAAAGTCTGTTCTTCTTCCTGCTCTTCCTGAGGTTCTTCCCCATGAGCCCAAACTGGTTCCTCAACATGAGCTCCCCCATCGTCAACATCCCCGTCACTCTGTTCTTCCTCTCCGTCTTCATCGGTAAGACCCCCACAGAGGCAGGGCTGATTAAAGCGATAGTTCAGCAGGTAACCGTGTGCTGAGCTCCTGTTAAAAAGCTTCACTGAAGACTAAAGTCCTGGACACTGTCTACTGGTCACAAGGACAAGAGATGGTCAGTTATTTCTGAAATTTGGTGTTTTGAAAACCCCTTTACTGACAAATGATAGGTGTCCCGACCTCGTCCCGACCTCCTCCCGACCTCGTCCCAATGTGCCAGTGTATTTGAGTTTTTCTCCTCTGTTCACACAGAACGCAGAAAACGACTCAGCCGCGGTCATGCCAGACCAGTAGGGGGCGATAATACCTCATACAAATTGATCATTCTTCAAGTAGAACATGTAACACTGCGCCACCAGCTGAAGCAGAGACTTGCTAATGAAGCGATGCCAGCGTGGTGCCCAGGATCACATCCCTGTCCTGATTTCACTTTCCTTGGTTTCCGGTCGTGGTTTTCATGGACCAGTCATGCACATCACGGTCATCACTCAGCATCTGTGGGAGGGACCTCAAAGATAGAGGTAGATGCAGGTAGATGTCTGACCCGTGTGATAGTGGAGATGTGCTTGTTTGACCTCTGAGGGTCTCTAGGAAGTGAAATCAGGACGGGGATGTGATACCGAGAAGTGAGACGCTCTTAGTTAGGCTGTCGCTTCTCCGTAATGTAACTCAGGCTTAAAAACCTGCTGCTCCTGCCTTGGAGCTTCTTACAGGGCTGTAGCTGCAGTCCTGGAAACTCGGACTCCGTGGCGGTCAGGCAGAGAAGAGTCATTCCTTGTGGGTTTCTGACCCTGGTAGAGAGGAAGTGGGGCGGTAAGGAGTGACCCTATAGTCTCAGCTCATGTCTGCGTCTGTGCTCCTGCAGGTTTGATGCCGTATAACTTCGTGTGTGTTCAGACGGGCTCCGTGCTGTCTGAGCTCTCTTCTCTGGACGCGCTGTTCTCCTGGAGCGTCCTGCTGAAGCTCCTGCTGGCCGCCTGCGCCGCCCTGCTGCCCGCCGCTGTGATCCGCCACTACAGCCACTCTCGCCTGCAGCTGGACGGCCTGCAGCCCAACGGCCACCAGCAGCGCAAAGACCAGTGATGCAGACGTTCAGCTCTGAGGGGCCTTTAAAGCGATAGATCAGTGGACAGCAGCTCCCACCAGCATCCTAAACGTAGTCAGCAAAGACGTGTGTGCGGTGTCTGAAGTTTTGTTCCTTTAGTTTTAGCCCTGGAGCTACGATGCTAACATAGCTAACAAGTAACCGACGGTTATGTTCACCAGTTAGCATGGTGCTAATTGCATGTCTAAATCATCAGTTACTTCCAGAACAACACACGAACATCAAAACTAACGTCCAGATTAAAGTTCTAATAATAAAATTAACATCCAGAATAAAGTTCTAATTCCAGAATTCATAGTTTATTAAATTAATCTTGAGGCAGATAAATTAATAAATAATTAGTATATTTTTTTCTTTTATATATTTTTGTTGACAGAATTCTTGAAACATATGACGCCTAAAAATACTTACTGAGCAGATTATAATATTTAAAAGTGATTTATTCATATAAAACAGTAAAAACTTTATGATCAGTGGTTTCTGAGACTGTATGTAGGACTGAGTTGATCATTCTGTTTTAGCTATGCTAATCCACCTCTCCACGTTAATTAGGTATTACCCCCACACGGTGGTGATTCAGGAGTGCCGTTAGCGCGGTGCTAATCGGTGGGGTATAACTCTCCTGTACTTTTAGCTACATTAGCTTTTACACATGCGGCTCCAGAGCTAAAACTCCAGACGCTGACCCTCCGAGCTGGCTTTAAGGTGCTGTTATTTACCTGGTCGGATCAGTCAGTGTGTGTGTGTCTCTGAGCTCCTCCTGGAATGTGCTGTATCTGTGTGGGGGGTCTGAAGGGTCGGTAAGGGGTCTGTAAGGGTGTGAGATGATGCTGGACTAGGTTATTAAGTGTCACTCTGTGTCTGTGTCTTGGCGGGGGCGGGGGGGTTGGATGGTGGGG
>CM067480.1:33258707-33289312 GCA_034552555.1 Semaprochilodus insignis | reverse complement strand
GAACCAGAGTCAGACCCAGATACTAGCCTGTTCACCAGCAGCGCCACGGGTTTAACGGGTTTAACGGGTTTCACAGGAAATACACTTCTCCTATTTACACATACATACCACATATTTTCTCATAATAATAATTACGCGTCTTTTCTAAACGGCATGTGCTTTTAAGTTTCCCTTTTACTGCTATCAACGTTTTATTTAAACTCTGAGAGGCTTTTCTGTGTGTGATGGATTATTACTATTATTATTAATGTAGTAACAGTATTTTCGTAAAATATAATATCACGTTTATCATCTGCACAGAATGTCAGGACATTTATACACTGAAATGCTGATGGTGAGGCTCAGATTACACTCTACAGCAGAGCAGCATTAATATACATACTGACTATACACAGTAAATAAGGACAGATAGAAGAGATATTAAATAAACACAAAATATACAAAACAAGAATATACAGTGTGTGCGCGTGTGTTCTAATAAAGTGACTACCTGCAGTACTTATAGTACAGCTCTCTCAGGAACGTCAGAAGCCACCTCCCACCTGATTTACATATTCTCTTAACTGTACAAACAAACTCATCTGGAACATGTGGAAACTTTCAAATATACCGGCCTCACAGCAGCCAAAAAGACAATACTGAAAACGTGGTTTGGACCGTCCGTTCCTGCTCGTATTATCTGACTCCCTATTTTCAGGACATTACTGTTCCGGAGTTCACTACAGCCAGGACCATAACCATAACATAAGAACAATTATGTCCTGGTCTCACTTTGAGAAGGAACTGATACGGGCGTATCTTGGGTTCTGTGTTATCTTGTGTTCTCTGCGCTTATACACAATATTACAGTACAGGTGGTGAATAAGGGGGAGAACAGCAGGGGGCGCTCTCACCCTATTCTTTAACTTTTCCAGTGTCCAGTTCATCACTTTTTGGACCTGGTGTAATCTTTCTAGATGTCCAGTTCACCAACATGCACTTCTGTTCTGTTATTTTGGTTATATGTTTATAATCAATTCACTGGTTACCGACATCTAATAAGTTAGACACTTTTATCTCGAGATAAGATATAAACCTTAAATTAAGTAGAATTAATGAATAATGTTTCATCTTGGCTTTATCTGTGATCGTAATGCACACCTGAATTCAGTCTTGTAAAAGGAGCTGCTACTGTGTTTAGCTGTGTTAATGCGCTTTAGTCCAGGTTTATAAATAACAGTGAATAATCCTGCCCACATCAAAACTTCATATGTGGCCATATATGCACATGAAAGGGTCAGGCACATATTTCAAAAACATGTGTACATATATACACACACACAAGTATCTAATATAGGAGATATAGGTACAGTATAGGGATCACACATATACCGCATATACTGTATGTCTAATGGATGGACCTGATGCTCCACAGACAGACTCAGGAGATCCTTTGAGCCATCAGGCTCTTCAACTCTTCCCAGTGGGGCCGGAAGCGGGAAGAGGACAGATGAGGACTGAATGTCTTCTGTTAAATCACTTTACTGTATATCCTGTACATCTACACTCCTGGACACCCTAGACACTTTACTGTATATCCTGTACATCTGCACTCCTGGACACCCTAGACACTTTACTGTATATCCTGTACATCTGCACTCCTGGACGCTCTAGACACTTTACTGTATATCCTGTACATCTGCACTCCTGGACGCTCTAGACACTTTACTGTATATCCTGTACATCTGCACTCCTGGACACTCTAGACACTTTCCTGTATATCCTGTACACCTGCACTCCTGGACACTGTACACACTTTACTGTATATCCTGTACATCTACACTCCTGGACACCCTAGACACTTTACTTAAATACCAGTATATGCACATGTGTATTATGTTTATTCAGTATTGTCGTATCTGCGCCCCTTGCACATTTATTATTATTGCGCTGCCTTTTTATCTCCAGTTTTTCACATTTTCTACTGTTTTTTTTTTCCACAGTTATATTTGTACTTTTGTAGATGGACTTTCTTGTACATATTTCTTCCCTCATTGTAAAGTGAGATATATGTATCTATAGTATACTGGACTATTTATAGTTTATAGTTTAATAGTTAATAATGTTTGCTGAGCCGGTACCTATTTAGGTTCATTCTGTACAAGCCTCTTTGTTTTGTTTTACTGTGCTGTATTGTGAAACCGCTACTAGCTGCTAAATTTCCTTCAGGATCAATAAAGTATCTACCTATCTATCTGTCTGATATATTTTTAGATATTTTTGATGAATAAAATACTCCAGAAACACAAACTAAATCAAAACCAAACTTGCAGAACAGGAAGCTGGTATACAAGCAGTATATGCCACCCATATAACTGAAATCTATGCTCCATACATGAAAATGGCCAATAAGCTGGAATGCATATCAACCATAAGTCTGCATGTGGCTAATATAAGCTGTAAATAAAGGAAACCAACACAGTCCAGTACAGCCCATATTTTGATTCCTGCATGGACCTACTCACCCAGACTTGGACCTGGAGCGAGAGCGTGACCTGGAGCGAGAGTGCCGCGAGCCCTGCTTTGAGCGGGCCGCAGAGTGGGCCGGAGAGCGGCTGGTGGATTTGTGAGAGCCTCTCGGACTCAAACTCCTCGAGCCCGAGCGCGACTCCTAAACCAGGCGCAGACAGAGACAGTCGGTACCACACAGGCGGAGGAGAGCTCAGCAAACTCAGTTCTCATTAATGTTGGGCTAGTCCAGAGTGCAAATTAGTGCTATGCAGGAGGGACAGCTCCCAACACCCCTCCATTAGTGTCTCTACAGGAAACCAGTGTACCAGCTCTGTGCTTCAGTGAACTGTACCACCCTGTACCCAGCTGTCTGTATAGGATAGGTGAAACATGTTCCATATATGAAAATGACCAATAGGTTGCCATGTATGTTCACATGTGACCATGCTGTATATGAGGGATATCATATATGCTAATACAGACTAAAATTTAATCTCACAGCCCCACACCAGACTGCATGGCTGTAGAGTTATATTGCAAGCTGAATATAACAGCCCAGCTAATGATGGAAACTCAGCTGCAGAGGTTACAGCAGCTGGGACTGGGAAAACTAGCCTGTTTGGCAAACTAGCTACTTAAGACACGTGTTCTGGGGCAGTTTCATTCCCTTCGCTGGGATAAAACGTCCAGGTAGCTCATCTGAGCTGATCTATTTTTCACCTGCAATAGAAACAATGTTCCCTTCAATGTGCAAAAGCCCAGGTAGCTCACTCTGATCCATCAGGTCTTATAAGTTGAAGCGACTGATGTATTTTAACTGGCGTGAACAGTAAATGTGGGTAAAACTGGCACAAAGGATTGACCGGCAAACAAACCCCACTTCTTAGGCAGTAAACTAGTTAGCATGCATGCTAAAGATGAAGTTTGGTTCCTAAATAAAATCTCTAGGTAGATCGCTCTAATCAGCTGTATAGTAAAAATAAAGCTAATTCTTTCTTTCGTTACTGGCAGCGACAGCAGATGGAGGAAAACAATAAATACAGCATCACAGAACGCTGTACTAGCAGGGCGAGGTGGAACTCTAATGCCCACTCATGATCTTCAACAAGCAACACCCCAGATTATAATCCAGCTAGCAGGCGCGCTTTAGTTTCATAACTTCTACATAGAAAATTCACTGGCATGTTAACTACTCACCTGAATTACAGCTCTCTTAAAGATGGTTCTTCAAGGGTTCTTTAATAAAGATAATGGTTCTCTCTCTCTCTCATATATATATAACTATGAACTAACCATGAGAATAATGGATCTTTGCATGGTGAAGTGGTTCTTCATATTAATGGAGAATGTGTTAATAAGGTTCTATATAGAACCTTTTTTTTTCGGAAATAGCAAAGAAGTTCTGCTACTGCTATCACATCAACTTGTAACCATAACAACACCCTTTTTGGTGTAAACTATAACCATATCTGATACATTCTCCATCAACCTGTAGAACCATTTTACTACGCAAAGAACCATTTCAGGATGCGAACAGTTTTATAAGGAACTCAAACAGAACCACTGTCTTCACTAGAGAACCCTTCAGCTTCCTATCCTCGGTGAGCTATAATGAGCTAGCCATTTTTATTAGTAGTGGAAATAAATACAGCTACAGCAGCTTTGAACTCATAGGGTCCATTAACGTGTCTACATGCACTTAATGAATCTGACCACTGCAGAAAACCAGATTCGGTCAGTAGCCCCTTCACCGTGTTCCCACACACTGGGATAATCGGATAATGGGAGGGGAACTCCGGCTCTCCATCCAGGACTTCTGCTTTACTACCGGCTAGTAAACTTACAGAATAAGGCTTTTCGTAAACACCGAGTCACTTTAGGTGAAAATATGAACATGCATCATCTAGAACACGAAGAATATTTAAATCCCTTATTTCCTCCAGCACGTGGTTTCAGAGTAGTCCGGCAGTGTTCTGGATTTGACTGAGCACTCTGAAAGAAATCAGAGTAAGGGTATATACTGAGAAACCTGACCACTGAGCTACACTCCGGCTGTCGTCGTAGGATTTCCTGATCGGATTTCTGGACTTCAATGTGGTCTGAGATATCTAGAGCACGCTGTTCACACGAGCACCTGAATAATCAGATACCTGCAGAATTGATCAGATGACCAAGTGCATGTAAACACACTCACTGGCAGGGAACCGAAATACGGTTTACGGTACTTAAGAACTCAAGTCTTTCCAATGGGAGTGAACAGAGATAGTACAGTCCACTGTGGGGGTGTTCAGAAGGGTGAAACGTGCAACCGCATGTCAAGGTTTGATGATAAAATGATCTTATCCAGGTGATTTTAGGATCCACCCCCACTTCCTTGAGGGGGCGGGGGTTAGAGTGTGAACTGAGAGCACCTGAGTGCCCCTCCCCTCTGGAGTGACCCTCCCCTGTAATTCGCACCCTGGTCTAGCCCACTAAAGGCTCATCTAGTCTACATGGCCTTGAGGTGAGAAACATTTCAGGCTGAATTCCATTACGATTAACACAGAAACATATTTAATCATCATTACACATTAATAAACAGTACTACTACAACATCAGTGAGGAATAAGGTTTAAAGATATATCAGCATTAAATTAGTTTTTAATAATATAAAGCAATAAAAAACAACAACAACAATGAGCATGCACGCATGGGACAAAACATACTAATAGTTACTTAGCGCTGTGATCTTATCCCAGATAACTTCTCATCTTAACTTCATTACTTCAACACACATCTCTTCTTCTTTCTTCAGTTTCAATCTCATGTCTGACTTCATTCCTCTTCCCCACATCTCTCCCTCTGCCCATAAATCCTACATCTGGGAACTTCTCTTCCGCCTCATTATTAGCATGCATTGACAATTCAGCTTCACATTCATCTGAGCTTCAACTTATTTTCATTAAAAACTTCATCTGACTTCGTCCAGCATTCTCTTCTTCCAACCATAACCTTAACAAAAAAAGAAAAGGATGAAGAATGTGCAACACTAGACATCACAACCAAGAGTCTTTTCTTTCTTGCTCCATTTTGGTGTTAAACTCTTATAAACGTGTTATAACAGTGTGAGGTGAGCGGGAGGGGAACGTGTTTGCTGTGCTGGGTCATCCTGAAGCTGTTACTACTGCACAGGGCTGAGCGATATGGCAATACTTAACGTCATCAGGATAAACAACGGCACAACACGATACTGTACACTGGACATACAGGGACAAACAAACACTGTTCACTGTGTAGTCACAGTATTTCATACACAGTCGAGTCACATTATTATGACCACCAGCTAATATCCAGAGTAGCCTCCGTGTGCAGCACGGACAGCAGCTAGACGGGCTGGGAGCGACTCAGTGAGGTCCTGGTAGGTTGTCACAGGTATCTGGATCCATGCTGACTGCAGTGCAGCCCACAGCTGCTGGAGGGAGGGTGGGGGAGGAGCCATAGAGCCAACACGACGATCGAGGTGGTCCCACAGATGCCCAGCTGGGTCCAGGTTTGGGGAATTAGGGAGCTGGGGTAGCACTTGGAAGTCTTGGTCATGCTCTTCCAACCAGTGTTGGACATTTCTAGCCGTGTGACATGTGGGATTGTCTTGCTGGAAGATCCCATCCGCCCCAGGGAAGACCATCCGCATGTATGGGTGCACATGATCAGCGAGGATGGAGTCATACCAGGATAGAGAGGGCCTTGGATGAGTGAGCTCAGAGAATGCCATGAAAATATGACTTCCTGTATGAGCTACATGCCGCCACCGTCGCTGCCATCAGAAGTAAAAAGTGGTCATAATAATGTGACTCGTCTGTGTAGCATTACTGGCTGTTTGTCTCTGTTTCGGTTTCTTGGCGGTATTGCAATATTACATTTTTGCCATATCGCCCACACCTGCTACGACTGAGAATTTCTGGACATTACTGAATGTTAATATAACTACAAGCACATTCACCCACATATGACTGCATTACGTAATGTGGCACGGATCGCCGTTTGATCCTTAACGTCTAGTTCGTTGTCTGTATCAACACGCCAAATTTAAACATCTAAAGACGATAAAAAGTAGCATCTTTAGTGGCAATTTTACGCTTCTTAAGGGGTTTGGACCGCTACGGGCATTCATGCTATGGTTGGCGTCGATTTAGCCAACCCTTGTTGACGTAGGGGCTACATATAGTCATGTGAGCTCATGCTGCTAGGGGTGCATACCCATCACGTGTCATGAGGACAGGAACGTCTTAAGAGATTCAAATTTGACAGGTTAATACGGGCGCCGAACTAGATGTTTATGAACCAAACGGCGTTCCATAACCAGCAGGCGAATTCCACTTATTAGCTAATTAAGCTGTTACGACGTAAACAAAGTTGGTCTGGCAGTGTAAATAAGAGCTGCGTACGGAGTGCTAATTATCAGAATCACCCTGAAAGACATTATTAACGTATAACCCACTAAAATATGGATGAAGAAGTGGAATTCCCCTTTAAAGCAATGCATGTATGCGCGGGGCTGCAGGTGTAGGGCCTACCCCCGCGCGCGTCTACACGGCCTGGCTATGCTAGGCTAAGCTAAGATGTAAACAAACCCCGTTAAAGGTTATATTTTATGGAGTTTGGTGCCCGGGCGATAATATAACTAAGAGTTAACGCTGTAATCAGGTGTAAGGTATAAATTGTGCACGTTTACTCATGTTATGCACACGAAAACATGAAGTGTGCTGCACGTATAGCTAAGCTATGCTAAGCTAAGCTAGCTGGAAACGCAGTCCAGAGCTAAAGCGCTAAGTGGGCGGGTAACGTTTCGGGGTTTAAGCACACAAAACGGCTTCAAAATATTTATTTTATCGCACGGTTTAATTTATTCACTCCTCTGTATTAGTTAAACGTCGCCAGATCAAGAACAACGAGGCTTCGGTTAGCTTCTTGTTTCGATCATTCCGTTCCACCTTAAATGGTGCAAGTACTGCACCATTTAAGGTGGAACGGAGAATTCCAAGCAAGACGCTGGGCTGAGTTAGCTAAAGAAGGACTACAATAGCTCAAATACATTTAAGAAGCACAAATAAACACAATCATAAATACATCCGACATTTATTCTAGCTAATATTCAGTAGCAAATACATTAGCATTTAGCAAGACAGTGTAGAATTAGCTTAAATGCAATAACATTCAAGAAGCAACTCAGCACATCTAGCTAGCTAGGTGCTAGGGAGGATAATTACCCGCTCGGCGAACTCCCTCCCGGGGTCACTCATGCTGACTGCTCCGGGACAGACGGAGAAAAGAAAGAGGGATGACCAGAGAAAGAATAAAAGACAGAACACTGAGAGTCCTGTCCGCTAACGCAGCAGCGCAGGGTGTTTGTTCAGCCTGTCTGGCTCACCGCGGGTGGGCGGGGCGCCTATGCGAGGTGGGCGGGGCCGGCGGATATTATAAATATAACTTTTCTTGATATCAGAAATTCAAACAAAATGTTATTATCGTTACGAGCCCAATTTATGGCTTGTAACAATCGACTACTGTTGTGGTAACATGTAGTAATTCAACTCAACAATTCTGACAAAAAAATTCTAATTATTCTTTATTTTTCAAATAAAACTACATTTTTGTACATGTTCAAAGTATATATAATTCTAATATATTTTATATTCTAAATTCTAAATTGTAAAAATATATTTGCTGAATTAAAATAATGCAGCATACAACAAAAGTTAAAATAATTATTTATTTAGAAATTCTGTACTTTTTATTTCATACCGTTAATTTACATTTTATATTTTATTTATTTCCTTTTGTTGTGTGTTAAACTCAGCAAATAAATAGAAACAGTGAACTAAAGTTTGCAGGAAAGTGTCATATTTAAGTGTGCTCTCTGTAGATGGCGTGTTAACTTATTCAAACTTTAACTGTAAAAATTCAGGTACGAAATTTAGACTAACACTACATAATAAACTGTAATAGAAATGAATCAGAGGAATCTTCTCAGTTATTATTAGTCATAACTTAATTCTTACATACTACAATAAAATACAAAACAATAAAAGTTCATTTATAACGTAAGAAATCACAGGTCTTCTTCAAACGTCGAATCTGAACGAGGCTCACCACAGGTGTTACAGGTAAGAGTCCCGCTGGGACAGGAGAGGGCGATAAAGAGTCATTCTCACCCTCACCGACAGTGCTGTGTAATTCACACTAACTGACATAAAACTACTGTGTTTATTTCATGTGTTGTACGTCACTGTGTGATTTTGCCAGATTAATGTACTTTAAAGTCACCTGTAGAGTTAATAACCTGTTCTCCTGTAAATGTGCCAGTTTTTACATGTTTCTAGTATGTACTGTGTTCTGACCCCTGACTGTGTTCTGACCCCTGCCTGTGTTCTAACCCCTGACTGTGTTCTGACCCCTGACTGTGTTCTGACCCCTGCCTGTGTTCTAACCCCTGACTGTGTTCTGACCCCTGCCTGTGTTCTGACCCCTGACTGTGTTCTAACCCCTGCCTGTGCTCTGACCCCTGACTGTGTTCTGACCCCTGCCTGTGTTCTAATTCCTGACTGTGTTCTAACCCCTGACTGTGTTCTAACCCCTGCCTGTGTTCTAATTCCTGACTGTGTTCTAACCCCTGCCTGTGTTCTAATTCCTGACTGTGTTCTAACCCCTGCCTGTGTTCTAACCCCTGCCTGTGTTCTAACCCCTGCCTGTGTTCTGACCCCTGCCTGTGTTCTGACCCCTGCCTGTGTTCTAACCCCTGCCTGTGTTCTGACCCCTGCCTGTGCTCTGACCCCTGCCTGTGTTCTAACCCCTGCCTGTGTTCTAATTCCTGACTGTGTTCTAACCCCTGCCTGTGTTCTAACCCCTGCCTGTGTTCTGACCCCTGCCTGTGTTCTGACTATAAGTCTTGGACTGCCCCGATAAAGCCACTCTCTGCGTGCGGTCTGCCTACATGCCCTGTTCCGTACAGATATGCACCAGTACAGTGGTGGGTGACTTCACCTGTCCGGGCGTTTCAGATTGAGGCTCCTCAGATATTAACATGAATGTGTTACTGAGAGAGGAATAAATGAGACTCACTGAGGACACAAACACCAGAACAGCTTTAAAGGTCAATTACCAGCTCCGTGGTCACTCTGTGATGGTAATGAGTCTCACAGTGAGTAGAACCAGCTGACCAGTTCACCACACAGTGTTACAGATTCATAAATAAATAATAATTATTATATATTCATCCTAAACCTGAACAGATTCATATCTTCATAAACACCACTATACACCATAAATATGAGAGAAAGCTGAAGATGAGTCTCAGTCAGAGCCGCTGCGTAGCTGCACCTGTAGGCTCTGGAGCGTATGGACCATCCCTGAGCAGATCACCTGCAGACACCTGCAGCTTCGCACACACAGGAAGAGCAACGTTACACGGCAAAGCGCTCCTGAGACTGTGACATCACAACCATAAACATAGTGACATAGATTTGTTATCATATGAGCCCTTTAAGAATAAATAGGTAGCTGCTGTAATATTGGTAGCTGCCAGTATGGCGTGCAGAGTGACTGAATAAATAACCACAGGTGACGTCCAACCCGTTACTGACCATCAGTCAACTGATCCTCAGTGTGTCTGTGCAGCACTTTGAGCTGATGGACCTGAAATGTACAGCGCTTAATAAATAACAGACGCAGACAGGAGAGGAAAATACAACGTTTCAAATAGATTAATAATAATAATATTAATAATAATAATAATAATAATAATAATAAATGTACAACAATATAACTAATTGGGTTGGTGATAACTGGATGTTACAGTGTCCAGCACAGAATTCCAGTGCCCAGTCTAGGTGTAGTGATAATTGGAAGTTCCAGTATCCAGTAGAGAGTTTCAGTGTGCAGCTGTAGTGTAGTGATAACTGGACGTTCCTGTGTCCAGTACGGAGCTCCAGTGTGCAACTGTAGTGTAGTGATAACTGGACGTTCCTGTGTCCAGTACGGAGTTCCAGTGTGCAGCTGTAGTGTAGTGATAACTGGACGTTCCTGTGTCCAGTACAGAGTTCCAGTGTGCAGCTGTAGTGTAGTGATAACTGGACGTTCCTGTGTCCAGTAGAGAGGCTCAGTGCTGATAGTAGGTTCTGAGTTTGAGGATTTTGGAGAGGGCCTGTCGGGCGCTGGAGGAGATGAGGTAGGATCCATCTGACGAAGTGAAGAATTCCCAATCTCTGCATCCGTTTGTGCTCAGAGTGTGAACAGGAACAAATCTCTCATAACCCTGCCACCTGCACATACACACACCCACACACACCCACACCCACACACACACACACACACAGATATATATGAATTGAATTAATAACAGCAATGTTCCAACATCAGTACCTGACCTCACTAATACTCAATCAAATCCTCACAGCAATGTTCAACGTGAGTACCTGACCTCACTAAGACTCAATCGAAACCTGTAAGCTCCATGACAGGCAGTGTGTTAGGATTTGATGAGTGTTAATGTATCCTGTATTTGTCACACAGTGTTAATGTAATGAGGGTGACTCAAGTCAGGTATGTGCCTCTACTACCTCTACTACTCAGATCATGACTGGACACAGGAACCGAGGGAACGCAGTGACCTCACCTGTATATAACACTGTTTAGTGAGTAGGAGTTCCCGTCATACGAGTTCGCCACCACCAAGAACTTATCATCTCCCACGGTGAAGAACTCCCAGTCCAAAGCACTGCGGACGTAAACGAAGGACACGGTGTTAAGACGAGGCCTAATAAAGACAGTAAATGAAAGCTGCATCGTTGTTACACGGATGTCCTGTGTTAATTTGATGTTTCATGGATTGTGTAAATGCCTTTGGGAGCTGCTGTATTAGCACTGAGGATCATCTGTGTTTGCTAACATTAGCAGCTGAAGCTAATCCCAGTTTAGTGAATCCTTTACTCTCCAGATGAAGATGAAGTTCCACCAGCACCATCATACACCAGTAAGAGCTCCAGAGTGTAAACTAGGATGGTGTGATGAAGTTCTGATCCATATGTTTAGAGTTATTGCTCTGTAGAGAGCATCACTACATCAGGAGACCAGCTAGGAGAAGCTAACGCTATTAGCGCTTATGCTAACAACCACAGAACGAGTGTTTCTGCTCATATTAACACTCGACAGAGAAAAATAAAAGCTGGGTTTGATTCTCCACACGGGTCTGTGTACATGTAGACGTGTGTGTGTGTGTGTGTGTGCGCGCGCAGAGTAGACCAGTATATCAGTGCAATACATCTAATAAGCTAAACAGTGCCTCAGCTAGCTAGCTAATTAGCCTAGTTAGCTGCTTTAGAGTGACACCAAAAAACAGTAAAGTGGTTAATCACAGTTATTATAATGGTTCTGTCTCTCCAGCAGCTGGGAAATGTACTAACATAAGAACCGTAAGTTCTGTTGGTTCGTGTTTGGGTTCTTGTTTCTGCAGTGTGTATGTGGATGAACATCTTTACACAGTGAATATTTCTACATTACACTCTGCAGGTACAGGTGAGTCTGGTGTAAATGAACCACACCAAGTTGTGAGGTTATTGATCTGGGAAAACTGTTTCCAGTGTCCTGGTTATATAACTCCCTGGATTGGTACTAAATCCTGTTGTATCAGTGCAGCGCTGCCTGTGTCATCCACCTGGAAGTAAGTTCCTTGCTGCTGTGATGTAATGTGAATTTGTCCTTTAGGTAAAGTAAGGTAAAGTAGAAGCAGGCATGGCAGCTAATTAGCCAAATTAGACACGTTAGAGTGAATTATAATGACTAGAAAGACTTTTATACTATTTCTTAGTCATGGTTATTAAAACAGTTCCAGCTTTTCTTTGAGCTGCAATGAGAACCATGGGTCAGGTCTTGTTTCTGAATGTGCAGTGTAAAAACACCCTAATGAAGCAATTTATATATATACATACAGCTCTGGAATAATGTAAGAGCCCACCTCAAAACGATCAGTTCCTCTAGTTGTACAGTTTCTGGGTTTGTGTTGGACCAAAATGAGCGGTTCTGTTTGATTCTATACACTACTGGAAACACGTCTCCCAAATTCCAGATCAAATATTGTATTTAGATCTGTTTATTTAGAAAATCACTAATGACCCTCCAGAAGCCTGTTTTTAGAACCATGCTCGCTGTGCGTTTCACCCCAGCCACCGCTCGCCAGTCTCTCTGTAGGTCACTTGAGGTCATCTTACGGTGGTTAAGTGACATTGGAATGAGGTGGCGCTCATCACGGTCAGTAGAGAGGGGTTTTGGCCCTCTGCCAGTCTGTAGCTGTGTTGTCCTGTGTGTTTGCTGCTTGACCTTGTTCTTATGAACCAGACGCTCACTGTATCTGCCAGTAGAGCTAGAACCCAACCTTCTGTTCCTCACTAAGAACCTGCAGTACATGTGGAGATGCTGATTTAAGAAGAAGCTGGAGTGGGCTCTTATTTATTACAGAGCTGTATATATATGTGTGTGTGTGTGTGTGTGTGTGTGTGTGTGTGAGTGAGTGCAATGATTACGTAACGATAGAGTGCCCCCTGCTGGCGGGGTCAGGTTAGCATACCTGCTGGTCGTGATGTCCTGGAACTTCACGAAGGTCTGTGAGGTCATGTTGAGCTCGTAGATGGTGGAGTTGATGTTATAAAGAATCGAGCCAGAGCCATCAAGTCTCTGACTGTTCGCCACAGCCAGGAAGAACCTGTTCCCAATCTGGAACATCTCCCAGTCTATCGCTCCAGTGGTCTACAAGGTCAGCCAGAACGTTCAGGGTTATTCTCATTAAACGCAGCATGTTAGAACTCAAAGGAACTAATCAAACGTGGCTCTTTATTGAAGTAGCAGGAACAGCAGCCCTGGAAATCCCCTCTAAAGCACTGCTCACTCGCCTGCAGGGCTTTTGAGATGCCAAATTGCCCTCTGACACACACACATGTTGAGTGATTCGCTCATACGTGATTATTAATTCTGCCTCTCACACATTTAAAGTATTAGCCTGGAGAAAAATCTAACCTACGCAGTTCTGCTAATGTTACACTGCTAATGCTACAGTCCAGTAGTGACCATGACTCTTAGGCTTTCAGCTTAAACTGAGATGATCTAAAGCACATCACGTCAAAGAGGCTGCCATGCTGGGGGGTGAACATCACTGCCCAACTGCTTTCAGTGCCATTACAGAGCTGTGATTTAATAAAGATACTGTACAAAACTAACCCGGACAAAAAACGAGCCCCCTGTGACTGAACGTACCTAATACCTGGGACTGGATTGGGCATGTACTGGACGAGTTTCTGGATGTAGCCACATCAATGTTCAGACACTCTACATCAAAGAATTGGTCAGTTGGTCCAGATTTGGTGGATGCCTTCCCTGGTACAATTCCGAGGAGAATTCCCTGTAGACTGGGATTTTATCCACTGCTGGTAGACCCGTATGACCGTACGCTTCCACACACCTGCAGATTCAGCTACTTCCTTCACACTATGGTCTTTGACACGCCCAAATGCAGTCACTCCTTTTAGTCAATCATTAACATCTGCTCTGGAGCCATTTTCCACACATGGAACGAGACATTCCCTGCACTGTACCACCTCTTCCCAATCTATGGGTCCCGTCACTCACACCCTGCAGGGATTTATAGCCCCATCATCCTTGTGCAGTACTACCACCTTACACACACAAGGTGACTCATGTTTTGTCCGAGGAGCTTATTTGAGTACATGTGTTTATGTTTATCAATGGATCTCGAGCACCCAACATGGCGGATGTGTAGATGTATCACTTCAGATATCACTTCATACCACAGGGAGTGTTCCTTTAGACACATCAAGAGTTTAGCCCTCTTCCAACCAAAACTCAGCACTGAAGTAATTTAAATACAGTATAACATATTACAATCTACTACATTAATATGAAGTAAATATTACAGGCCTGTCTCCTGCAGTGTTATGAGTATGTACTGTCGGTTACCATGATGGACTGGAACGGCTGGAACATTCCTCCTAGCCAAATGTAGATGGTGGAGTTGATGACAGTGGACTTCCCGTTGAAGGTGTTGGCCACCACCAGGAAGTGGTACGGTCCAATAGTGAAGAATTCCCAGTCGTAGGCTCCGGATGTGGCGATGGTCTGATTCACCTCGAACATCTTGATGTTTGGGTTCCACTTGTAGATCACACTCTCGATATTGTGGTTCATTTCGCCTATGGATGTTTCTGAGATGCATTTGAGGGTATAAATCACACGGTAGGTACACACGGTCATACACACGGTCATACACACAGTCATACACTGACATCCCTGGATGTTCTAAAGACTGTTTGTCGAAAAGAACAGTAGTTTACAGAGTCTGTTATTAGCCTTATGAATGAAGTTTGTTGTAGTGAATCATGCTGTGTTAAGGTTCTTGTCTTCTAGGTTATGAACTCTTGCAGATTATCTGCTGTTTGTTTATCTGTTCATTTAGCTTTATTTCTCATTCTGATGTGTAAATAAAGCACGTTTGCTTCCTCATGCTGGTTGTGTGTGTGTGTGTGTGTGTGTGTGTGTGTGTTGTTGGGCCCTGTCACATCAATGACACCAGATCGTTTGCTAGTCAGTTGTTGTGTCAGTACAGATAGAGGACTGTTACATCCCTGATTTGTACCTGCTTCTTTGGTCTTAAGAGACAAAACACTACATGCCACTAAATCAAACTGGAATTACTATTTACTTCAACTGATGATGTCTAGTTTAGCTCTGAAGTCCTTTCTGGAAGCTGGTTTGATTGTATAGTGCTTTCTGTTTCGGCTCAGCAATGCAGACGACTTAGAAGCATGAGTTTTACTCACTGGAAGTATTGCCAGATTTTTACTTCCCATTGGCTCCTGGCATCATCTATTTGCATATTGTTTTACTCCCCCTCTTCGTGTTTCCCCACCAGCCTCGTGGCCTTCCCTCCACCGTGTGTGTCTTTCTTCTATTCCGGGGTTAACGGTTGGGCCTTGTTGCTGTTGGCTGTAAGTGTGTAGCGTCAGCCCTGCAGGAACTCCTCTAGGATGCTCTCACCATGCTGAAACACTGTTACATTCTATCAGATCAGGTGACTATGTGTCCTTTAACAGGTCTTCAGTTGTAGTTCCACCAGCTGATGTGACCAAGGGCTGAAAATAAACTGAATTGGATGTAGGCGGTTTTCTACAATCCAACGACTCCCAAAATTCAATTCTGTGATTCGGTTAGCTTACATTTACAGCCAAGAGCAACGCGGTTCGGCTTCTAACCTCAGAACAGAAGAGGGTTACGCACAATGGTGGACTCCGGAGAGGGACAGCACGAAGAGGAGTCTGAATGTAGAGCGTGAAGAGAGACTAAATCTCTGTACCTGACCTGCGCAGGTGAGTCTCACCTTGTCTGTGATTGGCCACAGCCAGGAAAGCCTCGTTCTGGATGTGGAAAGCCTCCCAGTCGCGAGCGCTGTGCGTGTGCAGCTTCTGATACACAGCGAACCTCAGAGTCTGTTCATTCCACTTATAGATCACCGACACCTCCTGAACACCGTCACCGCCAGAGTTAGCAACCACCAGGAAACTCTGCACCACACAAACACAACACTCACAATTACACAGTGCTGGAGGGGAAACGTCTTAATCAGCATTTACCAACAGCTATTATTATTATTATTACTCTAATAACAACAATAACAGTAATAATAATTCTTCATTCTCATAATTACAGACATTACTTATGACTTTCACAGTACAAGAGAAGGAGACAGCAGGCCTGGGCCATATCTAAACACAACACTTTGTAGTTCTAAACTGATTATTGATTATTTCACTCCTACTTGTTGTTTATATGATTTGTTGAGTGTGAAGTGCTTCAATGAAAATCTAAAATTATACAAATTATCATAATAATGAATGACCCAAAAGCTTCTGTCATTATAATAGAGATATAATATATATAATAGAAATCGAGCCTGATTCATGTGTGCTGTATATGGTTCTATGTATCACCAAAACGGTTCTGCTATTGTTACAATGTCAAGCTACATGCTGTGTAGAACCCCTTTAAAAAGGGTTCATATATAGACATAGGTATATCTAGAATCATATACAACCCCAAATTAGAAGACATATGGAAGATGCTAATAAAGAACTGCGGTGTTTTTACATTTACTGTGACTGTTATTTGATTGCAGACAGTATGAACCCAACATGTTTCGTCTGATCAGCCTTATTTGACAACAGGTGACAGTGTAAAAGCAGTCTCCAGGCAGGGCTGAGACATTGAAGAGCAGAGATGGACAGAGGTTCTCCAGTTTTTCTACAAAATGAAAAAAATCACAGAAATGTTTAAAAACGATGTTCTTCCAATCCCTCAGGTGGCACTGTATGATGAACCGTCATTCCGGAATAGCTGATGGAACCACATGGGTGAGGGATCAGACCTTTATCAAGTACTCCAATACGGAGTTATATTCACAAACAGCACCTAAAACTTTACTGTGCAGAGCCGAAGCCTTATGGTAACCATGTCCAGAAGCGGTGCCGACTTCTCTGGGCTCGGAGGAATCTGAGATGGACCGTCATACGGGGAAACGTGTGCTATGGTCAGACGGATCTTTTTAGGAGGAAATGGACCCTGTGTGCTCCAGGCCAAAGACTAAAAGGGCCATCCAGACTGTTATCGGCATCAAGTCCAAAAGCCGGGGTCAGCCAAGTTGTGGGGTCAGTGCGTCAGTGCCCTTTGGTGAAGTTCATTTACACTCTGTGATGCAGCATTAATGCAGAGCAGTACACTGAGGTCTTAGAGCAACTCGTTATCCTTCAAGAAGAGGTCTGTTCCAGGAACGTTCTGCATTCTTCAGTAAGACAATGCAGAACCACATGCTGCACACATTACAGAGGCATGGCTATGGAGGAAGGGGTATGGCTACCGGACTGGCCTGCCTGCAGTCCTGAAATGGATGTATATTACACACGAAATGAAGGTAATCAGACAAAACATGAAATATGTTGGGTTCACACTGTACGCAGAATAAAAGTCAAAGTGCTCTGAAGAGACAAATCACCATGTACAGAACCACTCAAGCACGAAGATGGTTCTTACGGTGCTCATGGTTTTATGTAGAATGACGAACAGTACTTGTTAAGACTGTACGGTGTAATAGACTGCAGACCTGCAGATGATTTTACTGCCTTTCTGATGTATAACGCGCCGTATGTGTGAAAGGATGTTATGACAGAAAGTTTGTAATAAATTTGTGAGCTCAGTAATTTGAAGTGCACTCTCCTCAGATCTGGGTTCAAAGCAGCGTGGAGAATTCTGGGATACAGAGGAAGGATGTTTAGTGTTCAGTGAGGCGTGTTAATGCGTACAGTCCACCTTAATATCAGTCTTACTGCTCTACTGTAATTAGAAGACTGAGATACATTAAGGTTTAAGTGGATCCGACTGCAGCTGTGACATATATCAGAAAGAGAGAGAGAGGGAGAGATAGGAAGAGAGAGGCAGAGAGAGGGGGGGGGGAGAGACAGAGAGGGAGACAGGGAGAGATAGGAAGAGAGAGGCAGAGAGAGAGGAAGAGGTAGAGAGAGACAGAGAGGGAGAGAGACAGAGGAGNTCACTAACACTGTTCCTTCATCCCTTCATTCCTTTATCCATCACTAACACTGTTCCTTCATCCCTTCATTCCTTTATCCATCACTAACACTGTTCCTTCATCCCTTCATTCCTTTATCCATCACTAACACTGTTCCTTCATCCCTTCATTCCTTTATCCATCACTAACACTGTTCCTTCATCCCTTCATTCCTTTATCCATCACTAACACTGTTCCTTCATCCCTTCATTCCTTTATCCATCACTAACACTGTTCCTTCATCCCTTCATTCCTTTATCCATCACTAACACTGTTCCTTCATCCCTTCATTCCTTTATCCATCACTAACACTGTTCCTTCATCCCTTCATTCCTTTATCCATCACTAACACTGTTCCTTCATCCCTTCATTCCTTTATCCATCGCTAACACTGTTCCTTCATCCCTTCATTACTGCACTGTATGAGGCGCGGAACTAGGAGTGTTGGACAGAAAGCTGTAAGTCAACCTGCCCATTAGCCACGCCCACGTGTTTCTCAGACAGGTCTGATTAGCGGTTTTAAGTGGTTTTGAGTTTGATGGTATTTGTGTCTGATATTCGTCAGTCAGATTTTACTGGGTGTTTAATATACACAGTGATATTTCAGATCACACACACACGTTCATATTTCACTCTTCAGGACTCAGACGCTCAGTCAGGAGGGTCCAGAGACCCTGAGAGGGTTTACTCTGTACCTCTCTCTACTGCAGGGAGGAACAATACAGACCTGCTTCCCCACTGTGAAGAACTTCCAGGCCTGAGCGTCGTGGGTGCTGATGTTCTGGTATCTCTCAAACCTGCCGTTGGTCCAACGGTACACGGTCGAGCCCAGGTCACGGTTCGCAGTCGCCATGAAGAGCCCCACAGACGGGATACTGAACACTTCGATATCAAACGTCTCGGAGACGGTGAAGAGGTCCTGATGTTCCTCCACGTAGTCCAGCCTCTCTTTCTCTGAGGAGAACACCAGCGTTAGAGGGTGTGAGGAGGCGCTTTCTGACTGCTGAACTCCTTCAGATTCACTTATGAATGGATGATCATCAGGAGGTTCATGTCGAATTAATTACAGTCAGTAGTTTTAGAATGAACATTTGTGTGTGTGTGTATAGTGTATGCGTGTGTGTGTATGTATGTGTGTATTGTGTGTGTGTGTGTGTGTGTAGTGTGTGTGTGTGTGTGTATGTAGTGTGTGTGTGTATGCGTATAGTGAGTGTGTGTGTGTGTATGCGTATAGTGTGTGTGTATAGTGTGTGTGTGTGTGTGCGTATAGTGAGTGTGTGAGTGTGTGTGTGTGTGTGTGCGTGCGTATAGTGTGTGTGTGTGTGTGTGTGTGTGTAGTGTAGTGTGTGTATAGTGTGTGTGTGTGCGTGTGTGTGTGTGTAGTGTGTGTGTGTGTAGTGTGTGTATAGTGTGTGTGTGTGTGTGTGTGTGCGCGTGTGTGTGTGTGTAGTGTGTGTGTGTGTGTGTGTGTGTGTGTGTGTGTGTATAGTGAGTGTGTGAGTGTGTGTGTGTGCGTGCGTATAGTGTGTGTGTGTGTGTGTGTAGTGTGTGTATAGTGTGTGTGTGTGTGTGTGTGTGTGTGTGCCCGTGTGTGTGTGTGTAGTGTGTGTGTGTGTGTGTGTGTGTGTGTGTGTGTGTGTGTGTGCGTATAGTGTGTGTGTGTGTGTGTGTAGTGTGTGTGTGTGTATAGTGTGTGTGTGTGTGTGTGTGCGCGTGTGTGTGTGTGTGTGTGTGTGTAGTGTGTGTGTGTGTGTGTGTGTGTGTGTGTGTACCCTGCAGCATGGTGATCCACGTGTTTCCGTCACACAGGAACAGACCCCTCTTCACGGTGCTGAACCACAGCTGACCCTCCTCACTGACCCCACAGCGAGGGACCACCGGACTGACCCTCACCTCAGCTTCTACAGACAGAGTGAGGTAATTACCCAGTGGAAATGATCTTGAGATGATCATGTGAAGACTCCTGAGATATTTATCTCCAGGTAATATTCACAAGGTAAAAACACAAAGCTGAGAAAGAGAAGTGCAGGACTCGCGTATCAGCAGCGTCGCACCCGCGTGTGTAACAGCCGATACACAGACCTGTCTTCAGCCGTCTGAGCTACTGAACACAAGCAGTGTGCCGTCTCACATCTCTACATACGAGAAGACGACAGTCTCACGTCTCGCTCTAATTCCGTTACAGCAGTCACGGCTCAGTCCGCTGATGGTCTGATAGACGCTGATAGACGCTGATGTGTTTCCACCCTGTGAGGAACTCTGTGTGTGTTTCACCGTATTTAAGCTGCTGTATAAATAAAGAGCTGACTCCCGAACGCCTCTGCGGCTGTTTCTCTTTCTCGTTTGGCGGAAGGTGAGAACCACTCTTCTCCTCGAGTGTTTGTTTATACTTCTAGACCACAGACTGTCTCCTCTGACAGGGAGAACACACCAGAGCTCGTCTGTCTCCTCCCCTGTAGGTCTGAACTTCTCGCCCAAACACGCACTTTAGCAGCAATGGAATCTGTACCATCACTACACCTGGTCTCCTCCTACAGCGGAGCGGCACCGCCTCCAGAGAGAGACCCTCCTGTTTACATACTAACCCCTCCTGATGATGTGTGTTGAGGTGGGAGGGGCTCTGTGGAGCATTATTACAGGCTGTTTTGATTCGTTAGGTAGGCAGACAGCGAACGTTCCTCACCGTATGGGTACAGTGGAAGTTGATTGGTCGGCGGTTTGATTGGCAGGTGTAACAGAACCTCAGGGATGGAGAGGCTGGACAGTCGAGGCTGAGAGGATGGACAAACCCGAGAGGAGGCATCAGAACCGGGTAACAGAACCAACTGTCTCATCAAACCCTACGGGAGTAGAGAGAGAGAAAGAGAGAGAGCAGTGATTAGGACTTCTACAGACGTACATCGTCGAGACTCAATATCAGTGTTTGTCTGGAGTAAGTGAAGCTTTGGACATGTGGATGCTGATGAATAGGTGATGGAACGTTGATGATGACACACGGATGATGACGTGTGGATGGTGACGTGTGGATGGTGACGCATGGGTGGTGACAAGCAGCTGATGATGCCTGGATGATGACACGCGGATGATGAGGCCTGGATGATGACACGCGGAAGATGACGTGTGGATGGTGACGTGTGGATGGTCACGTGTGGATGGTGACGCATGGGTGATGACACGCGGAAGATGAGGTGTGGATGGTGAGGTGTGGATGGTCACGTGTGGATGGTGACGCATGGGTGATGACGCGCAAGATGACGTGTGGATGGTGAGGTGTGGATGGTCACGTGTGGATGGTGACGCATGGGTGATGACACGCGGAAGATGACGTGTGGATGGTGACGTGTGGATGGTGACGTGTTGATGGTGACGCATGTGTGGTGACAAGTAGCTGATGATGCCTGGATGATGGCACGCAGATGATGACGCCTGGGTGATACGCGGATGGTGACACCTAGATGATGACATGCGGAGGATGACACGTGGATAATGACGTTTTGATGGTGGTGCATGAGTGATGACACATGTACGGGGCCAGTCTGTATATGAAACAGGTCCAGGGTCTTACTGAGAACAGTCCGTTCCATCGTCTCCTGCTGCCGATGAAGAAGGTGGAGCCTTTAGTGTTTAAATCCTCAGGGAACGGTTTCTCCGTCTGCCTGGAGGTCATGAAGAAACAGAGCACACAGTGAACATCTGGACACAGTTCAGTCAGAAACGTTTGTCTGAAGTTTAGCTATTTTAGCTTTAGCATTGGAGCTACTATGCTAATGTAGCTAAGCAGTATTGGAAGTTTATACACCAGCCAATTAGCATTAGCATAGTACAGTTTCGACAGCACTGAACAATCTTCTGGGGACGTAGGACACACACTGATCTGGTCTTCAGCCGTGTAACCTGCGGGGCCTTGTTGTTGTATTCTGACTGTAGTAAGACACACATGCTCAGTGTTGGACAGTTCTGGACTTTGGGCAGGTCAGTCCAGCACCTCCATTACACAGCCATGCTGCTGAGTGTTTGTTGGTGTTGATCATGTTCTAATAATCATGGAGGTCTTTGAAACAGACCAGAGTCTAGAACCGGAACATTTCTCCACAGTGTGTTCAGTGTTAATGGAGCTTTAACTTATATGCAGGTAACCCACTAATACCCCCCAACACCAACCACACCCCTCACAATTACTCCCCACAGTAGTACCCCCTCACTAAACCGCCACCCTGACAGGTGCTGGATTTAGAACTTTACACTGGTACCAGTCTGGATTGTCCTGTTCTTCTGTGTCCCGGAGACATGACATCCATTATTCCCACAGACAATCTGGAAGGTGGACTCGTCAGACCACAGCGCACGCTTCCACTGACCATCAGTCCAGTTCCGATCAGCTGGAGTCCAGAGAGGTCAGCAGTGTTTCTGGACGGTGTTGATATGTGACTCAATCTGAACCTGAGTTAGTGGACGCGGTGACGGACGGTGTTTACTGGTGACGGTGTGTTACAGTGTTCCTGAGCACAAAGCCAGCATGTTTCTGTGACATCATCATGTGGGGCTGTCTGAGGGGTCAAAGGTCATTTCTGAACTATAGGGAGTGAAATACCTAAATTCCCGTCAGTCTCTGACTGAGACACATTACTTGTAAGCTGCTGGATTTTGGATACCAACAAACTAAAGTAATGAAGGGAACCGGAGTAAATCGGACTGTGAGTGAACACCAAGAGATGTAAAGTGGGAGTGTGTGTAATACTCCACCGGTGGGCCGCCCAGTAAACACTGAACAGCGGACCTCCAGCTTTACCGTCAGCACACTCTTGCTCTCAGTGCGTTAGCCTTGTAGCTCTAATGCTAAACTTCAGACACCAAACACGACACTGGGTGAACACACTCCAGTCCAGCAGGGGTCAGTGACTCACAGCTCAAGGGGGATCCCACAGTCCACATTGAGGATGCTGTAGTGTCCGGTGACAGCTAACACCAGCGTGTGCCAGCGGCCGTCTGCCAGACCCACGGCCTTGAAGGTCACTCGTCGGCCGCGACGGAGGAAGTGGAGTTTATCACGGGCTAGGCGAAGACCTAACAGCATCCGGTTCGAATCTCCGTCCAGCAGAGTGAAGAGATACTCATCCCTCTGTATCACACACACACACACACACATAATCACAGTAACGCACATTACTGCATTAGCATTAGCACATACATGTTCATCAGCGCAGTCTAGTATATTACTATACATTAACTAATTATCACATATCAGTACAAATAATCACTTCTACTACAAAAATACCTCAGCAATATTAACACTTTACTACACATTAGTACACAACTCATAACGCTTTAGTACTTATTAGCACACAATAGCACATAGTACGCATTAGCACATTACTGCACCATAGCACATTAGCACATTAGTGTTCATTAGCAGCATCTTAGCACATTAGTACAAATGAGCACACTTCTATATATTAGCATTTCTGCATATTAATTATATTAGGTAATTAGGACAGATTAGCACATAAACAGCCCATACCGAAGCACATATTAGCATATTAGCACAGACCAGGAAACGTTTGTGTCCAAGCTGACAACTGAAATGATTTGAATTAATGTTTTTGTAGTTTTTGCATGAATATGTGTGAAAAAAGAAAGAAATAATATTAAAATGCCTTTAAAAAGTCAGTTTGATGTTTGTTTCCTTCAAGCTCACAGTATTTATGTAATGGTGTCACGTGGTTATAAAGTTTTAGTTAATCAATAATACTTCATGTCTGTCTGAACCTGTGTCCCTGACTCCCACGTGACCCACTAATAAGGACGTTCTGTTTGTTTAATCCTTGTTATTTTCCCTAAAAACGTTCTCGGCACAGCGATTCCGACATAAAGGTTCTACAGAACTTCTGTTGGCATTCATAAACATTACAGACGTTTTCCGTTTCCGTAGGCCACACCCCTCAAACTATCAGAAGTCTTAAAAGGTATTTGTCTGTGGAGAGCTGTTTGGGTGGAAGTGTGTGACGCTAATGTGTGTTGGTGTGAGTCTCACGGTAGAAGACAGCTGTGGGATCTTCAGCGTGACCACGATGGAGAACTCAGCAGGGAAGTAGTTGCAGTTGGTGAAGAGCGGAGCTGCAGGGAAGCTGAGAGCCTGAGGAGGTCCGGAGAACTTCACACCCCGCGCGCCCTGAGACTGAACCAACCGCACGTGGCTCTGATGTACACCTCCTGCTGGAACCACCCGCTTCAGGAGGTCCAGCGGCAGCAGATCTGTGGAGGAAACAGACCAGAGGTGGGCGGAGGAGCCCAAACCCACTCTCAGAAACCCGCTCTCGATCACTCCGTTTACACCTCACACCAAACCCGCTCTCGATCACTCTGTTTACACCTCACACCAAACCCGCTCTCGATCACTCTGTTTACACCTCACACCAAACCCGCTCTCGATCGCTCAACCCGCTCTCGATCGCTCTGTTTACACCTCACACCAAACCCGTTCTCAGTCACTCCGTTTACACCTCACACCAAACCCGCTCTCAGTCACTCCGTTTACACCTCACACCAAACCCGCTCTCAGTCACTCTGTTTACACCAAACCCGCAGTGAGGTGTTTAATACAGTCCACTGAGCTCAGTCTGTCATCTGCCTGATCGTGCCTGTCACTGGAAAACTGTGTCTATCAGCTCTAACAGGCAAATTCCAGGCGATGCAAAGCAGCAGGGATGAAGATGGGAGTGATGAGGGAATCGCTGGAGATAATCTCTGACCTGAAAGCTCTTATCGGCGCTGGGGAAGAGCAGGTAATTAAACTGGGCTATTTTAGGAACCCGCTCTTATTTAAGGCACTCGCTCTGAGAGGCAGGACCAGTGTTCAGCTTCATGTGGTCAAAGCTGGGAACAGTATTTACAATGACATGTGATAATAAGCTGTATATGTTTGTGGAGAGGTGGGAGCACTCCACCCTCCCCCCCTTCACCCCTTCACCCCTTCACCCCTCATTGTTCATTAGCAGCTCAACAACATTTCACTCAGAGAGACAGACATCGTGGGAAGTACTGTTAGTAGGGTCTAGAAAGCTCGCACTCGTCTTCTACAACCAAAACCAACCCAAATCCATTTTCATTCTACCAGCAGAACAGCCACTAGGGGGCACTGCAGGACGAGGTTAAGGGCACAAAGCGTAAATAATGTATCGTAGCGACCCACTACTGGCTAGTGCTGATTCCGAGAAGCCTGGGACAGCACCTCCAGCAGTCCAAGTCGGACCTGCAATACAAAGAACTTCAAGGCAGAGACAGCAGTGTGAGGCTCCATAGGGAAGACACTGTGGTGAGACTCACCAGTGGAGCTGAAAGACCTGGCAACAGGGGCCGGTGTGAGAAGGTTCGAGGCCGGAGGTGACGCATTGAGACGCAGTGGGGATGCTGGTGAGAGGAAGAAGGCTAGCGATGGGGAACGTGAAACCACTGAAGGCAAGAAGCAAGGGGTTTGGTGAGCCGGAGTTGCAGAGAGAGAGCACAGGACGTGTCATGTGGGTGACGAGGAAGTTGATGCCATGTTGAGCAGCAGCCGTGGGCCAAGGGTCGAGTGCAGCACGGATGGCAGACAGATCATCGTGCTCGCTATCATGAGCTCGCTGATATCACTACTGCGAGTAGATGTGCTTGCTCGCACTAAGAGTGGCACATCAAACAGCTGGAAGGCGACTGTTGTCCAGGTCAGGACACTCACCAGTGGTGGACTGTCAATGAGGACATGAGTAGTGGGGGTCACCGCCAGGGAGTGAATGTGTCCGTGCTGTCGTGTTAGGGAGTGAGAGTGTTTGGTTCAAGCTGGTGGGCCAACTCCAAAATAGGGGCTGTGTAGCGCCTGCTACCGGGTGGCGCTGGCTCAGGGGGGCTCAGGAGGCATGGTCAGAAAAGTGTCTCCAGAGTAAGATTGTCCAGGAAAGCCAATAGCTCACCAGCAAACACTGAGCACTGGGTGACAACACTGGGATACCCAACAGCTGTATGATGTACTGGAGTAATGCATGCTGGGTAGTGTAGTGAGAGAACACTGATAGAACTCAAAGACATTCTGAATTCTGTTGAGCCGTTGGAGCGGGGGGTTCAGTGCTTCGCTGCCGAATTCTGTATATCACCCCAATTAACATTTTGAACTCAGATGATATGAGCTGTACAGGAAAGTGTAGTGTGACGTGATGTGCATCTCCGCACTGCCCAGCCCTAGACAGTAATCTGCTTTTCCTCACCGCCAGTTTAGCCATTAGCCTTTAGCTGCTAACTGCTCTGCTGTGGTTAGGAGAGGCCCTGGTGTGCTGTGTGGAGTGACGACAGGCTCAGTCAGATCTCCGAGAGAGGAGAGTGTTTACTTAAATAAACGGTTCAGGTTCAAAGGGCAAAACCTCTCGTTTTGTTTTGATTCACCTGAAAAAAATCAAAGAGGCAAACGGAGCGACGCAGAGACTTCACAGATCACATTTCAAAGAGCCAGAGAGCCGGGCAGCTCGCTTCAGAGCAAACAGGACTTTACACAGCGGCTCCGAGGAACCTTTCATTTCACCACAAACGCTGTGCTTTCAGTGGAACCCGGAGGAGAACAAAGACGACTGTAGAACATACTGAACGAAAAAGTCGATTTAAATTACATCAAACATTAAAAATCAAACTCAGAGAGAGAGAGTTTAGTATCTATGTGTTTATGCCATCCAACTGTCAGTTTAACTGCCTCAACTGAGCAGGCCACTTTATTAGAAACACCTACCCTGTGCTTCCACCAATTGGCCACTTTATTAGAAACACCTACCCTGTGCTTCCACCAACTGGCCACTTTATTAGAAACACCTAATCTGTGTTTCTACCAACTGGCCACTTTATTAGAAACACCTACCCTGTGCTTCCACCAACTGGCCACTTTATTAGAAACACCTACCCTGTGCTTCCACCAAATGGCCAAACTTATTATTTCCAGGTTTTCCAGATTTTCCCATCATCAACATTCCATATAACACTCAGAAGACATGTGTGGGTTCACTGGTGGTTCTAGACAGTAAATAGAGTGTCTATATGTGTGCTGTAGACATGGAGAACCCTGGTTCCCATCACCACCACCACTGTAAAGAACTCTTTAGAGTCTCAGTGAACCTTTTCACATTTGGTGGAACTGCTGGAATTCCCCACCTGTTCCCCAGACACTTGACGGCCTTTTCCTCAGAAAGGGTCTAACTTTCGTTTTGTCGTCTGTAACCGCTCTCCGTAAAGTCACCAGGCCTGGATGCTTTATCTCAACACTTGGATGGCACATCTAATCTCATCTCATCTCCAGGACAGAGGCTGCATCTACTTTAACTATAAGGAAATAAGGAGGAGTGGAGAGTGAGGAAGGAAAGATCATACAGAGGAACAGAGGAACGGCCCCCCTCCCCCCGCCCCGCGCCCCCCGCTCCCGCTCCCGTTGACCCTCAGACTTTTGAATGATAGAACATAATTAGTTAGCTTAAACAGTTTACTGAAGCTGGAGCTCGTAATCCCCTGGAGATCTGGTAGAGAATCTGCAGTGATTATGAAGCCTGGCTGGAAGACTGGAGAGGAAAACTGCCTTTGACAGGTAACATTAAAGGAGCGTGTCGGGACCTGCTCCGAAGTGTCTCCTGTAACAGTACACTATAAAGAGACAAGCCGCCGCCTTCAGAGGAACACCGTCACCTGCGCTGCGGCCTGCTGCTGGTAATGAATGATTTAAGGACGATTTAAACAGAATTACAGTTTTGAAGGAGAGTTCACCGAGCTGCCAGGTGAGGAGGTTTTATGTGTGCTGAGTAAAGTGTACCTGTGCCAGGTGAGTTTTTAAGTGTGCTCACTAAAGCATACCTGTCCTAGATGAGGTTTACCTTTGCTCTGTAAAAATGTGTGCCAGGTGTGTGCCACCTCTGTGCCAGGTGCGGTTTGACTGTGATTGGTCAAACGTACACGTGCCAGGTGAACTGTACCTGCACCGGCTAAAGTGGACCTGTGCCAGGTGAGGTGAACCTATGATTGGTAAATTGTACCAAGTGAGCTGTACCTGTGCCAGCTAAAATGGGCCTGATCCAGGTGAGGTGTGTCTGTGATTGGTAAAATGTACACGTGCCATGTGAGCTGCACCAGCTAAAGTGGACCTGTGCCAGGTGAGGTGTGTCTGTGATGGGTAAAATGTACATGTGCCAGGTGAGGTGTACCTGAGTAGGCCAAAAGGAACCTGTGCCAGGTGAGGTGTACCTGTGATTAGTAAAATGTACATGTTCCAGGTGAGGTGTACCTGTGATTGGTATAATGTACATGTTCCAGGTGATTGGTATAATGTACATGTTCCAGGTGAGGTGTACCTGTGATTGGTGTAATGTACTTGTTCCAGGTGAGGTGTACCTGTGATTGGTATAATGTACATGTTCCAGGTGAGGTGTAGCTGTGATTGGTAAGATGCACATGTTCCAGGTGAGGTGTACCTGTGATTGGTATAATGTACATGTGCCAGTTAAGGTGTACCTGTAATTGGTAAAATGTACATGTGCCAGGTGAGATGTAACTGTAGCTGGTAAAGTGAACTTGTGCCAGGTGGGATGTACCTCTGCTGGCTAAAATGGACCAGTGTCAGGTAACATATACCTGTGACTGGTAAAATGTACATGTGCCAGGTGAAATGTACCTGTACTGGCTAAAATTAACCTGTGCCAGGTGAGATGTACCTGTACCAGCTAAAATGATCCTGTGCCAGGTGTGATTGGTAAAATGCATATGTGCCAGGTAAGGTGTACCTGACATTGGTAAATGTACATGTCCCAGGTGAGGTGTACCTGTGCTGGGTAAAATACACCTGTGCCAGGTGAGGTGCACATGTGATTGGTGCAATGTACATGTGCCAGGGGAGCTGTATCAGTGCTGACTAAAATGGACCTGTGCCAGGTAAGGTGTACCTGTGATTGGTAAAGTGTACATGTGCCAGGTAAGCTGTACCTGTGCAGGTTAAAATGGACCAGGTGAGATGTAACTGTGACTGGTAAGGTGATCTTGTGCCATGTGGGATGTACCTCTCCCGGCTAAAATGGACCTGTGTCAGGTAACATATACCTGTGACTGGTAAAATGTACATGTGCCAGGGGGAGATGTTCCTGTACCAGCTAAAATGAACCTGTGCCAGGTGAGGTGTACATGTGACTGGTTAAATATAACTGTACCAGGTAAGTAATACATTTGTTTGGTGAAATGTCATACATGTGCTAAATATAGTGTACCTGTTCTCGGTGAGGTGTACCTGTGCTGGGTAAACTGAACCTGTGCCAGGTGATTCATACCTGTCCTGGTGAAAGTGTATCTGTACTAGATGACATGTACATGTGTTGGGTTAAATGTACCTGTGCCAGGTGAGATGTACATATGTTGGATGAAATGTCATACATGTGCTGGGTAAAGTGTACCTGTGCCAGGTGAAATGTACCTGTGAAAAGTGCACCTATGCTAGATAAAGTGTGAATAAGCCAGGTGAGGTGTACTTGCTTGGTAAAATGCACCTGTGCCAGGTAAAGTGTACTCGAGCCAGTTAAAGTGTACCTTTGCTAGGTGAGGTGTACCTGTGATAAGTTAAGTGTACCAGTGGTGGGCACAGAATACCTGTGCCCGGTGAAAGGTCATACCTGTACATGGTCTCCACAGTGCTGAACAGCCGCTGATGATGCAGCAGAGAAGAAGCCCGAAATGCAGCAGCATCAGAGCTGCTCTCACACCCAGTCAACCAGATCCAAAACTGAACACCCACCAGAATCCTTCATACCAGCCCAGCTCCACCACAGCAGAGCCCAGAACCTCCCAGAACCATCTTAGAAGAACATCTGAAACATCAGGCTTCAGGCTCCAATCATGCAGAGAACAGTCATCAGGCTCCAGTGATGTCCAGAACCATCCTCAGGGTCTAATAACATCCAGAACAATCTTCAGACTCTGAGCACTTCTAGAACCATCCTCAGGCTCCAATAACACCCAGAACTCTGTTTCTTCTCCAGTAAGGTCCAGAGTTATCCATGGAGGAGAGCAGAGGCAGAGAGCCTCCAGAGTTCTAGATCACTGAAGATGTTTTAAATGTCTCATTTGTAGCAAAATCTGTAGCAGAAGGTGTCCAGCCTGCCTTCAGGAGGTACCAGCAGAAGCTAAACCCACTGAGACCCTGTGTTCACTCATATCAGTGTTTATCTGCTAATGAGGAACAAACAGAACTCACTGTACACACGGTACACACCAACCCAGCTCTGAGCTAAAGAGCTCCCCTGGAGTACATCGGCGTGTGACAGCAGAGCTTCACCTGAGAGGTGTTTCACCCTTCAGACATTTACATAAGAATATAACCAGACCAGAGAGGAGGAGCTACAGAGAGAGAGAGAGAGAGAGAGAGAGAGAGAGAGAGAGAGACAGAGGAGAGAGAGGAGAGAGGGAGGAGAGAGAGGAG
>CM067480.1:33165977-33258335 GCA_034552555.1 Semaprochilodus insignis | reverse complement strand
TCTCTCTCTCTCTCTCTCTCTCTCTCTCTCTCTCCCTGCCTCTCTCTCTCCTCTGAATCACTGATTGGGTTGAAGTACTAGATTCAGATATTGAAATGTGAGAGCTCTCAGGTGGGCGTGCTCCGAGCTTAGGTGAGCTCCCAGCTGCTTTTGGGGAATACTGGGAATGGACTTGAGGTTTATAAATGGTCTCTGGATGACGGAAAGCTGCCGATAGTTGTACATGGCAGTGCCGACTCTCCTCACAGCTGGAGACCTGAGGGACAGTTAGGTCCGGTTTCATCACAGGACAGTTCCTCACACGCAAGACGGTTTCTGAGGTGTGGTACTAGTATAAAACCCAAAGAGTGAGGATGCTTTCAGTGTCCTGCTCATCGAGATACTAGTCGACTGTACTGCTCGGTCATGGCAGTATCACAGTGTGGACAGCTTGCCATCATTTAGAGCTATGAATTCAACAGGAGAGTGTTAGGACTTCCCTGAACTGAACCTCAACACAAGGTGCTCCTGCAGAAAGACAACAACCCTAATAACAGCAGTTAGTCTACAGTGAATGGATAGAGCAGAAGAAATGTGGGATTCTGGAACGACTGAGTCAAAGTCCAGAACTTAATCCAGTCAAAATCTGGGGTGTGGTGTTCATGTAAGAAAGCCCACCAACAGAACAGAGTAGAAGCAGGAGGAATGGGCTGAGACTTCCAAGCAGCTCTGTAGTTGCTTAAACTAGTTGTTTACTCAAGTTTTCTACTGTTACACCTCAAAAAGGAGCTGACTGGGAGCCTGGAGGAAGGAGCGCTGAGCCTGGAGGAAGGAGCGCTGAGCCTGGAGCCAGGAGGTTGTGGATTCAAACCCCCTACAGCTGATTAGGTATAGTCAAGGCACTAAACCCCCTACTGTGCCAGATAGCGCTGTGCTGCTCCCAGACTGGACATAGTCAGGAAGGGAAATGAGAACTTCCTATGTAGGTCCAATAAAGTACATAACATGAATACTTAGTATACTTACATAAACTAAGACCATCCATAAAGTACTGAAATGGTACACATACGAGTTCACTACTAGTCCACTGATAACGTGTGCCAGGTTGTCTTGATAGATCTGGGTCCTGCCTCGGGCGGTCCTATATGGCAAGTGTGGTGGGTGCCAGTAACAAGTCATTACTTCCATGCTGTCACATAGGTTCACGGTTTTGGACCAGACTTGCTGGTCTGAGAGATCCAGTAGAGAATTATGGGCTTTTCTAAACTGGACAAAACTGGACTTGTGTTCTGTCCTTTATCTGGCAGTACAGGAAGGGGTCACAGCCTGATTGACCTGCCTAGCCACATTAAGGCCTTTTGGCTACTGGTCTGGAGCAAGACTGTATGGGCTGGAACAGCCTGTGTACTTCTACAGAGGGCTGAACAATTGAGGCTCTAACAAACATCTGTTTGTGCTGCAGCTCAAGGACATGGACTTATCAGGGACCACCCGTTTTATCAGTCCGTTCTGGGGACTTGGTCTTTGGTGTTATTGACCAACAGACACTCAGCTGTGTCCTTGTGTGGAAGACGAGCCAGTGTTTTACAGGCGTCTGATCCAGACCACAGTGCTGGCATATGGGACTACTCAGGGACATCTTCAGTGAGGGCTGGTGGGGGCTGGAAGACAGTCTGTGAGTTGACTGCGGAGACTGGGGTTCAGTCCAGCCGTCTGTTACAGAGGGCCTGAGCGGAGGTAACTTCGGTGCTGCCAGCCCGTTTTAGGAGGGCTCTGGGCTGGAGTGCCGGGTGGACTCCGCTTCTCCATCAAGAGGATGAGGTTGATGGACTTTGCAGAAAGGAAAGTGTTGCATGGAGCTTGTGTACTAACAGTAACAAGAAAGGTGCTAATAGAGGTCACATCCACCTTGACTGCTTCCTGAAGGAGTCAAGGTGGATGTGGCTGTTGGCACCAGGCTCTATGAGGCTCCCAGAGGTCCCCATATAAACCCCCCATAGAGAAGCGCACTGGAGATCTTCAGTGGAGGGTAGTGGTGGAGGCTGTGGGCACTGACAGAGATGTGGCACATATTGATCCCACTGTAGCACACAGCATAACATGGATTAACCAGGTGTACAAACCAGTTACTCTCTGGATACTGCATTGTGACAATAAAGGTGATAAAGGTCTCTCTCTCTCTCTCTCTCTCTCTCTCTCTCTCTCTCTCTCTCTCTCTCTCTCTCTCTGAGCTACTGCCCATCCTGCGTGGTCTGATGCTGTACTACTGCCTATCCTGTGTTGACTGATGCTGAACTACTGCCCATCCTGTGTGGTCTGATGCTGAACTACTGCCCATCCTGTGTGGTCTGATGCTGAACTACTGCCCACCCTGCCTTGATGTTAGATGATCCACCTACACTTAAAAAACAGTGGTTCCATATAGCACCAGAAAGGGTTCTTCTGCTGTCACAAGCTTTTCATGCTGTATAGAACCATATGCAACTCATTCTCCATTAATCTGAGGAGTCATTTTAGCATGCAGAGAACCTTTTAAATGTGTTCTATATAGAACCACCGTCTTCCTTAAAGAGCCTTGAAGAACCATCTTCTTTAAGAGTGTACTTGTGCTAACCATGTACACACCACCATGATGACATGAGTCTGAAGTTCATCAGCTTCTTATTTGGAACCTACATTCCACCTTAAATGATGCACCATTTTGGCATTTCTACAGATGCCAGGATGTAAATACTGGACCATTTAAGGTGGACCAGAAAATCTGAGCAAGTATCTGGTTGGCTATGTTGTGTTTACCGCAGTAATTCCAGGTTGAATAGCTTTAACTTTGATCATTGAAATACCCTGAGAATATCCTGATAGATGCCCCCACACTGGTGAAGCACCTCAGCCCCCCAGTCCAGCCCCGCCCCACCCCACCCCGTTCTGCCAAACTCTGTGCATGCCACTGTGTACTCATGGGGAACTGTTAAAGACAGATAACCGGTGTCTCTCTCAGGCGGAGTGGCCGGAGGGTTCAGTGCGGTGTGCTGTAATGAAGCCGCAGAGTGGCTGGGGGGGGGTGAGTGGTGTGGTGAGGGGGGGTAATAGTGGGGCGGTAGGTGCGCTGGTCTGTAATCACACAGCCCCAGTCATTACTGACACAATCTACCAGCGTTCATCACCACCCAGTCATTAACACCAGGACACTCAGCTGACCTCCACACAAACCAACTACACACCACACACTCCCCTCAGGAGGCCCGGGCCAGTTTACACCTTCATACATGGTATACGGTAACAAACTGTTTACCTGGTGATGTTACAGTCATCCGGGAGTCCATCAGAGCACCCGCTGTGTTTGTGGAGGAACGTCTGTCCACTCGACGGTCTTCCTGGTAGTTACTCATCAGTCCACTCATATAAGACCAGACCCTTTGGGTCCCTGTGCACTTTGGGTATTTGACTGATACAACCTGCTTGTGGTGTGATTTGGGGAGACCTAGCTAGTGAGTGGAGTTGGATAAATTTGCAGATCTTCCCAGACTGGTTCTTCATCAGTGCGATTCTGATTTGGAGATCATGTGAGATCTTCCGGGTTGTGTTCGGGACACAGCCACAGTCTTCAAGTCTAGGCTTAAACCCTACCTGTTCAGTCGAGCTCTAACTGTCAGATCTAACTGTCTGTGTGTTCTTCTGTGCCTTAGCTGAGCTGCTGCCCAAACTCTGTGTGCTCTGATGCTGCTGCTTCACCTGCCTCGGCTGGGTGCCACTGCCTGCCTGCTGACCAGTTTACCTACCACAGAGCTCTCTGTCCTGTGCTGTGAGGGGCGTCACCTGCATCCCTCACGCCCATCCGACCATCCTGCTACTTAATCACAGACTAATCAGACATTTCTTCCCTTACCTCACACACACTCAACACTTCTCCTAAAACACTCAACACTCCTAACACACTCAACATTCCTCCCAAATCACCCAACACTCCTCCTAAAACACTCAACACTCCTCCTAACACACTCAACACTCCTCCTAAAACACTCAACACTCCTCCTAACACACTCAACACTCCTCCTAACACACTCAACACTCCTCCCAAATCACCCAACACTCCTCCTAAAACACTCAACACTCCTCCTAAAACACTCAACACTCCTCCTAAAACACTCAACACGCCTGCTAAAGCACTCAACACTTCTCCTAAAACACTCAGCGCTCCTCCTAAAACACTCAACACTTCTCCTAATACACCCAACACTCCTCCTAAAACACTCAGCACTCCTCCTAAAACACTCAACACTTCTCCTAATACACCCAACACTCCTCCTAAAACACTCAGAACTCCTCCTAAAACACTCAACACTTCTCCTAATACACTCAACACTCCTCCTAAAACACTCAACACTCCTCCTAGAACACTCAGCATTCCTACCAAAAACACTCAACACTCCTCCTAAAACACTCAACACTTCTCTGAAAACACTCAACACTCCTCCGAAAACACCCAGCACTCCTCCGCAAACACTCAACACTTCTCTGAAAATACTCAACACTCCTCCGAAAACACTCAACACTTCTCCGAAAACACTCAACACTCCTCCTAAAACACCCAACACTCCTCTGAAAACACTCAACACTCCTCCTAAAACACTCAACACTCCTCCTAAAACACTCAACATTTCTCCTAAAACACCCAACACTCCTCCTAAAACACTCAACACTCCTCCTAAAAGATAAGATAGTCCTTTATTAATCCCACAGTGGGGAAATTTAGTCTTAAAACACTCAGCACTCCTCTTAAAACACTCAGCACTCCTCCTAAAACACTCAACACTCCTCCTAAAACACTCAACACGCCTGCTAAAGCACTCAACACTTCTCCTAAAACACTCAGCGCTCCTCCTAAAACACTCAACACTTCTCCTAATACACTCAACACTCCTCCTAAAACACTCAACACTCCTCCGAAAACACTCAACACTCCTCCTAAAACACTCAACACTCCTCCTAAAACACTCAACACTGCTCTTACTCTCTCTAATAGACTATCATCATAGTCTTTCATCTAACAGTCACTACCAGCTCTTATTCTGTGTTGCCTATAATTATAAACTTTCTGTGTTTGTTCTATCCGGGGTCAACCTGAAGAGGATGGGTTCCCCCTCGGTTCCTCTCGAGGGTTCTTCCTCTTGCTCTGAGTTTTTTCTGCCCATTGTCGCCCATGTCTTGCTCATTGGAGCCAGATTCTCTGTAAAGCTGCTTTGTGACAACATCTGTTGTAAAAAGTGCATACAAATAAATTTGACTTGACGAGATCTGAACACCAAGGCGTTCCTGCTTTAGTGTGTGTGTGTGACGTTAATACATGAAGACGTATGACGTGGTGCGAGACATTTGAAGCCTCTGATTCTAAACTGATTAGCTCTGGTTTACAGGGAGACTCACAGCAGCACACACTCACTGCAGCATACCTGTTTACATCCCCCTCACTCAGCAGCGACACTACACTCAACTTTAAATAGAACTACAGCAGACTTCAGCACTCTCGGGTTAAAGTGCAACAGTGCAAGAACAGACACAAAGCCCTGGCTGCCACCCATGTAGGTCCCCAGAGCGTGTGGTAAAACCTGTGATGTGTAGACATGATAGATCTGCAGACACTTCATTCAGACTGCTCCATGTTCGTGCTGGGTGAATAGAGCTCTGAATGAGGTTTTGTTGCGTGACGATGAAAAGCTTCCAGAATAGCGCACACACACACACACACACACACACACACACACACATACACACACACACACACACACACAAACAAATAAACAGACACACCCTCTGAGGGTCTCGGGGGGGTCAGTGTATAACTGAGGGAAAGAGCAGGTGAAATGTTATCGTGCTCACACACCCAGACTCACGTCATCGCCCTCATTGTCTAATTCAGCCTTTATTCCACCTCCACTCATTCAGCAACAGGCCATTCTACTGAGCTGGTTCAGAGTCAGAGTTAACTGACTTCAGACCGCAGTCCTTCAGCTCTGAGAGACTCTGTCCCTTCATTCTGATTACTGCAATAAAACTGATGACTGAACATTCACCAAACATAACTCTACCAAAACCTTACCAACTGTTTCAGTAGTGACTTTTTTGGAAGGGTGACAAAATGACTAGCAAACACAGTTTTGAACAGCTGCAATAATCATATATCCAGAAGATCTGTGTTTCGGCAGTGACAGTTCTTAATGATGATGGTGAGAATGGTAGGAGGGGTAGGAGTGGTGGGAGTGATGAGAATAGTAGGAGTGGTAGGAGTGGTAGGAGTGATGAGAATGGTAGGAGTGGTAGGAGTGATGAGAATGGTAGGAGTGGTGGGAGTGGTAGGAGTGATGAGAATGGTAGGAGTGGTGGGAGTGATGAGAATGGTAGGAGTGGTGGGAGTGGTAGGAGTGATGAGAATGGTAGGAGTGATAGAAGTGATGAGAATGGTAGGAGTGGTAGGAGTGGTAGGAGTGATGAGAATGGTAGGAGTGGTAGGAGTGGTTGGAGTGATGAGAATGGTAGGAGTGGTAGGAGTGGTGGGAGTGATGAGAATGGTAGGAGTGGTAGGAGTGATGAGAATGGTAGGAGTGGTCGGAGTGATGAGAATGGTAGGAGTGGTAGGAGTGGTCGGAGTGATGAGAATGGTAGGAGTGGTAGGAGTGATGAGAATGGTCGGAGTGAGTGATGAGAATGGTAGGAGTGGTAGGAGTGATGAGAATGGTAGGAGTGGTGGGAGTGGTAGGAGTGATGAGAATGGTAGGAGTGGTAGGAGTGATGAGAATGGTAGGAGTGGTGGGAGTGGTAGGAGTGATGAGAATGGTAGGAGTGATGGGAGTGGTAGGAGTGATGAGAATGGTGGGAGTGGTGGGAGTGATGATAATGGTAGGAGTGGTGGGAGTGGTAGGAGTGATGAGAATGGTGGGAGTGGTGGGAGTGATGATAATGGTAGGAGTGGTGGGAGTGGTAGGAGTGATGAGAATGGTGGGAGTGGTGGGAGTGATGATAATGGTAGGAGTGGTGGGAGTGGTAGGAGTGATGAGAATGGTAGGAGTGGTAGGAGTGATGGGTGTGACAGGTGTGACAGGTGTGACAGGAGTGACAGGAGTGATAGGAGTGATGCCGTGTGATGCCGTGTGATCCATCGCTGGTGTACCGAGCTGTGTTTGCTGATCGTACTGAAGCTGAAGTTGCTGTGACACTGGACAGTTTAGCTCCTGTAACCTGACAGAGCAGCACCTTTAGCACTCCTCACACTCAGGTACGATCACCTGTACATGATGAACATGAGTGTACAGACTGGCTTCATGTTATGCAGCTGGTAGAAACAGCTAACCCGGGATACCAGCTCTCTCCCCTGACACATCTGGTATAACACCAAAAGTGGTTCTTCTGTTGCTACAGGCTTCATCATAACAAGAGTAGAACCGCTCCATTCTCCGTCAGTCTACCACACACGTAATCCTTTAAGTAGAGTGTTTGTGGTTCTGTATAGAACCATTGTCTTTACTAAAGAGTCCTTGAAGAACCATCTTTTGTGGTTTGTGATTTAATCAGAATAAGCATGTTTGTTACGTTGTACTGTATGCGAGTGTATTTACAGTCGTACACAGACTTACTACCGAGATCAAAGGCTTTACGTGTCATGCTTCAGCAGGGAGCTTCATCTGATGGAGCTCAGACTCAACCTGAAAGCAGAACCCAGACAAGCGGGCTTTCAGAGGCTCGTCTGGTTATGTGTCCCACTGCGCTCTGGTGCTGGTGAGTCAGAGTCGGGACACCGGCGCTGTCTCCGTGCTATCAGAGGAAGTGGCAGGTCAGAGATACAGACCTGGCTGGACTGCCTGAATCAAAGCCTCACCAAGCTTCTATCACCTTCAGCGCTGTGCAGCAGAGATGCTATCAGAGTGATCGAGCGAGAGAGAGAGAGAGGGAGGGAGGGAGGGCGAGGGAGAGACAGGCCTGCGTGGATCTGATCTAGATCCTCCAGCTGCTGAAAGCCCAGATAAGAACTCTCCACTCAGGAAGTGTGTTATCAGCGGGCCGTTTCCCTGAGCAGGCGGCCCCTCTCATCTCCGCTGGGCCCTCAGAGCAGCGCAGAGAGCTACAGCAGCAGATACAGTCACCGAGGCCGAACATGAGGGAGAGTTACTCAACAGGGCGAGAGGGCTCCGCTCGCCCTCACCCAGACTCTCCCACACGTGTATTAACACCCTGAGTGAAGTGTTGGTGTTGTGTGTCAGCGTGTTCATTTCCTCGAGGAAGTCCAGACTTAATTATAGCGATCATTCCGTACCAGCTTTATCTAATCAATACTGCACCGTCCTGAATCAGGAGCTGCTGCTGGAGCTTAATCAACCCCTCCAGGAGAAATCCGGACCCCAGCTGTACTCCTCTAACCAGTCCAGAGGAGATCAGCTCCTTTACCCCGAGTACTCCCCTCCGCTCTTCACTGTACTGGCGTGTATATGTGCAGTATGTTATACAGTCAGTACGGCTGTAGACCCCGTGATATTGGAGCTGTAAGTATATACAGCGTTTATCACTGAGTCAGACTCCTACACAGAGCTGTGTTACCATGGTGACAATTTGTCCAACATGATTCCAGGTAGAACTGGAAGTGTGATTCCTGAAGAAACTGACGTTTTAGGAATTCCCGGCTAGGGTGCTGTGGGGTTGCTAGGGTGTCCCGGGCTGTCCCGGTTAGTTGTTAGGTTGCTAGAAGGTAGTTGCTTGTAAAGTGGGGCAAAAAAGTATTAGTCAGCCACTGATTGTGCAGGTTCTCCTACTTAGAGAGATGAGAGAGGTGTGTAATGTTCATCACAGGTACACTTCAACTATGAGAGACAAAATGAGAAGATAAATCCAGGAAATCACATGTAGGATTTTTAAAGAGTTTATTTGTAAATTATGGCGGAAAATAAGTATTTGGTCAATAACAAAAGTTCAACTCAACACTTTGTAACATAACCTTTGTTGGCAATGACAGAGGTCAAAAAGTCTTCCCCGGGTGTGCACACACTGTAGCTGGTATGGCCCATTCCTCCATGCAGATCTCCTCTAGAGCAGTGATGTTTTGGGGCTGTCGCTGGGCAACACGGACTTTCAACTCCCTCCACAAATTGTCTATGGGGTTGAGGTCTGGAGACTGGCTAGGCCACTCCAGGACCTTGAAATGCTTTTTACGGAGCCACTCCTTCGCTGCCCGAGCCGTGTGTTTGGGATCATTGTTCCAGCCATGTTCCATCTTCAATGCTCTCACTGATGGAAGGAGGTTTTGGCTTAAACTCTCAGGATACATGGCCCCGTTCATTCCTCCCTCAACACGGATCAGTCGTCCGGTCCCCTCTGCAGAAAAACAGCCCCAGAGCGTGACGTTTCCACCCCAGTGCTTCACAGTAGGTATGGTGTTCTTGGGATGCAACTCAGCATTCTTCTTCCTCCAAACACCACGAGTTGAGTTTTTACCAAAAAGTTCTATTTTGGTTTCATCTGACCACATGATATTCTGGCAAACTTCAGACGGGCCTGGACATGTACTGGCTTAAGCAGGGGGACACGCCTGGCACTGCAGGATTCGAGTCCCTCTCGGCGTAGTGTGTTAAAGATGGTAGTCTTTGTTACTTTGGTCCCAGCTCTCTGCAGGATATTCATCAGGTCCCTCCGTGTAGTTCTCATGATCATTTTGACCCCACGGGATGAGATCTTGCGTGGGGCCCCAGATCGAGGGAGATTATCAGTGGTCCTGTATGTCTTCCATTTTCTTACAGTTGCTCCCACAGTTGGTGCAGGTCGACAGCTCTTTGGTCTTGGCCATGGTTGCATTTGGAGTCTGACTGTTTGAGGCGGTGGACAGGTGTCTTTTATACAGATAACGAAGTCAAACAGATAACGAAGTCCTCCACTCGTTACTATTTATAACAGTAACGAGTGGAGGACAGAAGAGCTTCTTAAAGAAGCAGTTACAGGTCTGTGAGAGCCAGAAATCTTGCTTGTTTGTTATTGACCAAATACTTATTTTCCACCATAATTTACAAATAAATTCTTTAAAAATCCTGCAATGTGATTTCCTGGGTTTCATAGTTGAAGTGTACCTGTGATGAACATTACACACCTCTCTCATCTCTCTAAGTAGGAGAACCTGCACAATCAGTGGCTGACTAAATACTTTTTTGCCCCACTGTATTTTGCTGCGTGGTTGTAAGCATGCTGACAGGTATTTGCCATGGTATTTCAGGTGGTTACTAGGGTGCTGCTGAATGATTACTATGGGGCTGCAGGCAGGCTGTTGCTTGGTGGTTGCTATGGGGTTCCAGGTGATTGCTAAGATGTTGCTAGGTGGTTGATACAAGGGGGCTCCTAGAAGAATGATATCCTGGGTGGTTACCAGGGTGTTGCTGTGGTATCCTACATGTGCAAAACAGTGTTACTAATTGACTTTTATATTTCATATATGTATAATTCTATATATTGTACTTGCTTTGAAATACACATTTAAATGCGCTATGGTAATGACATAGAGTTTACACATACATACTAAACCTATATGTAAAATGTACAAAGTGTAGTTTAAGTACACCGCACTGCGTTCAGGAACACGTTTAATCCCGTGGACTGAAATGTTTATTTGAAGTTAGATTACAGACCGTATGTTTGGTGTTATATAAGATATACGATAGTACTGCACTGGTGTATTTAATCATGCTTACTTTACAGAAGGGCCTGAATGTCACCGCAGTTTGTTTACCGAGTAATGGGATGCTAAATTACCCCACATTCCTCATTGTCAGGCTGGTGTTAAAGGTATTTAGCACGGCGCTGTGCCTGTAGCAAACACCGGCACTTATTAAATACCAGCATGCGTGGGGGGAAGAGGAGCTCAGGCCTCCAGCAGGCTCTTAAGGCCTTTAATGTGAGCCAGCTGGGGCTTGATGTGGGCTTTCAAACTTTTAAAGAGCATCACCTGCAGCCTTGAAAGGCAACTTTCATCCATTGCAGTTCATCACACGGCCATTGTGAGGAGCATCAGATAGCACGCAGGGGCTCTTAGCGAACGAAGGAGAATGTGTGAATTCTAAAGAGGTTTACGCTCTGATCTCCGATAGACGATTTTATCCTGAGTGTTTTAGGACGCTGTTGGTTCTGCAAAGAGCGACACAGCAGCAGGAACGAGCAGCTTGAAGACGTGGAAAATCTAGTTCCCACAGTTTTCATCCCCTTAATCCAAATATAGCCCTTCAGCACTGGAGCTACGAGGCTAACGGAGCGGACCAGTTAACGTCCTGAGAATGTGTGTGGATTATGACACGAGCATGGTTTCTATTCATGCACCTTTATATGCATACGGGCTTATATCACGCCCAATTTAATATAAAAGCGTGTAACGTTTGGAGAGCTTAGATTTGTTTGTGCTGGTAAAAACAAAATGTGATAAATAATAATGTCATTAAAATAATAAAGTTAATGTGTGTAATGCTACAAACTAGGCCAGACGCTAGCAGTTAAAACCTGGTTAGAGGCTTTAAAACAAAGAGGGGAATCTAGATACAGACCTGGGTCAGAACCAGAGTGCAGGAACATCCGGAGAGCCCTCAGAACCGGAAGAGAGTCAAAATACACAGAATACAAATAACAAGAAAACACTGTGGGCAGATCCAAAAACCAAGAACAAACAGCTCACACAGAGGAGCAACCAGGTCACAATCAGGTGAGCTGGACCAGATAGGTGCTCTGTGATTGGTAGATGGTGAAGAAGACAGAGTCACATGATCCCCAGAGGGATTCTGGGAGATGGAGTCCGAATAGTGATCGGTGTTTGGGAAATTTGGGAATTTCAACTGATTTTAGACTAGAACAGATACATACTCTTAATAAATGATACATGTACAAAATATGGGCTATACGATCACTCATTACCCGTCTGGATCAGCTGGAGTCTAACCCAGCTCTGACTGGACGGAAGGCAGGAAACACCCTGGGCAGGCCGCCGGTCCATCACAGGACAGACGCACACATTTACACTCTCACCTGGGGGGCAGTTTATCTTCCCCAGGTCACCTGACTGCATGTCTTTGGACTGTGAGATTAAACCAGAGCACCTGGAGTAAACCCCACACCTGAAGGACCCCGGGCCCCCCAGCTGGGAACCAAACCAAGACCCTTCTTGCTGTGAGACTACAGCGCTACCCACAGCACCACCATGGCACCCATAGAATGGTTGTTGCTTGGTTGTTGCTATGGAGTTACAGGTGGTCACTAGGGTGTTGCTATATGGTTGCTTTGGTATCCAAGGTAGTTGCTAGAGTTTGGCTAGGTGGTTGCTATGGGGTTCCTCGTGGGTGCCAGAGTGTTGCTAAGTTGTTGCTGTAGTATTTCAGGTGGTTGCTAGGGTATTTCTAGGTGGTTGCTATGACGTTGCTAAGTGGTTGTTCTGCTGTCCCATTTTGTTGCTAGGTTGATGGAATGTGGTTGCGTGTATTTTGCTGAGTGGGTGGTTGCTAGCATGTTGACAGGTGGTTGCTATGGAGTTGCAGGTGGTTTATGCCTACTGTTATAGGATCATACCTTCACCACATTTCTGCCCTGCTAGAGCTGCTCTGGACAACCGGGAGTACAATTAGGGTGAATTGTATGTGTCTAGGACAACAGCTTAGCCAAGAAGTGACAGACCACACAAACTCACACCAAGCGGTGAAGCACGTAGCATCACTCACTACAGAGCTCCAAACTGCGAAGGACTGTGAGTCAGGAGCTTGCTGAAATGGGTCTCCATTGGTGATGGAGGAATCTGGGTTTGGTGGATGAATCCAGGAGAACGCTCCCTACCGGAATGCAGAGTGCCCACAGTAAAGTTTGGTGGAGGGGGGATAATGGTCTGGGGGTTCAGGGTTTGGGCTCAGACCCTTAGTTCCAGTGAAGGGTGGTGTTAAAGCTGCAGCACACAAAGACATTCCACACAGTTCTGTGCTTCCAGCTTTGTGCAGCAGTTTGGAGGAACTCCAGTGGCCTGCACAGAGCCCTCAACACCACTGAACACCTTTGGGATAAACTCAACTGTTGATTGTGAACCAGACCTGCTTGTCCAACATCCCAGTGAAATCCCAGCCTGACATCAAGCTCTTTATTTTTGTGCTCCTGTTTTTAGTTCTGTTCTGTTTTTAGCTTTATGCTAATGTACTCTAACCCATGTTTACAGACAGTGAATCGTACACAGTGCCTAGTGGTGCTAACATTCCCTTCACATGATGAAACCTCACCTGTTGTCCTCAGAGGTGATGTGTGTATGATGTCACGGCGCCGGTGTTCAGGTAAGTGGGCACTTTGTTTGTCTCTGAGTTAAAGGCTCTTTAGTTCCTGCGTGTTGTGAGTGGTTGTGTAATTGTAGCGTTCAGTGCAACAGTCTTCAATTTGTACTGGAGGAATCTGCACTGAAGCATTGTGGGAAATGCAGAGCGCACGTCCACTGGAGCTATCTGTGTTTCACCCACTCAGGTGAGTTAATGAACCAGGTAAGTGTCTGTTACAGGTTCAGGGATTGAGGAACTGACAGACAGACAGACAGATAGAGACAGACAGACAGACAGATACATAGACAGACATATAGACAGACGGATAGATAGATAGATAGATAGATAGATAGATAGATAGATAGACAGACGTGGTTAAAATCCACTCAAACAAATAAAGTGATAACATAGCGGACAGAGACACAGCTAATTAGCTAGCTATAACGCTAGCTAACATTACCCCTGTTGGAGTGAGTTTCTCTGAGCCCATTTTGTTGGCTTTAGTGAGGCTTTTGCATGTAACTTCATTTGTTAGCTAACATAGCTAACATGGCTAACATAGCTAACATGGTCCTGGGTCACCACATGCATTAGCATGTGCATTAGCTACCGCTACACCAGCTGCACAGTACACAACAAAAAGTGCTAAGCAAAATAAATTAGGTGATTCCATAATTAGCATGGCATTTAGCTCCACAAGCTCTTTATTACACTTTCTACAGTGTTACAAACTCATTATGCCCTGTCTTTTTTACAGCAGTGTGTACAGCAGATGGAGTAACTCCCTTAAACCCAGACTGAATATTTAACATGTGATTTTCATATAGTATGTATTTTAAAGGAATGCCACTGATAAGCAAACTAGTACTGCATTTTTGCTCATGTTTGAAATTGGAACTGTCCCAGATACTGAGCATATACGGGTCCACTGTCTTGATCAGGCCAGCATCCCGCTGAGTGTTTGTCACTGCTGGTCCACCCTCAGACTACCCAGATTACCGTGCTTGAGTCTCCTCAAACAGACTGTAAATGTGTACAGACCTTAATTTTAGATAATAGACTAGGACTAACACTACAGACCCCTGGGAGAGTAATAATACTGACTGGGTCGGATATAAAATGATTGAGTTTTAAAGGTTGTTGCTGACACTGAAAATAATTTACAGGATAACGGAAGTAGGAAATGCAGGAAGAATAAACTAACGAAAAGGTCACAATCAGGTGTTCGTCTGCTTTAGTCAATATTGGCCTGCTAGCTACAGCTGGGCTACAGCTGGCGACTTGCTGCTATGTGATATAGACACATGACGTGGTTATCAGCAAAGCAGATACGCCTCCTCTTCCTGATTGGTTGGATGTTATGGGTCCACATTAGAGCAGGTTTATTCCTCTGAGCTTGTATTTAAGTGACAGTAGCTTAGATGTGAGAATGATTTTAGACCGCTCGGTTACACACCACTGACGGTGAATACACTCCGTGTAACCCGAGGTAGTGATCATAACACGTTCACCATGTACAAGTGAGCGTTACACACGTGTACTGGTGAGTCTGCAGTGAACAGTTAGAATTATGAGTGTCAGAATTAGAGATTATCTCTGTGATCCTCTGTAATGAGTGGCTGACAGATTCAGTGACAGAGCGGCAGATAGCGGTGCGTTTAAACACTGATAGCTCACTATCGGAACAGGGAATGTGTCACTCGGTGGACACCTTTAAGGAAATGCGATGGCAGAAGTGATTTGACTGCTTGTTGCACTAAAGAGTGCGCGGTCACATAGTGTACTAGCTCACAGTACTACAAAGGGTGAAGACTAGCGTGTTCCTCCTCCGAGACATGTGAAGCTCCACCACATCTTTACAAATAGCTGCTGCACAACGTCACTGGGGGTCAACATGCTCAAACTGGCACGCTAATGCTAATTCTGTTATGTTAGCTAAGAGGCGCCTGTGTTAGCTAGCATGGCCCTGAGTGATGAGGGAATGGGAGGACCACCCTACCCACCCATTAGGAGACAGGACAGTTATAATCTCCCACCTATGGACGGCAGTGGCATCTCTTTAGATCAACCTCATGACCTCCTGATTAGACATTTGCGCAGATAACCAGTTCTACATTTAACGATCAGTTACAGCTTTCCACGTCTGAAGGTTCTCTCTGCTGTACGGACAGCAAGGTTCTCCAGCACTCATTCACTCCCCCTGAAGGAGCCCACTAACAGCTGGACCTGCCTGTACACGTGTGCTGTCCGACAGCATTCTGGGAGTGGATACATACGCTGTGACGTCACATAACCTAGTGACCAGTACGCTTTCCAGTTCACACTGTTCCCCGCTGCTTCTAACTACAAGTCTGAACAGGCCTGCTGGGTAATTGGATAGTTGTCCCCAGCACGCAGTGTGCGGATAACAACACCCGTCAGCGTATCAGCTGGGAGCACACATGACCTTTCTATCAAACCTGCAGCCTAAATGCCTAAACCTTAACGGGGTGCACTCGGACACATCTGCCACGTAAGTACCGTTAGACAGGCTGTGACGTTCTCAGTGTGAACAACCAGCAGCTCGTTTCTCCTCTACCCAACACTGTGTTTATTTCAGTTTCAGTTTTGTTTCTGTTGATCTTTCTCCAACACTGATTCTCCCCAGGCAGGGGCGACCCCTTAATGACTGTCCCTGCAGCAGACAGGGTTAGGAGGACTTGCCTCTTTCTTCAGTGCCCCCTTGTGGCCATTAAGAAGGGCCGCTGTGTAAAATGTAAATAGTGTAAATATAAACACGATGCAATGATGTGCAAATCTCATAGACCTATATGTTATTTACAGTAGAACATAGAACCCAACAAAAGGCTGTACAAGTGAGTGGCACTAATAAAAACAGCTGGAGGAGCGATTAGCAACCACGTCACATGTCATAATTTCAGAAGAATGTTCCTCAATGATAAACTGTGAGGACTTTGGATCTCCCACCATCTACAGTACATGACATCATCAGAAGATCCAGAGAGTCTGGAGAAATCCCTGTACACAAGGGACACGGCAGACGGACAACACTGGATGCTTGTGATGTTCAGGTCCTCAGGCAGCACTGCATTAAACCCAGGCCTGATCCTGTACTGGGAATCACTGCATGGGCTCAGGAACACATCCAGAACTCACTGTCTGTGAACACAGTCCACCCTGTAGTCAACTAATTCAAGTTAAAGCTGGATCATGCAGAGAAGAAGCCATGTGTCAACATCATCCAGAAACGCCGCCAACTTCTCTGGGCCAAAGCTCCTTTAAAATGGACTGAGCCAGAATGGAAAACTGTTCTGGGGTCAGATGAATCAAAATCTGGAATTCTTTCTGGAAACCACAGACGCCATGTCCTGCGGACTCAAGAGGAGAGGAACCATCCAGCCTGCATCTCTGATGGTATGGGGCTGCATTAGTGCCTATGGGGTGGGCAGCTTACACATCTGAAAGGCTCTATCAGTGCTGAACAGTACGTAGAGGCTTTGGACCGGCCTGTGCCCCATCCAGACAGCATCTCCTCCTGGGAAGGCCTTGGATAGTTCAGCGGGACACTGCTAAACCACGGACTGCATCCATCATAACAGAGTCCTGCTGCTGAACCGGCCTGCCTGCAGTCCAGACCGTTCACAGGCGGAACACATTTGGGGAATCATGAAACGAAACATCCGGCAAAAACGACCCAGGACTGTCGAGCAGCTAGAATCCGACATCCGACAGGAATGGGACAACATTCCTCTCCCAGAACTCCAGCAGCTGGTCTCCTGACTTCCCAGACGTTTACGGACTGCTGTTAAAGGAGGAGCGGAGGCTACACAGTGGTGGACACGGCCCTGTCCCAACTTTACTGAGATGTGTTGCTGCCATCAGGTTCTAGATAAATTAATAATGTTCTTTTAATGGTAAAATCTCCCACTGTCAGCATCTGATATGGGTTCTGTGTTCTACTGGGAATTAAATATGGCTTTATGAGATTTACAGATGGTCATATTCAGTTTATATTTCCATCTATTAACATTTTACACAGTGGCCCAACGCTGGAATTGTAAAACATGTGACTTTCTCACCTACGAAGATGAAAATCATGAATTTTAGTAAATCATACACGTTTCCACCAAAACACAAAAATCACCAAAATACAGATTCATACAGAACAACTATGATGTGTTTTGTTGATTCACTGTGGTTTGATTTTTATGGATTCAGAGTTTTGGGATACAGTTTTCCACTGCAGTATTAGAATGACCCCTCTCATTACACAATTTACTAAACATCTGGTGACAGATTGCTGGAAAATTCCAGAGCATTCAGAATTTAGTGCAACTGTCGATTATTTGTGTATGTGAGTTTATCATAAACCATTTAAAAACATTTTTGGCACATAAATAAATCCTCAGAGTAACAGCAGCTTTGGAGTGGGCTTAGAGTCCATTACTCACCACTGTCACACACTAACACAGTGGCGTATTTACTGTACCTAATCCAGACCAACGCACTGCGGGGTTTTCCCAGTCTTATCCACAGACTGCCACAGCTCTTCTCATTCCCCTCAGTACATAGTGGCCATACGACACCGAGCAGCCGCCTTACACTGACAGCCAAACAGAGCTGCTGCTATTTACAACCATCTTTACCAAGATACAATTACACTCATCATCAACAGATCAGCTGCTCCCAGGAGGAGGTGTGGGATTGCAGGTGTGTTGGGAAGGAAGATAAAGGTCACCAGGATCAATAACTGATGATAAATTTAGACTGATATGATCAATATTTATTGAACTACACATACAGAAGTCTGTCTCTCAGTATGGCGTCGGGCCACCGTGTTTGCTAACCCAACACGCCAGACGTCTCGGCATGGAGCTGTAGAGGTTCCTAATGGTGTCCTGTGATAATCCATCCCATGCAGCTTGAATATCCACACACAGTTCCTGCAGATGGTGCGGTAGGGGTGGAGGTGGAGGGACACCAGGCCTTCTGGACGTGTGACGCGTGACAACAAACTGTTCATCTTGGTGCTGACCACGGTGCCTCCACACACGGAATCGTTGGTCGTCTCCACCAAGACAAAAGCGGGACTCGTCACTGAAGATGACCCGCTGCCGTTCTGAGTCACTCCATGACAGTCTGGTACGACACCATTGCAGTCTTTGGTGACGGTGACGTGGTGTTAAGGACAGTCGTGGTAACGGTCTGTGTACATGTAGTCCTGCGTGGTGCAGCCGTCTGCCAGTGGTGCTACACTAACAGGATGACTCATGGAGGACATCACTGCTCGCTGGATGTCTGTAATCGTGGCTGTTGGGTCAGTCAGGTACAGAGATAAGACCCGTCCTTGCTTACGTCACATGTGCAGCGGAGTGTGAAACCTGAATTATTGGCATGTCTCACGATGACAAACCTACACACCACGTGAGGAGGGTGGGGACAATTAAGGGCCAGTAATGATGTAACAGGTGACTGTAATCATGATTCAGTATAAAAGCAGTCTCCAGGCAAGGCTGAGACTTTGAGGAGCAGAGATGGACAAAGGTTCTCCAGTCTGTCTACAAATGTGTGTTTACAGTGTGACAGTAATAACTGTGGAGCGATTATAATCCGGTATGAATCTGCAGCGTGTGTAGTGTTTACGGTCTGACGGTAATAACCGTGGAGCGATTATAATCCGGTATGAATCTGCAGCGTGTGTAGCGTTTACGGTCTGACGGTAATAACCGTGGAGCGATTATAATCCGGTATGAATCTGCAGCGTCTGTCTGCAGGGGGTCTGTCGTAGCACAACAGAGTTACAACAGAGTGAAGTTAAACCCAAAACAGAGAATTAGGAATGTTACAGACTGAAATATATAACTGAGTGAGCTTTACTTTACTTACATGTGGTTTGCGTTTACGGATCTGATGATCTTGAAAACTGAATTGTTGCATGTTTGGATTCGGCATATAGGAACTGAATTGGAATGTGTAACACTGTCATTCCTACTAGTGAAATCCAGGTAATCAAATAACGTACACACATCACTTAACCACATTGTAATTTAACTCATCCCGACAGAGTGCTCCATTCAACAGAATGATCCACACTGCTTATCCTCCTGGGCACAGGGGGCGCTGGAGTCCCAGCACTCACTGGGCGGAAGGTGCCATGATATCCTAAATATAAGTCCTTCTAGTGAAAAGTGGACGACAGTTTTAAGTGTTTTGAGTGGTGGTTGAAAGTTAAAACCGGTTTTCCACTGTACAGCAGTGAAACCCCCATCATCAGCTCTGCTGTTTCCCTATAGCGCCATCTAGTGGAACGTTCTGCACATCTCAGCTCAGCTCAGCTCAGCTCAGCTCAGCTCAGCTCAGCTCTCCTCAACAGGTTTATAACGAATCTAGAAATATCTAGAAATACTGCACTGTATGTACGACCCGGTATGAGAGGTTGGTCAGGGTTTGGAGGGTCCAGTTAAACTGTTCTCCTTTACTTTCTGTGGTGACCCATAGATAGCTGTATTCCCGGGTTTTGTGTTTGACTTTCCTTCTGCTCATATTTATCAGTACAAAGTAAAAATACTGTTACCAGAGTGTATATATACACGGATCAGCCAGAACATTAAACCCACCCCCCTGTATCTACACTCACTGTCCACTGTATCAGCTCCACTGACCATATAGGACACTCTGTAGTTGTACAGGTCCAGACTGTAGTCCATCTGTTTCTCTGTGTACTGTATTACCCTGTTCTTCAATGGTCAGGACCCCCACAGGACCCCCACAGGACCCCCACAGGACCACCACAGAGCAGGTATGATGTGGGTGGTGGATCATTCTCAGCACTGCAGTGACACTGATGTGGTGGTGGTGTGTTAGTGTGTGCTGGTGTGAGTGGATCAGCTGATAGAGTGGACACTGAGTGTAGATACAGGGAGGTGGGCATAACGTTATGCCTGACTGGTATATAATACACACACATATTTATACATATATTCCAGTAAAAAATTCTCAGTTTCCAGTTTTCCAGTTACTCCAGGTCTGGTGCTTCTCACACCCTGCAGGGATTTATAGCCCCATCATCCTTGTGCAGCGCCATCTGCAGGAGCCTGAAGGTACTACCACCTTGAACATACAGTATGCTGAAAGGCTATTAAATAACAAAAGCAAACAGGACTAAATGCGTCTTAGACATCACTTAGTTAGTGCTGCTTTTCATGCTCACCTGGAAAAGAGATGTTCAATCTTAATGTGACTGATAGTAATATTTATTTATTAGAATACAAAAGTACAATCCATCCGTCATTCATCTGATTCTACAAACAGCAGAACTGTATAAAAGTTGGTCACTTTAATGTTTTACAATTTTGTGTTCAGAATCATCCTGTAAATATAACAACATTCAATTTGGCACATATTCAAACAGTAAACATTACAGTTCTACATACAGCTGCAGTGACAAGCTGAGAGGAGAGAATACAGTACTGAGACAGAGAGAGAGAGAGAGACAGAGAGAGGGAGAGAGAGAGAGAGAGAGACAGAGAGAGAGAGAGACAGCGAGAGAGAGACAGAGAGAGAGAGAGAGACAGAGAGAGACAGAGAGAGACAGAGAGAGAGAGAGACAGCGATGCAGTTCAGGCTCAGAGTGCAGATCCAGGACTTTGGGGAAAGGCAGCACAGTTACTGAGACAAATCAAACAGAGTGTGTTGAAATCAGTGCAGATCAGTTTCTGTGGGAGTCTGTGGGAGTCTGGAAGTTCAGCACCAGCTGGAGCTCCTTAGTTATTCTCAAACCTGGTGTACGGATTACCCTTCATCAGACCTGCAGAACCCAAACACACACAACGTCACAGTCAGAATCAGAGTTTAGAACCAGCTGTGTTTACACACAGAGGGATTTGTCCTCTGCATTTAACCCCTGTGTGCCGTGAAACACCCCCCCACACACACACTAGTGAACAGACACTCTTGGGGCAGCGATCACACTGCGGTGGGCAACCCTATCCATTGCGCCCGGGGAGCAGTTGGGGGTTAGGTGCCTTGCTCAAGGGCACTTCAGTCAGTACTGTCAGGTCAGGGAATCGAATCGGTGACCCTCCAGTCACGAGGCTGGTTCCCTAACCTCCAGCCCAAGACTGTGTGAACAGTGAACGGGGACCGTTCCTCCACCTGGGATACCACAGCATAGTAACCATGTGCCAACCACCTGGAATACAGTAGCAACCGCTTACCTGGCGTACCACAGAAACTCCCTAGCAACATCCTAGCAACCACCTGTTATACCATAGCAACCACCTACCTGGCATGCCACAGAAACTGCCTAGTAACATCCTAGCAACCACTTGGGATACCATAGCAACCAGTGAGCAACAATTATACAGAGTACTTATACACATGGTTTAACGTTTTAGCTTCATTATTAAAGACGTACCGTATTTCATGCGGATTTCATTGTGTCTCGAGTTCATCTCCGCCTTCCTGCAATCAGACAGAGGTCATTAACAAGAGCAGCCAATTAGGACAGGAAAACCGACATTCCATAAATAACTGGACAGTGATGTCACTACTGATATCCCCACAACGCTGCCTACTTTCTTACAACATCGCTACAACATTAAACGTGGTGCGGTTTACATTGTCTCAACTCAAGGTTATTACAACTGCACTAGAGTAACGCTGTCATGTGGTAGTATGACTACCTGTTGACAAAAATTCCATGGAGTTCCAGGTAGAAATGATGGAACTTGTGACAGTGAACTGATAGCGGTGTAGGATAACATTGTCACAACTTTCCGAGGAATTACATTTCTGTGCAGTGGGCACCAAAACAACACGCTGTCACCGCGTAACTGTGTGAGCAGAATACGCACCACCATCTGAACACAGCCTTAATAAACAATCCAGCGTAATGAGGCTGATGGGAGCCGATACTGATCCAATCACTCTGTTCTGGTGTAATCCCTCACCTCTCCTCCTTCTGTACTCTTCTCATGTCCGCTTGTCTCTGCATCCTCTCCTCAGCCTTTCTGGACCTTCAACATCCGGAAAGACATCCCGGTGAATATCAGCTCTGCCCAGTCCTCCTCAGAACCACGCGACCCTCACAACTCTCTGATTACACCTTTACACTCAGAACAAAGACGGTTCTTCAAGGGTTCTTAAGTAAGGTAACAGTTCTATATGGTGCCATGGTTCATGCATGGTGTAATGGTTCTTCAACAGAGAATATAGAACCTTTTAGCACCAAAAGGGTTCTTCTACATTGTTTGGTGCAATAAAGAACCAGATATGTGATACACTCTCCATCAATCTGAAGAACCATTTCATCATGCAAACAAACATTAAAGCGTGAAGTGGTCCCATGAAGAACACATGGGTCTAAAGAGAACCACGGCTTTTAATACAGAACCTTTGAGGAACCATCTTTGTGTCATATTTGACTGCAGAGCAATTTTCAAACATTTTAGCATTTTAAATTAGAATAAATAAATAAATGAATAAATGAATAAATAAATAAATAAATAAAATATTTCCCATAAAACAGTCATTAAGTATAAATGATTACATGTTCACACCTTCAGAGTTCAGTCGTAGAAGCTGCTTTAGCACTTCCTGCTCCTCACCAGCCAGATAACCCCAAACACAGTCAGTGGTGTTGAGGTTCTGGACTCTGGGGTGGTCAGTGCATTGATCTGAGACCACCAGCAGCTTCTTTGTTTGATCGTCTTTTATCAGCTTTTATGTCACGTTCAATTAATAATAATAAGACCACCAGCTCCACAAGACCATAAACCTCCAAGCGTGCGCTGATCCTCCACCATGCCTGGCTGATGGTTGTAGACGTGACTCAGAGACTCCATATCTGCCTTTGGTGGCTCTGAGGGATCTCAGACTGGACTCCTACGGTTCCTCTGATAGTCTAGTATAATACAGAAGGTTCGACTCACCCAATGTTCTCACACTTGCAGCAGCAGAAGCAGCAGACCAGCACGGCGATGACGATCGCTCCCCCGACCACAGACAGAGTGATGATGAGCGCCAGGAAGTTCACTGACCAACAACAGAGCAGCACATTTACACCTCTGAGCTTCACCTGTACAGGACTATCAGAGCTTCCTCTATTGCTATTAGAACATCACCACTGTTCACTGTCCCATCATTCAGAGAGACTCAGGGTGAAACTCCGCGGGCTGAAGAACCCAGTTCACAGTGAGAGGACAGTATTTATTAATAGCTGATATCATTATTACTATTATTACTGTAACGGGGAGGGAGATGAGGAAGCAGGAAGCAAGGGAGGGTCAGAGAGTTTAAAGAGATCCAAGACGGAGGACCACACACAACACAACTAACACAACAAAGGACTAGAGAACATAAAAGAACCAAGAGAACCGAAACAACCAACAGAGCTACGGCAAAAACGGGCAGGCAGACAAAACAGGAAACGACCAGGGGTATAAATACCCTGACCATCAACCCCTGGGAGGGGGAGGAGCCGGAAACCAGGGACAGGTGAGGGGCGTGGCAAGAGGGCAGAGATAGGGAGTGGCTAGAAACCACATGGCAAGGAAACACAAAGACAGGTAAAAGGTGACAGGAGGAAAAAGCAGACCCCAGAAAGACAGGAGCATTTTATTCTGATAGATTATTAAAGAGATTATCTTAATCTCTACAGTCATGTGTCATCCTGTAATCAGTGTCATGTCCCTGTCAGGACCCCCTCTGGGTCATAGCAGAATTCCGTTATGGGGAAAATCAGTGTTGTTACAGACCACCACTAACTCCACTGCTCTGCTGGGCTCAGTACTATGATGTCGTTTGAATGTCCAGCTTTTATACAGTAATGTTCGTATGTCAGCTTGTCCTCATAAAGCCGTGGTCACAACAGATCATCACCTTCCTGTTATCTTCGTTTGGGGGAGGGGGGCATACAATACCAGGCAAAAGTTTAGACACGCCCCTCTAACTGGATGTAGTTGGTGATCTTAAAGACTCTACAGTCGTACACTGAACAGCTCCAACTGATGAGAGTCTGAACCAGTACATACCCTGATACCCCACATACCCTCCTGATGTACCACAGTATGATATTTCTCCATATCTCCACCTCTAATATATATTTAGTGGTGTAAAACTTTGATCTCTTTTTCTGCACAGTGTAAAAGCTCTAGTTCTCCTTTCAGTTTAGTGAATATTCATGAGGGACCGACCAATAGAATTGCTCCAAACCTGCTTAGAAATAAACCTTATTCTATCAGCTCCACTGCAGGTTAAGAGAGCTGGCTCATCCTCCTGTAAAGGTCCATTCTGGAGGGTTTTAAGGTGGACTGTATAATTCCATGAGGGCTAGTTTATAGTTTGGTGTCTTCACTTTTATTCTACAGTAAAGCTTTAAGATACACAGAAGGAGAACCTGATACGAGGAGAACCTGCTATGAGGAACCGTCTCTAAACTGTTGACTTAGAACGCCAGGATGTTCTAAAGACATTAGCATGTTTAAAGCATGTTTCAGGGTGTCCTGAAGACATATTTAAAAACCTTTTCAGATGTTCTAGATACATTAAGATGTGTTGAACAGTTAATGATGTTCCGAACAATCAGAACGTCGTTCTAAACACCTCTGGATGAGCTAAAGACATCAGCACGTTCTAAAGACATTGGTATGTTCAAAAACACTTTCAGATGTTATGGACACATCAGGATGTTCTGAAGACATGAAGATGTTTAAAAAACACTTATAGATGTTCTAGATACATTAAGATGTTTTTAAGGTGGACTGTATAGTTCCATGAGTGCTATTTTACAGTTTGGTGTCTTCACTTTTATTCTACAGTAAAGCTTTAAGATCAACAGAAGGAGAACCTGCTATGAGGAGCCGTCCCTAAACTACCGACTGGTCCTGTAGGTGGTCCTGATGTGGCGTGGTTTTGGGGGAGGGAATGTGAAATTTGGTTTGAACTAGATTTTTTTGTTTCTGCAGCTGTGAAAGTAACTGCTGCTGGAGGGGGACTCATGTTACACTCTCCTGCATGCTGAAGGGGAAGCTTCTCAGACCTTACTGGTGTTCTACGTGGCCTCAGCTTAATTCAGAGGAGCCAGTGACGTCGTAGGAAGGACACCTGTGCGCCAATACATACCCGCTTTGGGAAACTTGTCAGTGATTCACAAACAGCACTCCTTTTACCCCTAAAGACAATCAGCTCAGACCCGCAGGTCCCGGTGTGGGGGTGATACTGATTACAGAGTGAGGCAGGACAGTTCTGCACCTCCCTTATGAACTGCTCTGTGGGTATAATTAATGTCAACTGTTGAAACTGAACATGAGGAGTGTGTGACAGGAGGCTGTTCCTCACCCCAACACTGCCCCCAGCGGGCATCAGACAGACCACACAGACTGGACGGGGGCAGGATGTTCCGGACCGGATAGTCTACACACCTCCGATTAGTATTGCACCACAAACACTGCAACACACAACTCACACACATTAACACACACTCAGAAATCAATATTGCTGATATCACATATACAGTATGGTGTACACCCACTGTCCACTGACCATACAGGACACTCTGTAGTTGTACAGGTCCAGACTGTAGTCCATCTGTTTCTCTGTATACTGTATTACCCTGCTCTTCAATGGTCAGGACCCCCACAGGACCACCACAGAGCAGGTACTATGTGGGTGGTGGATCATTCTCAGCACTGCGGTGACACTGACGTGGTGGTGGTGTGTTAGTGTGTGTGGTGCTGGTGTGAGTGGATCAGACACAGCAGTGCTGCTGGAGTGTTTAAACCCTGTGTCCACTCACTGTCCACTCTATTAGACACTCCTACCTTGCTGGTCCAGCTTGTAGATGTACAGTCAGAGACGATAGCTCATCTGCTGCTGCACAGTGCAGTGTTGGTCATCCTCTAGACCTTCATCAGTGGTCACAGGACGCTGCCCCACAGGACGCTGCCCCACAGGACGCTGCCCAAAGGACGCTGCCCACAGGACGCCGCCCCACAGGATGCCGCCACAGGACGCTGCTCACAGGACGCTGCCCCACAGGACGCTGCCCCACAGGATGCTGCCCCACAGGATGCTGCCCCACAGGATGCTGCCCCACAGGATGCTGCTTACAGGATGCTGCTCACAGACGCTGCCCCACAGGACGCTGCCCCACAGGACGCTGTTGGATGGGTTTGGTTGGTGGACGATTCTCACTCCAGCAGTGACACTGAGGTGTCCAGCTGCACTGCTGTGTCTGATCCACTCACACCAGCACCACACACACTAACACACCACCACCACGTCAGTGTCACTGCAGTGCTGAGAATGATCCACCACCCACATAGTACCTGCTTTGTGGTGGTCCTGTGGGGGTCCTGACCATTGAAGAACAGGGTAATACAGTATACAGAGAAACAGATGGACTATATATATGGTCTGTAAGAGTTCAGTCTCTCCTGGTTAGGGTGAGTACAGTATGTATGATCAGTGTGTTTACAGTGTTTGATGGTATGTTTAACTGGAGCTCCGCTGGACGTTTCTCTGTTCCATGTAAACAAGGTGTGAGACTTACGGTGACGTTGGACAGGCACTCCTCACAGCTTGTGTTGGACTTCACATTACAGCCTGTAAGAGAATTGTACACATTTAAGACTGTTCAGTGAATATTCAACCACCTTTACGAGCGAAAGGGGGAAGTCCTCCTCACACTGCACCACAAACTACAGGACACTTCACTGTTCTCTGTATAGTCAGAGCTACGCAGCTCCTACAGCGGCATGGAGACGATCTTTAATAAGACATGGCCCAAAACATACACATACTGAGACCATGTGTGACCATGACAACCTTAACTTGTGGCCCCAGTAGAGGTCTCTTTCACCAGTTAATCACCATGTCACTGTAGGGACTCCATACAGGGCCGCTACTGCCAGCCAAACAAGGACTACAGCAGTGCTAGAGTAATGGATTTACATGGTGCTCTACAATAACACATACACTGTGTGTACAGTCCAGGCATGTGTGAAGTATATCCGTTATAACCTGTTAGAATTACCTGATTGAACCTAAAGATAAGTCATCTATAACTGCTGTATGTGTCTACAGAGTCTTATTACTGAGCTTTTCTCATAAGTGAAAATCACATGACTCCAGTAAAACCTCATGACTCCTGTTGCACAACCAGAAAACTAGAACTGAGATCTGTGAACTCAACACTAACAACCATCGTAAGAACCGAGGGTCGATATTAAACCCAGAGAAGCTCTGCATGGGTAACAATGATCAAAGTGATGTGCTTTGTTTTGGGTACTGTTGTTCAATTCTGGGTCACGTGACCAGGCGCATTAACGTTAAACCCGCTGGAAACTGTTATATAAGACAGCTAGCCGTTATAAACATAAACAATACACAATAATACACTTAATAAAGTATCATCAGTGGTCTAACTGGTTTAAACTGTCCGGAGCTCCAGCGGCGCGTTACAGCGCTGGTTCTGTAGGTTTAGTCGGTTTAAGTGGAGTTTACTCGAGTTTTAAAGGTGGTCTAGGGTCTTACTGGTTGGTGTGGTCTGTGCTGGAACACCCGCCCAGCAGGAGAAGATCAGCAGGACAGAAAACAAAGCCAGATCCCGGAGTTCCATTTCACACAGAGCCGGAGAGCAGCAGGAGCAGCAGCCCGAGAGCGACGCGGAGCACCAACAACAGCCTGGACTCAGCTCGAGCAGCCTCAGAGAGCAGGGCGCAGCGGGTCAGGGAGGGTCGGGCTCTGTTCCGTATACTCTGTGTCACCCTCTACCCTCTAACCCTAGCCCTGTTCACTCTACCCTAAAACCTCCCGTCTAACCATAGACCTGTTCACTATACCCTAAACCCTCCCGTTTAACCCTAGCCCTGTTCACTCTACCATAAACCCTACCTTCTAATGCTAGCCTTGTTCACTACACACCTACTTTCTAACCCTAGCCTTGTTCACTATACCACAAACCCTACCCCCTAACCCTAACCTTGTGCACTATGCCCTAAACCCTCCCTCCCTCTTTTCTAATCTGTCCTTGTTAACTATACCATAAACCCTACCGTCTAACCCTAGCATTGTTCACTATACTCTAAACCCTACCTTTTAACCCTATCCTTGTTCACTACACCCTACTTTCTAACCCTAGTCTTGTTCACTATACAACAAACCCTACCCTCTAACTTTAGCTTTATTCAATATACCCTAAACACGTTCTAATCCTAGCCTTGTTCACTATACCCTAAACCCTCACTTCTAATCCAACTTTTTTCCTTATGCCCTAAACCCTACCTTCAAACCCTAGCTTTATTCCCTATCCCCTAAACTCTAATTTCTAACTCTAGTCTTAAATATAATGCAGTGACTCGTTTCTAACTTGATTCTAATACTATCTAACTGTAATTGTAAACCAACTAGCCAATCAGTGGGCTGCTCGTATTAAGTTCTGGCCAATCGTATCACAGGAGGCGGGGTTTGTCGGAATCTAGGTGTAAAAACCACCCTATTTCCGCCAGGCTCTGTGATCACGCGTGTCCCGTGTAGTTCTCCCTGCAGTCCAGGTGGGGGCGCTGGTACCTGATGTTCTCCAGCCCCAGTAAAGCGGAGAAGCAGAAGCTCCGCTCTTCTACAGTGCTGCTGGAGGGAGGTAAGCAGGAGCTGCTCTGATGAAGGTAGAACTCTGTTCACGGTCTTATTGTGTTGGAGAACTGGGTGGAGATCTTCTCCTCTTCAGAAGAAGGTCGTATATGTTGTAGACCATCAGAGAAGCAGACTTCATGCTGTGGTCTGAACTCTGCTCTGTGCTTTTGGGTAATAGTAAAGATGTTCAGCTGGTCAGGTAGTTTGGTGTTTGTGATGAACGTGGATCTGTCACGTGATTTCACTGATTAAGGTGTGCACAGAATGCAGGTTCACTCACACTAATGACAGATCTGAGTCACTTACCTACATGAATTTGAACCTTCGAGTTAGAAAGATCAGATTTGAGCCAAAAACTGAAATTGAGCAATGAGACTTCTAATATGAATGTAGCCTCCATCAACTAATCATGTACACGTGAGTGCTGTGGATCAGGTGGGGTCTGTTATGGTTGGAGCTTAGAATAAGATGGTGCGAATGAAGTAGCTTTTTTATTAATATTTTGGAGTTTTTTGTGAAATTCTCTGTTTTTATCACCTGAATGATGCTGAATTTTAAAAAATAAGTATTTCGTGTTTTTGAAACAGAAAAAAAGCTGATTTATAAAAGCGGGACGCGGTTTAATATAGTTGTGTGTACATTGATATTCTGGGGGTTAGATGTCTTGCTCAAAGGCACTTCAGTCGTTGCTGTCAGTTGAGGGAACTGAACCAGCAACTTTTTTTTTTTTTTTTTTTTGTTTATTTATTTATTTATTTATTTATTTTTACTCGTTTCTTTTTCTTCTCCAGGTATGAACAACATCCTGATGCCTGTTTCCTGCTCCTGCTGTCTGCTAATTGATCTCGGCACATCTCAAACGATGCCACCAATGGTGATGAAATGAGAAGAGCCATGCACAAATGGCATCCAGAAGAAGTTCCAGAGCTCAGCAAAAGCCCTCAGGTGCTCACCGCACTAAGACATCGAACAGGCAAAGGCAGAGAGGGACCACCAAGGCGGGAACTCACTTCTGCCCCGAGTGTGGGAAGAGATACACTAGACAGAGTAGTCTCAAACTGCACCGGCGCATTCACACGGGAGAGAAACCGTTCCACTGCTCGGAGTGTGGGAAGGCCTTCATTCTGAAGAGCACTCTCCAGGTTCACCAGCGCATCCACACGGGAGAGAAGCCGTATAAGTGTCAGCACTGTGGAAAGAGCTTTCGAGACAGGGGCAATCTCAGCGCACATAAGCACATACACATGACGGAGAAGCCCCATCACTGCTCCGAGTGCGGGAAGAGCTTTAATCAGCTGAGCCATCTCCAAAAACACCAGCGCATCCACACAGGAGAGAAGCCGTACCGCTGTTCGGACTGCGGGAAGAGCTTTAACCAGGAGAGTCATCTTCGAACGCACCTGCGCATTCACTCCGGAGAGAAGCCGTATCACTGTTCGTACTGTGGGAAGGATTTCAGGGACCGAGGGAACCTCAGAACCCACCAGTACGTCCACACGGGAGAGAAGCCGTTTCGCTGCTCCGAGTGTGGGAGGAGCTTTAACCAGCAGAGTTACCTCCAAGTGCACCAGCGCATCCACACCGGAGAGAAGCCCTACTACTGCTCCGAGTGCGGGAAGAACTTCAGGCATTTGAGTAGTTTCAAGACGCACAAGTGCCCCAAGAGTGCGATGAGAACTCCCCAGTGACGTCTAGTAACTTCTGTAGCTCCTGTGTTTATTCACACACCCTCTAATGAAGGGGGTCCTGTATTAGAGTCTCCACTCTGGGGGTCTTCTTACTTTAACTCCACTACGGTTCAGAGTCTGATATCCGACTGTTTACTCCACTATATCACGGCCAGATCTGTCCTTCCTTTCGGCTTATGTGAGCATATAAACATCACATGTCCAAACGAGAGAAGCGTGAAACGAGCCCCCCAATCAGGGTGCAGCACTAAGCGAACTCACCAATCAGAGTACAGCATGAAGTGAGCCCACCAATCAGGGTACAGCACAAAGCGAGCCAACCAATCAGGGTACAGCACAAAGCGAGCCCACCAATCAAGAGTATAGTGCTCACTTTGTCTCGAGCTTGTTTTGACCTGATGGACAGAGCTTGGTTCTAGCTAATGGAACCTGTTCTCCTTCAGTGTTCCGTGCTGATGATGATGATTTGAATAGACATCAGTGTCAGACTAATTACTGATCTTCTATTAAAGACTGGTGGACTGAGAGACACTCGAGTCTCTTCACCTACACTGAGCTGATTAAGAGTCTTGTTCCAGAAATGATAATAGGACATTAGAGCCATAATAAATCATGCTCCTGTTACTCTCCATACTTAAGTACATTTGAAGGTACATACTTTAGTACTGTTACTCCAGTGGAGGTCTAAAGGGAGGAACTGACACTGACACTGGAGGAGGATTGTACCTTGGGGATCTACTTCAACGTAGAGATGCAAATGTGGAACACTTGGCTCACAGATAAGAGGAGCATTTCATGAAGCAGTGGTGGAAACAGGTTTTCTAATGCTGTATTGACTTACAGGGAACAACTGATTCCACTCCTGTCGATTATAAACAGCCACTGGTGAAAATCAGTTGAGCGTCTGGACCGGGGCTCCAGGGATTTGGTGGGCAATTCCCAACCCTGACAAACTGCTGAACGTTTGGTTTCATTAAACTGATATTAAATTGCGTACAGTATTAAAAGCCGCCTACTCTCACTGCAGTGCTTTCTGTGTGGTATAGATCCAAGATCTGAACTGGATCTTCTTCCTGGTTTGCGGTGGTCTTTAGAACAGTGGTCACCAACCCTGCTCCTGGAGATCTACCTTCCTGCAGGTTTCACCTCCAACCCGTTTCTAAACCCTCGTTCAGCTATTCAGGGACTTCTGAAGATAGTTAGAAGGTCAGGTGAGGTCAGGTCAGGGTTGGAACTGAAATCTGAAGGAAGGACCTCCAGGGTTGGTGTTGACGGCTTTAGAAGGAGAGGTCCAGACTGTGTACATGGTGTGATTGGTATGTCTGTTTGAATGGGTCAGTGCCAGTTAATTGTGAATGTGAACAGTATATGCAGTGTCATTTGTTGTGTTTAACTGAGTTGAAAATGTTTTTGTATTTAAATGTCAGATTTAGTAAAAGTGACTAATTTCATAGATCTGCAGATCTTTCAGGTTTTTAAGGTGGTATTTAAGGAGGATACATGCTGAAATATGTATATATCCAAGTTTCACTTTGAGTCGTTAACTTCACCGTGATGAACACGGAGTGGATCCAAGAAATACGTGTAGCATGGAGTGGAATCAGTCCAGCGTGAGAGGAAGAAGTAGTGCTGGTGCCCTGACGGTGTATTCTAACCTCTAATCCCTGACCTTGAAGCACAATTTGATCTCAGAATCCTTAGCATCCCATATCTAGGCCCTGTATAATACTGTAATTTATAGAACCGGTTCTTGCTTACAAGGTTCTATCCATGGGGAAATGATTGTTCACAGTGCGGCAGAATGGACTGTATATAATTCTATATAGAACCTCTGTTGTTACAAGATTGACATCAAATCAATAGAACCATATACAACACGTTCTCCATAAATCTGAAGAACCATTTTACCATTTAAGCATGAAGTGGTTCTATATGGAACTCATGATTCTAAATAAAACCATTGGCTTTACTAAAGAACCCCTTCAGAACCCTGTTTTACAACAATACAGAGTCACTGTACATCTTCCCAATAACAAGCAAACAGGATTCCTCTGGCTGTGTTCGGGTGGGGGCGCTGATTATATCGGTGTAGTTCCCCCTGCCGTCCAGGTGGGGGCGCCAATTGTATGAGTGAGGTTCTCCAGCCCCAGTAAAGCGGAGAAGCAGAAGCTCCGCTCTGACGAGCAGTCCACGCCTCCGCTCTTCTACAGTGCTGCTGGAGGGAGGTGAACAGGAGCTGCTCTGGTGAAGGTAGAACTCTGTTCCATATCAGTGTAGACTTCGGGTTTAACTCTTGGAGAAATGCTTGGTGAGATGTTCGTTTGCAGGAGATCCAGAGCTGTGGTTCTCAGTCCTGGTCCTGGAGGCCCACTGCCCTGGACTTTTTACCTCCTCCAGACACACCTGATCAGCTGATCAGATCATTATCAGCTCCTTGTTAAAGCGCTGAGGTGTGGAGGGTCTCCAGGACCAGGGCTGAGGAACACTGCTGTAGACCAACACACGAGCAGCCTTCGTGGAGACTCTGTTGAGTACCAGAGCTCTGATCAGGAGTGATCATCCTGCACTCATACCACTATCAGGAGCTCTGGATCTCAGCAGGTCTGGGACGAAGGGAGATCAGAGCTGGAGAAGAACACGGAGGCCATGGCTGATGGTGGGTTTGTGATGTGCTCTAGCTTTGTGGATGGGCTGATCTCACACTGTGAAGGTTGTAGTGGTTTAACAGATGTTCTAGCTGGTTCTAGATGTATGTGATAGTTTCACAGTTCAGTCCTACACTAGCGGTCTCTGATGGTAACCATTAAGCCAGTTAGCCATCCCAGCCTAAAAACATCCATTAGAACCTGATGGTTTTGCTTTCTAATGGGAGGTGGGTTAATGGATACCATTAGAGACCACTAGTTTCCTGTAGGACAGCTTTAGATCCCATTAGAATCCGGTGGAAAGGCATGTGGAGTCAGTCCTGGGAACACCTGACAAACCATTCGAGTCCTTTACACTGTGATACGGCAGCATATATTAGTCTGCCAGCTCGGTCGGGTCAGCACCCCGCTGACTGTTTGCCACTGTTGGTCCACCCTCAGACGCGGATAACCGTCCTACGTACAGGGTCTAACGAGGGTTTAATCGAGACTTTTGTCTTGGAAAACAAGCTAAGACAAATATCACAAATGCCCTAGAGGGAAAAATATTAAGGACAAGGCTGATATAAAATCATTTAGTTAAACATAGTTAAATGTTGCCTAAAAATTATTTACTAAACAAATTAATAAACAATAACAAACATCAAAACGAAGGTAAAATCAGTAAACTGGACTCTTGGTGGAAAACAAGTGGAGATTTGTCTAGAACTCCGTTTAACCGCTTGGAATATAAAGTAGACAGTCGTCTTATATATTTCCCCTTTAAGCCAAAGTACCTGACCTTGACACAATTTGATCTCAGAATACTTAGCATCCCATATCTAGACCCTGTATAATACTGTAATTTATAGAACCCGTTCTTGCGTACATGGTTCTGTCCATAGCTGCAGAATGGACTGTATATAATTCTATATAGAAGCTTTTAAAATGGTCACACAGCACCAAAAAGGATTCTTCTGTTGTTACAAGACTGACATTAAAGCAATAGAACCATATACACCACGTTCTCCATAAATCTGAAGAACCATTTTACCATTTAAGCATGAAATGGCTCTATATGGAACTCATGATTGTAAATGGTGGGGCGCCCATAGAACACTCAGCTACACACTAGTGGACCGCCAGCGTTGAAATGGTCACCAGTGGTCCACCGTTCTCCTGCTATCAGGGAATTCAGAAAAGCCAAAACACACACACACACATTATTATTTATTGTTTTCTATGGGGGTTTCCAGCAGCATTTTTCAGTGATTCTTATTTTTATATAATATTTTCAATAATGTAGAATATTTTTAAAAATGTATTATTTTTATTTCTTTATTTATTTTTGTATTATTGTTTTTTGCAGGCATCTGTAGGCGTGTGACAATTACTACAGAATCACCTAACCACAGTTACATGTAGTCATGACAAACAAAATGATATTTTTAAATAAATTGTATATTTATTATACTTAAAAGAAAGCAGTAACTGTTTCCACTGAGGCACATGCTGGGACTGGTGAAAACAGAATAAGTTCATGAGTGAAGGGCAGTGCTCAGTTTATTTGTTAGCTACGGAGCTAAAGCTAATGTGTTAATTCTTTTGTTTGTATTTTCCCTTTCAGTAAAATTCTAAGCTGAACACACGTGATTCTGCGTAGCTGATGTGTTTGTGTGAGAGTACCGTAACAAACATGGCTAAGAAGCTAAATGGCTTAAACACTAAGTTGGCTATCTTAGACTTTTGATAGATGCCGATGAGTTCCTACTGCTGAGTCTGATCCACTCACACCACCACCACGTCAATGTCACTGCAGTGCTGAGAATGATCCACCACCCACATCATACCTGCTCTGTGGTGGTCCTGTGGGGGTCCTGACCATTGAAGAACAGGGTAATACAGTATACAGAGAAACAGATGGACTACAGTCTGGACCTGTACAACTACAGAGTGTCCTATATGGTCAGTGGAGCTGATAAGATGGACAGTGAGTGGAGGAGATACAAGGAGGTGGACTGGGGTGATGTCCTCAGTGAGTGTACTTGGTTAGTGTCCCCACTGGTGTTAATGCTGTTTGTCTTTGGATCCTCTGCTCAAACACTCGTAGCATTATCATGTGACTGCTGATGTTAGAACTAGACTTGTTTTACTTGATTAGGTTTTTTTGGAGCTCCTGTTATTTTGGATATTCCGAATTTTCCAGAAAAGCCCATTTCCAAATTTGCGACTTGCAAGTGGCAAAAATGCAAGTTTAGTGTAAGTTCCCAACACTGTGGCGAGATTCCTGTTGGTCCGTTCATCATGAGATGTGGTATTCAAATGATGCAAGAAAGTCAAATGTAAAAATTCCAGATTCTTGGAGTTTTTTTGGATAGTGATGATGTACATGATCAGTTGACTGAAATTTTGACTCCAGTAGTTCAGTCCACCCATGCGTGTTCCCTCCATTGTCTCTTCCAGAAACGATGTCCAGTTCAGTGCCCTACTTCCTGAAGTCCTCTGCTTCTGGCGACTACTTCTACTCGCACTTTAAGCTTCCCTCCGCCGGCTCTTCCGAACGGAAGTCCTCCGCCGCTGTCCGAAAAGCCGCACAGAGCAACACAGCGAAGGAGAAAACTCACCACTGCCCGAAGTGCGGGAAGAGCTTCACCAGACAGACTCACCTGCGAGACCACCAGCGCATTCACACAGGGGAGAGACCCTATCCCTGCCCAGAGTGCGGGAAGAGCTTCAACCAGCGGAACAATCTCCGACTACACCAGCGCATCCACACGGGAGAGAAACCGTTCTGCTGCTCGGATTGCGGGAAGAGCTTCACGGTACGGGGTCAGTTTCAGCTGCACCAGCGCATTCACACCGGGGAGAAGCCGTACAAGTGCTCCGAGTGCGGGAAGAGCTTTAGGAACGGCGGTCACCTCACGACACACCAGCGCATCCACACCGGGGAGAAACCGTACACCTGCTCCTTCTGCGTGAAGACCTTCCGCAACAAAGCCAACCTCATCACGCACGAGCGCATCCACACCGGGGAGAAGCCGTACCACTGCTCCGAGTGTGGGAGGCGCTTCAGCGATGGAGGGGGTCTCAAATCACACCAGCGCATTCACACAGGAGAGAAACCGTATTACTGCTCAGACTGTGGGCGGAGCTTCAGGCACCTGAATTCCTTAAAGATACACAAGTGTACGAAGGGGTTATGCCTATGATGCGCGAACGCGGCTGTTCTGACCTCCCTGCTCTGCTCGGTCTGAGTAGCTCCTAATGAGGAGAGGTGCTAATGTAAAAGAGGTCCTCGCTCCTGTCTGCAGATACACCCTAAATAACTGCCTGGGTAAATCTCAGGTCAAATTCTGATCTGGTTTAACACGTATGGTCACTTTCTGGTTAGCGTTCCTGGTGGTTGGTCATGTGGTGCATTGCTACCATCAGCAGAATCTGTAAGATCCAATAAATAACCAAGAATAACTTAAATGTACGTCACCGTTTTCACATCCAGTGCTGCACTAGAGTCTTAGATACCCGACCTGCTGGCCTCACACAGTGGAACGTTCGTGCAGCTAGTTGCATGTTTTGAGTTTCTCTGCAGCTTAACACTGAAACATGAAACCACTGAGTTGCATATTGCATGCAGTGCATTTACTAGTTTTTGATACACCATTTAGTTCTTGTTAGGTGAAATACACTCATCGTCAATGTAACAGCTGCACCCAGAAGGAGGTGTGGGATTGCAGGTGTGTTGGGAAGGAAGATAAAGGTGACCAGGATCAATAACTGATGATAAATTTAGACTGATATGATCAATATTTATTGAGCTACACATACAGAAGTCTGTCTCTCAGTATGGCGTCGGGCCGCCGTGTTTGCTAACCCCACCCTGACAGACGTCTCGGCATGGAGCTGTAGAGGTTCCTAATGGTGTCCTGTGATAATCCATCCCATGCAGCTTGAATATCCTCACACAGTTCCTGCAGATGGTGCGGTAGGGGTGGAGGTGGAGTGACACCAGGCCTTCTGGACGTGTGACGCGTGACAACAAACCGTTCATCTTGGTGCTGACCACGGTGCCTCCACACACGGATTCGTTGGTCGTCTCCACCAAGACAAAAGCGGGACTCGTCACTGAAGATGACCCGCTGCCGTTCTGAGTCACTCCATGACAGTCTGGTACGACACCATTGCAATCGTTGGTGACGGTGACGTGGTGTTAAGGACAGTCGTGGTAACGGTCTGTGTGCATGTAGTCCTGCGTGGTGCAGCCGTCTGCCAATGGTGCTGCACTAACAGGATGACTCATGGAGGACATCACTGCTCGCTGGATGTCTGTAGTCGTGGCTGTTGGGTCAGTCAGGTACAGAGATAAGACCCGTCCTTGCTTACGTCACATGTGCGGACGAGTGTGAAACCTGAATCATTAGCATGTCTCACCATGTCAAACCTACACACCAAGCTTCACTCCTGTGGGTTGACTCCTTCGGGGTGCAGCTGTTGTTTTGATGCAGAGTGTATTATCAGCATTATCACTGTCTGTGTATATATTTCCCCAGCTTTCAAAGCTTCCATAAGATACATAAATCACAATAATGAATCTCCTTGTGCTCATGTCATGTGATCACATGTTGTTATCACTGTCTTGATTGGCTGTTTCATGAAACATGTTTGATGAAGTTGTGGAGCTCTGAGCTGTTGCCGAGTTTCAGGAGAGTTGCAGGATGATTCGTGATTCGTGTTACGCAGCTCCAGTACAGTGTAGTTTAGTCATGTGTGTTTGAAGCAGCTAAAGCCGTACGAACGTTCCACTGGTCAGAGCCGACATTCTGATTTAACGGGCCTGTTCAGTTCGGGAAGCATTACAGGGGAACACTACTACAGTCAACATTAATACTGTAACTGAGATGTGGTTAATCATCTCCTTATGGATGCCTAGTGAATGGTGGGGAGACATCTGGACCCAGACTGTGGGGTCCAAAACATGCCCAGATTCTAATAACACTAATAACAGGGGTGTTTTTACATGAACAGAAACACGTACGGCCATGTAAACGCAGTGCTGTAAGTATGTACTGACGTGAGAATCGCTGGTCATCTCCCGGTCACTGTGCTGACCACTGATTTGCCTGTGATAGTAAACGTTAATGATTAATGAAGCTGCGTGTGGTCTGTAAATCTAATCTTACGTGTGTTTCTGTAGTGTATGTATTATATTTACAGTGTCTTTGATGTTTCTGTATTTTTTGATGATTGGTCTCAGTACGGACTTGTTGATGGTCACCTCCAGGATGTCTTGGGATACGGGGGCGTGGTCAGGACGAGAGACTGACGTTTAATTTGACGTTGACTTTTACAGGAACAAAAACTCTGTAAGGGTGTTATGACTCACACTACCCCCCCCCAACCTCTGTCTGTCTGTCTGTCTGTCTCTCTCTCTCTCTCTGTGTCTCTCTCTCTCTCTCTCTCTCTCTCTCTCTCTCTCTCTCTGTGTCTCTCTCTCTCTCTCTCTGTGTGTCTCTCTCTCTCTCTCTCTCTGTGTGTCTCTCTCTCTCTCTCTCTCTCTCTCTCTCTCTCTCTCTGTGTGTGTCTCTCTCTCTCTCTCTCTCTCTCTCTCTCTCTCTCTCTGACGGTCATCTCTGACGTTCTGCTTCTGAGAGTAGGAACAGATTGGAATTCATGATGTTTCCAAAGTCCTCCACAGAAACCCGCAGCACTCCTGTTATACAGTCTATCAGGGATCTGCACATCTGGACCATGAATCAGTGAGGACGAACTCCAGGAGTGGAAACTGGATTCCAGGTTCAGATTTGAAGACCCTGGGTGTACGTTATATGATCTAGTACAGGCTGTAGAGCACCAGTACGGAGTGGGTTTAGGAAGCCTGTTCAGAATGTGTTTCTGACACTACGGTGTAATAAATAAAGATGTTTTGATGATTTTCATGTATATTAAATAATTTCATTTATAGATTTTAGGTTTATAGCATTTTATGCCCTCTGAAGTTTGTGGCAACATTCAAGACTGGGTTCTGGAACCGAGGACAGGTTCCGGTAGTGTTTCTGAAGAGTCGTCTACATGGATGTTTTCTCTGGGTTAAACTGAAGCTGAACCCAAACAGGATTGTACGACCCTCTGGAGAAACGTAGCGTGTGGAAACCAGGTACATACCCAGCTGAGGAACAGATGGAAACCATTGAAGGTCACCAGTTACACCAGTATATGCTGTGTTTTGATGCTTGTGTGCTGGTCAAAACGAATGGCCAAACTGGGTGACCAGCTAAACCAGTATAGAATGCGTGCTGGTCTGTGCTGTTTTGTCTGCAGGGTTTCTACCAGAATCCAGATGGGTTCTGCATGTCTTTGGCTGACTAATCGAAAGTAGGTGTAGTTGGACGGAAGACGGTGGAATAACCAGATCAGAAATCAGTGTAGTTCCCCTGCAGTCCAGGTGGGGCGCTAATTGTATGAGTGAGGTTCTCCCGCCCCAGTAAAGCGGAGAAGCAGAAGCTCCGCTCTGATCTCCGTCCCCGCCTCCGCGGTTCTGCAGTGCTGCTGGATGGAGCTGTTCTGGTGAAGGTAGGTGGTAATCTAGTACCTCTAGTACCCATCAGTGCATTTGATGGTTCGCTGTGCTGAATGTTCCAGATGCTATAAAAGCAGCTTCAGGGTTCTGATCTTAGCGGTGTCCGGTTCTGTGTGTGTCCGGGTAGTTAAGCTGGACTCAGGTAGAGTCTGTTTATTATGTATTAATGATCCTCCTGAACAGAAACACTGTAAACCCGTCAGAACTCTCATGTCTACAGTGCTTATAGTCTAACGGTGATGTAAGGAGCTGTTCTGGGTTTGGAGCTGTTGTGTGTTTGAGCTGTTCAGACTTTGGACCTGTTCTGGGGTTGGAGCTGTTCTGGGTTTGAGCTGTTCAGGGTTTGAGCTGTTCTGGGGTTGGAGCTGTTCTGGGTTTGAGGTGTTCTGGGTTTGGAGCTGTTCTGGGTTTGGAGCTGTTCTGGGTTTGGAGCTGTTCTGGGTTTGAGCTGTTCTGGTTTGGAGCTGTTCTGGGTTTGGAGCTGTTCTGGGGTTGGAGCTGTTCTGGGTTTGAGTTGTTCTGGGTTTGAGTTGTTCTTGGTTTGGAGCTGTTCGGGTTTGGAGCTGTTCTGGGGTTGGAGCTGTTCTGGGGTTGTATCTGTTCTGGGTTTGGAGCTGTTCTGGGTTTGAGTTGTTCTGGGTTTGAGCTGTTCTGGGTTTGAGCTGTTCTGGGTTTGGAGCTGTTCTGGGTTTGGAGCTGTTCTGGTTTGGAGCTGTTCTGGGTTTGGAGCTGTTCTGGGTTTGAGTTGTTCTGGGTTTGAGCTACTCTGTTATTATCAGGTCGCTGTTATGAAGTCCTTTATGAGCATCTCTTTATGGGCTCCATGACGGTGCAGTGTGCAGAGGGAGCAGATCCGACAGAACTGTGTGCGGAAACAGGAATCCAGTCCTGTTGGATGTGCAGGGATCAGCAGTGGAGCACTGTGAAGATAAATGGGATGTAACTTACATATATGTGTGGTATTTAAATATGGACTGTTTTAATGTCAGTGCTTTTTCCGTCTGTGCGCAGCCCAAATTAAATATCTATATGTGTACGTCATTTTCCTTCATCATAAACCATATCCCTAATGACTACAGTGAAATTAGAATCTGTTTTCTGTTTCTCTTCCAGAAATGAAGGAAGCTCCGGTCTCCGGCTCCTGGTGATTGGGATTGATTGCTGTTTCCAGGGATTGATTGTGAGGATATGGCTTCTGGAAGTAGCTCCGCTATTGAGGAGACCTTCTCTGGTGGTCTCCACACTGACCTGTCTTACAGAGCGGCGCCCAAATCTGCCACCAAGGAGAAATCGCACCACTGCCTGGAGTGTGGAAAAGGCTTCACCCAGCGGTGCCATCTCAAAATACACCAGCGCATCCACACCGGAGAAAAGCCGCACCACTGTCCGGAGTGCGGGAAGAGCTTCAGAGACGTGGGCACCCTCAGAAGACACCAGCGCATCCACACGGGAGAGAAGCCGTACTTTTGCTTGGAGTGCGGGAAGCGTTTCATTCAGCAGGACAACCTCCAAAAACACCTGCGCGTTCACACCGGAGAGAAACCGTTTCACTGCCTGGAGTGCGGGAAGAGCTTCAATCAGCAGAACCACCTCCAGACGCACCTGCGCGTTCACACGGGGGAGAAACCGTATTACTGCCCCGAGTGCGGTAGGAGCTTCAGCGCGCAGAATAGCCTCCAGCTGCACCGCCGCCTTCACACGGGAGAGAAGCCGTACTGCTGCTCGGAGTGCGGGAAGCGGTTTACCGCGCAGGATCATCTCCAGAAACACCAGCGCATCCACACCGGGGAGAAGCCGTACCACTGCTCGGACTGCGGGAAGCGGTTCAGTGACGGAGGCACTCTGAAAACGCACCAGCGCCTCCACACGGGGGAGAAGCCGTTCGGCTGTTTATACTGCGAGAAGAGTTTTAGGAACAGGTGCAATCTGAAAAAGCACCAGCGCATCCACACGGGGGAGAAGCCGTACGACTGCCCCGAGTGCGGGAAGAGCTTCAGCGATGGAGGCAGTCTCAAGAAACACCAGCGCATTCACACGGGCGAGAAGCCGTATTACTGCGCAGACTGTGGGCGGAGCTTCAGGCATTCCAATACATTGAAAGTACATAAATGCATTACTGCAGGTGCGCAGGTTTATGATCCGGTATGAGTATGTCGATCATTTAAATGGGAATTCCATAGATTGTTCATTTCTGGATAATCCAGTGTGTGAGGTGAGTGATTGGGAGCGGGTTTGGTGTGAGGTGTAAACAGAGAAAACCTGGAAAAAACAAATCTGGAAAACCTGGAAATAATAAGTTTCTTTGGGGGACTATTTGACCTCCCAGCGCCCTGCAGCATGTATCCCTCCACCATGAATGGAGTTTAAGGCTGAAATCTTCTCCACACTATCATAAACAGCGTCTCAGACATCAGGCAGCGTATTCAGAACCACCTCATGTAGGACCTTTTTGTGAGGGAGCTTTTAGAGGGGGACGTCTGGTTACCTTCACCACCACTGTGAACAGATCTGACTGTATCTAGAACGGAGCGTTTCACACCGGACCACTCTGAATGACTCTGTTTAGTGTCTTCATCATTAAATTGATCAGAAAGTCACCCATCGGAATCACTGATGGAATTCTGCTTGAAATACCTTCCTGAAATAAGTATTCCAGTGTTGTTGGAGACGTAGGTCTGCTCTCTCTCTCTTTCGTATGATCCGTATGTCTTTGTGTTTATATTGTGTATATGCTTACATGTACTACAGTCAGGAACATGACGTCCAGAACACTAACAATAACAACAGAACGCATGAGCTGAGTGAAGATTACTGTATATATCACATACATATGAACCTGTACATCAGTGATGCTCTGTTCACCCTCCTCGGTCTCTTTACTAACCCGTACACTCATACAGTAATACAGTATTATAGGTATGTGGGCTCTTACAGGCATCTGCTTATTTAACAGACATACAGAATTTATTTAACCCGTGTGCTCCATGGATATGTTCTTGTGTGGACGTATGTTCTGAACACCACAGAACATGCTTAGGTTGAGATATGATCAAGGTAAGGTCCTGCTCCGCTCATGTTCACCTCCACACTATCCTAGAGTTCTATTCCGAGTTTAGTAGAAGAGAGATTTAAAGTGCAGCAGCCTGACTTTCAGGGTTATTGTTCTGGATCTGCCGTCCCATCTTAAATTAAACTTCTACAAGGAATTCAGTACATGCTTCCAGAGGAAGGTCTGTCACCTCCACCAGCAGGGATTTTCTTTTCCAGGTTTGTCCTTTGGTGTGCGGTATTGTTTTGTACATATAGACGTTCTGCAGAGTTCTAAAGCCCAAAGTACACGCCAGAGGGAGAAACTCTCCCCCACAGAAACCACTTCTCCCAGCTGCCTGAAACGCCTCGTTGGAATTCCAGCCCTTTTCTCTGTTACTGGCTGATGTAATCTTGTAACACAGTTACAGTGCTTATTGCCCGCCTACCAGCAAGCTTGGCATGCCTTCACGCAAAGCACATTACTGGAGGCCGTGCAGGAATGGGACCACTCTAGCACTTGGCCAGTCAAAACGGAGTGAGTGAGCTAACCAGTCAGAGCCCGTGGGAGGCAGGGAGCTCTAACAGAGGGTATCAGACGGAGGGTGAATACAGATGCACAGTAGGAGAGGATTATTGTGTTTTGGGAAAATTAAAGTACATACATCTACTAGAATGTTTAGTTGTAATCTATTTATCATCAAATGTTTATTTGCTACATCTTGGGGCGGAGAGTTTTCAATCCTCTGTATGTCGAATACATATTGAAGTACTGACAATAAAACTTCTTGACTAGAACAAAACACAGATGTATCAACACTAAAACTGACTATGCATTTTAAATATTGAATTTCAGATGTTGTGCATCGCTGCAGTATTCACTGTCAGATTTTAGATTTTTCTGTTTCAAATCTTAAAATTCAATTTCAATTTAGAATTCTGTTTCAGTTTGTATGATGCAGATTTAAATAAAGACAATTCAAGTTCAGAATTTAGATGTTGGAACTCATGACTGAAACTGTAACCTCTGAGTGACCTCTACCTTCATATCTCTAATTAATAAATCATTTAAAAGAAATAAAAAGCAGAAAACAAACTCCATCTCTGTCCATCCCAGGCGTGACTGGTGAAATTGGGCTGTGCTTAATCTCGGTGTAGTTCCCCTGCAGTCCAGCTGGGGGTGCTAATTGTATCAGTGAAGTTCTCCAGCCCCATTAAAGAGGAGAAGCAGAAGCTGCGCTCTGACCAGCGGTCCCCGCCTCCGCTCTTCTGCGGTGCTGCTGGATGGAGCTACAGAGGGGCTGAGTGAAGGTCTGTGTGGAGAGGAGCAGGAGGTGCGCTTACTGCCGGTAGGGGCTGTTTGAGTTATTCCTGTTGTAATAAAGACCCTCCTAGTGGGAACTTCGCGGCAGGGCTCACCAACCCCCAGTCCTGAAGACCTACCTACCTCTGAGGTCTAGCTCCAACCACAGTACTCAACTGTTCCAGATAACTGGACTCTTCAGAAGTTCTTGACTGGCTGGATTAGATGCATGTAAGATGCAGCTGGGAATCAAACTCTGCAGGAAAGTAGATCTCCAGGAGGAGGAGTGGAGGTATACCGACCTGCAGAGTCTGACACACCTGCACCAGCTAATTAACTATTTCAGGAGTCCTTGATTGGCGGGATCAGCTGCATCAGTGTTGGGTGGGCATGTTAAATGTAGGCTGGAACTAAACTCTGGAGGAAAGGAGCTCTCCAGGAGGAGGGCTGGTCCAGAATCAGCCACAGGTTACATGGTAAACTGTTCAGTTCTTTTACATTGTAGTAGAACATTTAATATACAGGTTACACCATATACACTCAAAGCAGACGTCTTAAAGACCCATCTGAAGGGTTTCCCAGCCAAGTTACGGTTCTCTGTATGTCCTATGTCCTCTTTAAGTCCTTTATTGTCATGCCATTCTAGATTGCAGTATTGATTAGTTGGTGTGCATTATAAGCAGATCTTATAAACCATATTTGTCATTTTGTGCAAGAGAAAACAGATTTGTGTAAATAGTGAGTGGAAAATATATATATATATTAATAAATAAATATAAATAAATAAATAAATAAATAAATATTTCTGACCTGCCCAAAAAACAAAAACAAGTATTATTATATTTATTTTTATTTTTCTGTTTTATTTGGATCAGTAGAAGTACTCCAGTATTGCTTGGAATGAAATCTCTGTACATTGACCTACAATAAAAATGAAGGCTGCTTCCCCTGTTAAACTGTTGTTTTGGAGACACATGGTGTACATTGGTAACCTCTTTGGGTTTCCAAGAGCCAGTTTTTAACCCTTTTTCCAAACATCCACGGTGCTGGCTAGAAGCTCCACACGTTTCCTGTAGTTGCAAATAAGATTTTCACACCACTGAGAAGGAATTCTGGACGTTCCTCCTGCAGATGTGTTTCAGTTCATCAGTGTTTCTGGGATGTCCTCTTGGACAGCCCTCTCCAGGTCCTACCACAGCATCTCCTTATCGTTCAGGCCAGGACTCTGACTCGGCCGCTCCAAACACAAATCCAAAACTCGTTCTGTAGGTGTGCTTTGGGCCATCGTCTGATTGTATTCCCCAGGGCCTCTTTAGCTTGAGGTCATGGCTCGCTGTCCTTACAGTCTCCTGTAAAATATACTGATACGTGTTTGACTTGATCGTTCCCTCAGTGATCACAAGGCATCCAGACCCTGAGGCAGCACAGCAGGTCCAAACCATGATGCTCTACAGTTGGGATAAGGTTCTGGTGTTGGTGTGCCTAAGCATTGGGCATGTGTGCGGTTTTCTGTCTTCTGTAGGTCTCTTGATGTAAACCTTGGGTTCCTTCCCACCTCCTCTTCACCCCTGGGGAGAGTAGGATCAGTCCTGATGTTTTATGGGAATTCACAGCAATGACTTTTCCAATTCATCCGTTGTTTTTCAGTGAAGAGGTCAAACAACCTAAACACAATATAAAACAGGGTTTATTTTTTATGTTGCCACACGTTCCGCACATCACTGAAGAAAAGGAGAGTTATGTCTGTATTGTATTTCACCTTTATCTGCTGTAATGACGTCAAAGTGGTACAAATTCCTCTTCATACTTGCGGGTTGTCAGTGTTCAGAGTCTGTATGTTCTGTGGTTGGTGTGGCTCAGCGGTTAACACCACTACTCACCAGAGAGCTACCACCCCATGTAGGAGACGGGGGTTCGAATCCCAGTCTAGGTAACAAATGCTGAGCTACACCAATAAGAACCTTGGGCAAGACTCCTAACACTGCACTGGCCCACCTGTAAAACGAATAACCTTGTAGGAGCGTTGGCTAAATGTGAAATGTATGGGATGCTGGGGCTTTCCAGTAAGAAAGTCCAGTGTTCAGACTCGGCGCTAGAATTACCGGTGTTTTTCAGCAGCATTGGTCCTACCTGTAGGGGGAGTGCTTACCACAGTCCTGTGATGTAACATATCTGTCCTGATGGGAGTAGCCCCTTCCAGGACGACAACCCCCCCATCCACCAGTCCCCTAATGGTTCAGGTGGTATGGTGAGGACAGCCATATTTGGATGGGATTATTGTTACATGGGTAGGTGGGGTAAAGTTATTACCAGTGTTTCCCGGTGAATGCAGCATGTTGGGTGTTTTTTACTGTGCGCTCCTGATTCAGCAAAGATTCCAGTGTCTTTGACCTTCTATAAAACAAGACATAGAGACAATCTCAGATTATCTTAATCCTGTGTGAATTGACAAACTGGTTAAAATGCTATAATAATCTGTAGAATATAAAAAGAGTCTTGAAGCGTTTACTTGTGTCCTCTGTGGGTAAAATCATCATACATGTATTGTGTGTTTTTACACGTGTAAATTTACAGAAATATAGTTTTTAAGCGAGGTAAATGACTGGGGTAAACAAAACGATGGCTAAATGAATTGTTAGCATCTCAGTCATTCACCCCGATATTTCTTATCCCATGCGAATCAGGCACAAACATCAAACACTAATTAAAATTAAAAACTAATTCCATCCGAGCAGGCCTTTAGACAGTGCTGTCGTCGTACTTGTGGTGACAAAACCTTGTATTTGTTTACCTTTAATTTGTCTCCCGTCCCGTATGAGTTGAGGTATGTCGGTATGTGCACAGATATAATTCTTAACTGACTTCTTTGTTTTCTTCTACCAGAAATGACTGGCGTCCCGGTGAGAGTCCTCTCCTCTCCCTGGTGTCGCTGCGCAGTTAACTACCATGAGCCCGTTGGTAACTGCTGATTTGTAGTTAAATGAAATACGCCAACATGGATTCGGAAAGAAGTCCCGAGCAAACCCCCTCTAGTTCGCTCTACACTTCCGGCTCTCTCAGACGCACACAGCAGCATGCGGTTAACGAGAGAACCCATACCTGTCTAGACTGTGGGAAGAGCTTCACTCATCAGAGTCACCTCCAAAGACACCAGCGCATCCACACCGGAGAGAAGCCGTATCCCTGTTTAGAATGTGGGAAGAGTTTTACCCAGCAGAGCAACCTCCACGATCACCAGCGCGCTCACACCGGAGACAAACCGCATCACTGTTCAGAGTGCGGGAAGAGCTTTTCCCGACACAGTCATCTCCAAGACCACCAGCGCATCCACACCGGAGAGAAACCGTACTACTGCTTACACTGTGAGAAGAGATTCACTCAACACAGTCACCTCCTGCAGCACCAGCGCGTCCACACAGGGGAGAGGCCCTATTGTTGCTTGGAGTGTGGAAGGAGATTTAGCGACAGGGGGACTCTGAAAACACACCAGCACATCCACACGGGAGAGAAACCCTACCAGTGCTCGGAGTGCGGGAAGAGCTTCAATCAGCAGAGCAACCTCCACAAACACCAGTACGTCCACACGGGAGAGAAACCGTATGTCTGCTCCGAGTGTGGCAAGAGGTTTACTCGGCAGAGTCGTCTCCAAGAACACCAGTACGTCCACACCGGAGAGAAGCCGTTTCACTGTTCGGAGTGTGGGAAGAACTTCAACCAACAGGTTCATCTCCAAACACACCGACGAATTCACACGGGAGAGAAATCGTATTACTGCTCAGACTGTGGGCGGAGCTTTAGGCACTCAAATACACTAAAGATACACAGGTGCACTAGGGGTCAGATGACGGCTCAGGAGACATGAGTTTGAAAGCGTGAAAGGTGATTCTGCATTCGCTGTTTTAGGTTGTTATGAATTATGTAACTTCCAACGATTGGCTGTAACGTTAAGTACACCTCCTTGTGTCTACACTGATTGTCCATGTTATCAGTTCCACTGACCGTATAGGAGCACCCTGTAGTTCTACAGTTACAGGAGCTGGAGTGTTTAAACACTGTGTCCACTCACTGTCCACTCTATTACACACTCCTACCTTGCTGGTCCACCTTGTAGATGGACAGTCAGAGACGATAGCTCATCTGCTGCTGCACAGTGCAGTGTTGGTCATCCTCTAGTCCTTCATCAGTGGTCACAGGACGCTACCCCACAGGACGCTACCCCACAGGACGCTGCCCCACAGGACGCTGCCCCACAGGACGCTGCCCCACAGGACGCTGCCAAACACGACGCTGCCCCACAGGACTTTGTTGGCTGGATAGTTCTGGTTGGTGGACGATTCTCAGTCCAGCAGTGACACTGAGGTGTCCAGCAGCACTGCTGTGTCTGATCCACTCACACCAGCACCACACACACTAACACACCACCACCACGTCAGTGTCACTGCAGTGCTGAGAATGATCCACCACCCACATAGTACCTGCTCTGTGGTGGTCCTGTGGGGGTCCTGACCATTGAAGAACAGGGTAATACAGTACACAGAGAAACAGATGGACTACAGTCTGGACCTGTACAACTACAGAGTGCTCGTATAGTGTAAATGTCTTGTAATGATGTCATGGGTATAGACCCATACGCTTATGTGTGTTCTTATCCATAACAGGTGCATGTTTAGTCAAGTGAAGTATTGAGATACCAGATCACTACGGCTGTGTTCAGACTGCAGACACATCTGGGTTGTTTCTCAGATCAGGTCTTTGGACACGTTCTGTTTGCACTGTATGTTAGTTCAGAACCATTTTTGCCAAATGTGCTTAGAGAGGAATTCAACCCATGCATGCAGTGAAACCCCCACTCGCAGTGAGCACACAGCCCCAGAGTGGTGGGCAGCCCTATCCACAGCACGTGGGGAGCAGTTGTGGGTTAGGTCATGTGTTGTCCTTCTGGTCACAAGGCTGGTTCCCTGACCTCCAGCCCACAACTGCCCCTAGCAATCACTTTACAAGCGATCGGATCGGATTTGTGTGTCCAGACGTCACCGACCTATCGGTATAGGTTACTCTGGCAGTGATGGTGGTGTCAGTAACTATGCAGCTACACTAGTGATTCAGATTTCAAAGGCAGATGCAGGAGAAACGGAGGAGCGTCATCTCGCCCTCCAGACAGTATGAGTAGTTATTGTCTATAGTGTCTATAAGCAGAAATTCTCTGGCATAGGTATACATCTTTGGCACTCTCCTTGAATCCCAGTGCTTCATGCAGAAGACACCGTTATCCCATTTGAGCAGTCAGAGCACGTACCGTGAAGCACAGCTGTTAAAGTCCGAGTTGCATTTAAACCCATGTGGTTTGGATTTGATCTAAATGAAAGTTAAACCTGATGAAAAACCGTGTGGGTGCTGTCCAAAAAAATCCGGATTCAGTCTGGATGTGATTCAGATCTGGGCTGGTTGTCTGAACGACAGGTAAGGAGATAAGGGAAAAGAAGGACACTTATAAGAGCAAGAACTATGTCATTGTATATACGTTTTACATAATAGTTTAATATATATAAACTGGTCGAGCAAGGGTCTTTTTATTATAAGCCCCCAAGGTCACTGTGTTGACTGCTACATTCCATATAATCATCATACTGGACATGATTTACTGATTTTAAATATAAGAATGTTTATTTTGAATGTGGTGAATTTTTTATTTAGTGATGTTTCTGTGATTTTCAGTTTTGAGAAAACTGTCTGAAGATTCCTTTGAATAAATCTACTAAAGCTCTTTAGGCTGTTTGGACTGTTGGTCTTATTTTTGGCCCAGTCTCTTACAGAATGGGATGAACTGTAAAGAGTATTATCAGTCAGTATTATTAATATGAATGTCCTGTTTTATTAATGTTTATCCCATATACCTGCAGGTCTATGAGGCGTACAGGACATTCCAGGCTTTTCACATTTATTAATTTGCCAGCAGACCGTTGATTAGGACCCACATGGGTTGAACGCGGGTAAGCTGGGTTCCAGGTGCTCCGACTGGGTTTAGTTGAAGTAGTTTAAGTGCCTTTGTCTCTTGATTCCCTCTGCAGTCCAGATGGGGGCGCTAATTGTATGAGTGAGGTTCTCCAGCCCCAGTAAAGATGATCGGTCTGATCTTCCGCCCGCCTCCGCTCCTGTGCAGTGCTGCTGGAGGGAGGTGAACAGGAGGTGCTCTGATGAAGGTAGAACAGTGTTGACCTGAATATGAACCGACTGAGCTCCTTTTCTGTATTACAGTAACTAGTTACATTAACACGCGTAATTGCACAGCTGTACAGATGTTTAATGTTCTGCATTACTGAGTATGTAGTGGTTGTATATGGTATATGTCTACACAGACCAGCATGTGTATATAAACACATTTATGCAAGGAGGAAAATCTTTCAGTTGGTAAAATTTGTAGAAAGAAGTTAATCACAGAGACGTGCCACAATTTTTTTTTCAAAATTCCGACCTTCTGGCCTTAAGAGAACAATAATAAAGAAAGAAAGAGAATTGTTGTAGTCAGTCACGATTGTGTTTTTAGATCAAGTAGAGTAAAAAATATGGAATCACTGAAGTCTGATGAAATGTTATGGAATGGCTCTGTAATCTGCAGTTCTAAACTAACACCTGCATCAGATTAAATCTGCTAATTAGTCTTCAGGTAAAACAGAGTGCTCACACCTGGAGAGCTGCTGCACAAAGCAGATTGACATGAATCATGGCTCCAACATGAGAGACGTCAGCTGAAACAGAGGAGAGGATTATAACACTTCTTCAGGAAGATCAATCATCTGGTTGTTCCCAGTCATCTGTGTCTAAAGTCTGGACCAAGTACAAACAGAATGGGAAGGTTGTAAAAGGGAAGCATACAGGTAGACCAAGGAAAACATCAAAGAGTCAAGATAGAGAACTTAAAACAACATGTCTTAAAAACATGAACAACAAAACAAACGAGGAACACGTGGGCGGAAACTGGAGTCAGTGTCTGTGACCGGACTGTAAGGAATCTCCTAAAAGAAGCGGGATTTACATCCGGAAGAGCCACACGACAGCCGTCGTTAACACCTGACCAGAAAAGAACAAGGTTACCGTGGGCTACAGAACAGCAGTCCTGGACTGTGGGTGACTGGATGACGGTAATCTTCAGTGATGAACCGCAAGTCTGCTTTGTTATTAGTTCCTGTGTGATTTTAGTCCCGTCTGAACGTGCCATGTCTGTCATGTCTACTGACTGTGCGTTCCCATGTCAGTAAAAGATTCCAGCACCTTTTACCTTTACCTGTAAAATGAGCCACAGAACTAACCTCAGGTTATGTTAATCCTGTGTGAATAGACATGTGGGTACGTATTCCTCATATCCTGTGGAAGGAGCCACTGCTTCGGCTGTGTGTATATAGTCAATGCGCTCGTCTCCAAACGGCACCTTGAAAGACGGCTTCCCAGACAGACTGGTCATGTACCGTTTGTTTGAACCGTTCTTGAAAGTGATGTTCACTCCAAACTGAAATTTGGCTCAAAGTGAGCAGCGGAAGCTACATATTATGGAGGTTGAGGGCAGTGCATAAATCAAGCAGCCGCTTCCATCTCGGTCATTTATGCAGCGATTTCTTATCCCGTGATAATCTGTCATAACTTTTACTGACGTCCTTCAGTATTCGGTATTTAGACCATAGTAACTATTATAAACTACGGTACAGACCAACTAAATAAATAATCTAAGTTAGTAATTTTAGAAAATCGTACCGTAGCTACCATGGTGAGTGAAGCTGGGGTAAACTACGGAACACTCAATGAAGGAAATTGAGATAGATTTTATATTACTGTATTTCAGTAATAAAAGATTTTATTATTTATTATTTTATTGTATTTCACTCAGAAACTGCAGATTTACCTCCATACCTGCTGTATTTTAGTCTGCTACTCTTTACACCGCATGCGATCACAGAGCTTGTTCGAACCAGTGTCACGACTTGTGAACTCTACTGAGGTCACAACATAGCAATAAATAATGAGACGAAGAGCCAAGACTTAAACTCCAGGTCGTGTTTCATGCTTTTCTGTACATCATCAAGGTCAGGATGAGTTAATCCCAAAATAACAACAGCTGTTCCAAACTCTCCAAACTCCGGCAGACATGCTAATTCCATCTGTGGCAGACGATACACACATCACTTCGGCAGGCTTGAGCACAGCCAGTCACATCTCATCCACAAGCCATGCGTGTCACTGAACAGAGTCAGAGATCGAGAATAAGCGAGAGAAATGTCCTGTTCCAAACTGAACACTAAACCGGACTTACCCAAAGTGTGCAAGCGCTAAATGAGACAACGAGGGAGTGGATATGTACTGGATCACTGTGGGACGAGCAGTTCTAGCACTGTTAATGATCTTCTCCCTTTTAATAATGAGATGTTCTTTAACCTCACGGTAACGAGCTCAGAACTCAGAACTTCAGGTTTGAGACATAGTCTGAGACTAAGCATACAATTCTCTCACCAAGTACACTTGGACAAACTATCCTAATTAGGAAAAATTAAATATGCATAAATGTTCTAACAAACTTTTACAGGAAAGAGTTATGATGGTGCTCAGACGTGATTCTTTTAGCTTCTCTAGATAAGGTCGGTCAACAAAGATTAAGATTTTGTAGATCCATCCTGGTGACGTGTCCAGCAGACATTCTCAGTCAGGTCCAAGTAACTCTACGAACCAAAGTAACTTCTTACCACATCATTCCCATTTCATCCAGGAAAGGTTCAAGATCAATATGAACAAAAAAGATCAAAGTCACGCATAGGTCATACAGTGTTTTTTGTAAATGTATTAACAACAGAAGATGGTAATATCCCGTTTACACAAGGATTCAGACCCTTCACAGCCATGGCCTCCAGAAGTGGCTCTGGACATTATCCTAAAGTTTGGCACACCTTTCATTGACAGAACTGTTCAACCCCAACCAGGCTGGAAGGGAAGCGTCAGTGCACAGCCATTTTCAGATCTCTCCAGAGATGCTCTAGTGGGTTCAGGTCCAGACTCTGACAACTCCAGGACTTTATTAGGGTTTTCACCTCAGCCTGGGATCCAGAACACTCCGTTTGAGGTTTCCGATCAGAATTGAGCTATATTTTTCTCCGTCCATCTTTCCCTCTGTTCTGATTAGTCATCCAGACCCTGTCACAGAAAAACACCCCCACGGCATGACGTTGACACCACCATGTCTGACTGCACGATGGCATTAATGAGGTGATTTTAAGAGCTTTGTTTCTCCCACACATGCTGTTGGAAATCATGGCCAGATAGTTCAATCTTTGTTCCTCAAACCAGGAGAAATGTAATTCTCCAGGGCCTTTTGGTAAACTCCTAACAGGCTGTCGTGTGTTTTAGTTGGGAATGGCCTCTGTCTGGCCGCTTCACCAGGAAAGGCCTAATTTTCTGGTCCTTCTGTGAGGTTCACCCATTTCCACAAAATGAACTCTGGATCTTCTTCTTAAAGACCACAGGGGCTGACCAAGGCCCTTTTGTCTCCTTATGCCCCGTTTGGTTCAGAGCCCAGATCTAGAAAGTCTGTTAGTGGTTCCAAATGTCTTCCATTTGAGAACGATGGAGGTTACTGTGCTTCTGGGCACTGCAGATTTTTCCTTGTATCCTTCCCCAGATTTGTGCCTTCACATAATCCTGCAGGTCTAGGGACGATTGTCTTAACCTCATGGCTTGAACTCTGACATACACAGTAGACAGGTGGGTGCCTTTCCTAACTATCCCCAAAGACTACTTACCTAAGGTATTAAGTACAGGTGTTAAGTGAGGCCAGTCGTTCCCTGATTAGAGAGTTTAGGGCCATTTTTTGCCATTTGTGCTGCATACAGAGGAATTTGTGTTCCGCATTTAACCCATCCGTGAAGTGAAACTCCCACATACACACATTATTGAACACACACATTAGGGGGCTGCCTGGGGCGCAGTTGATAGGTGCCTTGCTGGGGAGCAGTTGATAGGTGCCTTGCTGGGGAGCAGTTGATAGGTGCCTTGCTCAAGGGCACTTCAGTCGTTACTGACAGTTGAGGGAATCGAACTGGCGACCCTCCGGTTACAAGGCTGGTTCCCTAACCTCCAGCCCACAACTGCCCCACAGAAAGAGATGACCTTCCTGACCAGGAATCGAACCCGATCAGGAAAATCCTAGCCACTAGACCACCATGGGCATAAGCCAAACCACCAGGGACATAAGCCCTGGTGAATTCCATTCCATTAGGCAGCGGTGGGCTCCAATTAAGCTCTACAAGCATCTCCAGGACCATCTGTAAGGGTCTGAGTGCATATGTAAATGGGATATTAGGATGTCATTTTTAGGAACTCACAAAACACTCCAAAGACCTGCTTCGCTCTGCCGTCATGGGTGCGGTGTGTAGACTGGTACGGGAAAAAGAGAAGATGAGTCTAACAGGGAATAAAACGTGGAAAGCTTTGCGTATGGATCGTACAGGCAATACTGCTCATGTTAACCTGGAGAACATGTCTGGCAAATTCACCCGTCACAGCCAGTCACATCCCTCTTCCAAGTATTCCGATGTTTGAGGACCAATCAGCACTACAGCTTCTCTTTTGTGTGGATGCGCTTGTGACTCCGGAGGTGACTCTGTTGGGCGAAACCCTTCCCGCACTGAGAGCAGCAAAACGGCTTCTCCCCAGTGTGGATGCGCTGGTGCTTTTGGAGACTGCTGTGCTGAGTAAAGCTCCTCCCACAGTCTGAGCAGACGTACGGCCTCTCCCCCGTGTGAACGCGCTGGTGCTTAGTGAGGTTATTCCGAAGAGAAAAGCACCTCCCACACTCGGAACAGCGGAACGGTTTCTCTCCTGTGTGAATGCGCATGTGACTTTGGAGATGACACTGCTGGGTGAAGCTCTTCCCGCACTGAGAGCAGTGATACGGCTTCTCCCCGGTGTGGATGCGCCGGTGTATCTGGAGGTCGCTGTGCTGAGTAAAGCTCTTCCCGCAGTCCGAGCAGACGTACGGCTTCTCCCCCGTGTGAGTGCGCTGGTGTTTTCTGAGACAGTTCTGTAGGGAAAAACTCCTTCCACACTCCGAACAGGGAAACGGCTTCTCTCCCGTGTGAGTGCGCTGGTGTGTCTGGAGATTACTCCGTCGACTGAAACTCTTCCCGCACTCCGGGCAGTGGAACATTTTCTCCTCCGTGTGAAGACGGTAGTGAGATATGAAGTTACTCTGCCGGGTGAAACTCAGTCCACAGTAGGAGCAGCGATACGGTTTCTCTCCCGTGTGGATGCGCTGGTGTGTTTTCAGGGTAGCTCCGTCTTTGTAGCTCTTCCCACATTCCGAGCAGTAATACGGCTTCTCTTCGGTGTGGATGCGCTGGTGTTTATGGAAGGTACTTTGTGCGGTAAAGCTCTTCCCACACTCTGAGCAGACGTACGGTTTCTCTCCGGTGTGGATACGCTGGTGTGTTTTGAAGTTCCCTCGGTCTTTAAAGCTCTTCCCGCACTCCGAGCAGTGATACGGCTTCTCTCCCGTGTGAACCCGCTGGTGTGCCTGGAGATGGATCTTTCGATTGAAGCTCTTTCCACACTCGGAGCAGATGAATGGTTTCTCTCCTGTGTGGATGTGCCGGTGTGATAGGAGACTACCCAGCTGAGTAAAACTCCTCCCGCACTCGGAGCAGACGTACGGTTTCTCTCCGGTGTGGATGCGCTGGTGTGTTTTGAGAGTACCTGGATCTTTGAAGCTCTTCCCGCACTCGGAGCAGACGTGCGGTTTCTCTCCGGTGTGGATGCGCTGGTGTTTTTTCAGGTTATGTCTGGTTCTGAAATTCTTCCCACATTCTAAGCAGTGGTTCGTTCCCACTCTGGACGTACGTTTTTTCGTGGTTCTGCGAGCTGCGTTAACGCAGAGACCACCGGATGATGACCTTCTTCTGGAGGTCATATTTTCAGCAGTATGACGTCTTTCTCTTGGTGGCATCTGATGTATTTATGACGGTAGCATTAAACTGGAGAACACTTCAGGCGGAGCAGCGTTCATGTCTGGGGAAAGAAAACAAACAAGCAGTTATTCAGTGGTTCCTCCCAATTATGGAGGTTCCTACGATGCGGTTTACGGTGACGGTAAACTTTGTTGAAATAACTCCGAGGTTTGGGAAATACACTCACGATCGAAAAAGCTACACCCAGAAGGAATCAACCAACAGCAACAAAACCTGGTGGGTAGTTTGCAGCACCATTGGCAGACGGCTGCACCACGCAGGACTACATGCACACAGACCGTTACCACGACTGTCCTTAACACCACGTCACCGTCACCAAAGACTGCAATGGTGTCGTGCCAGACTGTCACGGAGGGACTCAGAATGGCAGCGGGTCATCTTCAGTGACGAGTCCCGCTTTAGTCTTGGTGGAGACGACCAACGAATCCGTGTGTGGAGGCACCGTGGTCAGCACCAAGATGAACGGTCTGTTGTCACGTGTCACATGGTGGCCAGAAGGCCCGGTGTCACTCCACCTCCACCCCTACCGCACCATCTGCAGGAACTGTGTGAGGATGTTCAAGCTGCATGGGATGGATTATCACAGGACACCATTAGGAACCTCTACAGCTCCATGCCGAGACGTCTCGCATGTTGGGTTAGCAAACACGGCGGCCCGACTCCATACTGAGAGACAGACTTCTGTATGTGTAGCTCAATAAATATTGATCATATCAGTCTAAATGCATCATCAGTTATTGATCCTGGTAACCTTTATCTTCCTTCCCAACACACCTGCAATCCCACACCTCCTTCTGGGAGCGTCTGATGATGAGTGTATTTTTATGTTTTGTTTTTTCTGTACTCATTCTGTACACAAACATTTACTGTTGTTATTGACTGTCATTCCAAAAGTTGTTGACTATTGGTCCTTACTACAGAAAATCAGAACTGTAAGTGTTCCAGCCTCTATCAGGAGTAATTTGTTCAGGCTGGCTTGTGTTTTGAGGTGTGAGATCTACACTGCAGAGGAGTTACACACTGCTAAAGCGGATTAGAGTATGCTCAGGAAGACAAACCACTGTTTATCCAGTGAACTGCAGCAGCACCTGCAATCTCAACATATCACATATAAACCATAAACACGGAGCTCAAAACCAGCAACTAACAGATACATCTGGACAGAGGCCGAACCTCTCTCACCAGGTCCTCCGGGGGTCAGTGAAGAACACCATGAAAACAATGTTAAAGTCTTAAACAGCTTCCATACCTTCATCACCTGAGCCGAGCAGGCAGACCTTCTGCTTCTCCGCTTTACTGAGGCTGCAGAAACACACTGATACAATTAGCGCCCCCACCTGGACTGCAGGGGAACTACACTGATACAACTAGCGCCCCCACCTGGCCTGCAGCGGGAACTACACTGAAAGCAGGTGAAAGGCAGGAGAGCAGCAGCCCAGATCAGCATAAAGTCTGTGGTTACGCTGGTTGACCCACATACCCGCATCTAAACCCAACACAGTGCTGGTTTTGACGGTAGTGAGTTGTGTTTCTAGCCGGGCTGTGGTTACGTGTTTCCTGTGTGCCCCCTGCAGTCCAGGTGGGGGCGCTAATTGTGTGAGTGAGGTTCTCCAGCTCCAGTAAAGCGGAGAAGCAGAAGACTCATCAGCAGCTGCTGCAGTGTTGGAGAACGACGAGGAGGAGCGGCTCAGAGGAAGGTAGAGCCCGGTTCGTGACTTGCACTGTGTTCTCCCCTGCTCCTTGGAGAAACGCGTGAGGAGGTGTTCCATGCGGTGCAGATTATGAAGCTGTCCAGGTTCATCTGTTGGCTGATGGATGTGGTTTAAAATAAGGAGGTTGAACTTTGTTTATGCTTCATATGAGATCTACACTACAGTCCGTTCATCGTGGTTGTCAGTGCCTCCTGTGTGTGAGGGACTTTATGAACACAGTCTGCTGTCGTGTTCCGCTGTACAGGTAGACCCGTTATTAGGTGTAAATGAACGCCTGTGAGAGGAACAGTGTTATTTACAGCTGCTGGTAGGATTTAATAAGCATTAGTGTATTTAACCAGGGCACAGAGAGTCCACAAGATTTTCCTCAATTAATTTTAATAAGTTCATTAATCCTGTCTGTTATAGGGTGCAGTGTACATCAGGTACTGCAGTGCAAAGCTCACCCTAATAAACACACCTGTAGTAATGATGATCGATTTACTCGTAGACTATGTAAGAATAAGATCCTTGTGTAAACACGTATGTGGGTGTTTCCCTCACTGTGCATGTTAAACATGTGATCCCATGTGACGGTCTGGTGATTGTAAGGCTAGGCTTTAGTCTCCAGTGAGCAGGTATGAGCTCTAGAGTGCTTTTATTTCAGCCAGTGTTTAAGCTCGAGGTTTACGTGACTCTGTTAGCTCCACATTTACCTTTACAGCGTTTAGCTGGCGTTCCTGTCCAGACTTACTTACCAGGCTAATCATATTACAGGTGGGCTAATGTAGCGTTAGGAGTCTTGCCCAGGGACTGTTGTAGCTGCTCCATAGACAGACTCAGGAGATCCTTTGTCCCGAGAGCCATCAGGCTCTACAACTCTTCCCAGCAGGGCCGGAAGAGGGAAGAGGACAGATGAGGACTGAGTCTCGTGTTAAATCAGAGGTTTATTTATCTGCTCTATTACACTTTACTGTATATCCTGTACATCTGCACTCCTGGACACTCCTAGACACTCTAGACACTCCACTTTACTTAAATACCAATATATGCACAGGTTTATTATCTTTTTCAGTATTGTCATTATCTGCTGATATCTGGTTCTCTTGCACATTTATTATTATTATTATTATTATTATTATTATTATTATTATTATTATTGTTATTACTTTTATCTCTGTTTTTTCACATTTTTATAGTTTTTTTTCTACAGTTATATTTGTATTTTTGTAGATAGACTTTCTTGTACATATTTATTCCCTCATTGTAAAGTGAGGTTATATGTATCTATAGTGTACTGGACTATTTATAGTTTAATAGTTAATAATTTTTTTTGCTGGGTTAATTCTGTAAAACCCTCGTTGTTTTGTCTTGACTGTGCTGTACTCTGAAACTGCTACTGGCTGCTAAATTTACTTCAGGATCAATAAAGTATCTATATATCTATCTATTGGTGTAGCACAGCACAGTCACCCAGACCAGGAGTCAAACATGGGGTGGCAGCTCACTGGCAGGTAGTGGTGTTATCTGTTGTGCCACGCCAACCACACACAGATACCCTCCAGCGGTCACTGCCTTCCACGCTGTAATAGCAGCCTAGGAACAAAATAAGTCTGAAGCCTCAAACCCAGACAGACTCGAGTTCAACCGCTTTGTTATTTAATATACCATCAGTCCTGTAAGTGTAATACGTGCCAGTGTTTATACGGTTCTGGAGATTTCCTCATTGTGGGCACTGACATGATACTTTAGAAGACATTTGTACTGGTAAGTACATTAAGCAGATTTATTAACGTACTTTATTAACTTTATTCTCTTTCCTTTTTATTACAGGTTCTCTACGAGTGTGAGCCCCCTCCCTGGATTCCTGTGGATCCTGCCAGCTTTTAAAAGAGGAAATACAGACCAGCACCTGCCCGTATATAGACGCCCAGGTAGGTGTTCACATCACACAACATGCGGTAAAATCTGATGTTCAAACAAATTGGTGGTGTTATTCATTTAAGCTCGGATGTGATGCATTAAATAAGCAGTCCGGGTGATGAGCAGAGTTCTGCTGTAATCGTCACAGTGATTTTACTCACTGATATACCAGAAGTCATGTGATATCAGTATGTAGACTGATTATGAAGGGGTGTTACCTGAGGGGACGACTTGGGAACGCCCACACCTGTATAAGCTGTGAGGTGTTATCTTGTGAGTGAGGCTGAACACTGGCCAGCGTGCTTCTGACACGGAGACGTGAACTATCGGAGTTGTGTGGGCATTTAACATTCCTCGATCCACAGTGTCCCGTGTGTACCGGGTATATGTCATAGAAGGCATTACCACCCACAGTGGACAGCTCAGTGGCCGCCCATGTGTGCTTAACAATGTTGACCGGCGGCGTCTGGCTAGAACTGTCCGTGTGAACAGTCAAGTGACTCTGTCAGAAATCACCTCCACATTCAATACAGGAGCCCCACACGCATATCCCGCAGGTCAGTGCAGCGTTCTTTAACTGGGAGTAGCAGACCCATTAGAGAGCCTCTGTTAACACCACTACACCGGGCACAGCGGCCAGTGCTGCTACATTCCACTGCTTGGTGACCGTTTGCAGCCCTTCGTGGACTTCATGTCACAGTGATGGGGATACTCCAGCAGGGTAATGCACCGTGCCTTCGGGCCCAAGTTGTCCAGAATTGATTCAAGGAGCATTCTAGAGAGTTCAGACGAATGGTGTAGCCTGCACGTTCACCCAACATGAGCACAGTTAAGACCGCTATCAAGCTTCGATCAAACTCCAGTGGTTCAGGTCTCCTTGTCATGAGCACGCTGGCCAGTGTTCAACCTCACTCACAAGTTAACACCTCACAACTTATACAGTTGTGGGCGTTCCCAAGTCGTCCCCTGAGGTAACACCACTGCTGTCCCATGACTTTTGGCATGTTAGTGTCTTGAGTATTTAGCTATGGAGTTTACGAACAGCAGAATCTATTACCCCTACAGCCAGCTGGTACCGCTAACTGTATTAGCCCTACGTTAGCCTAACAGCATGAAACCAGAAATATCATTTTTGTGAACTCTCGGAGAGCAGCAGCACCAGCAGCACCAGTGATTTACATACGCTCGTTTCCTTTTTGTCCTCTAGAAATGAATCCTGTTTTCACCTGCCAGACCTTCCGACACAGTCCAGATCTACCGTCACAAACGTTTCATCTCCACTTCTCGGCTAACGCGGCTTCCGAACGAATGCAAGAAGGTACAGCCATGGAGAGAGCTCATCACTGCTCCCAGTGTGGGAAGAGCTTCAGAAGCGGACAGACCCTAAAAGTGCACCAGCGCATCCACACGGGAGAGAAACCGTATGTGTGCTCCGAGTGCGGGAAGCAGTTTGGTCAGCTGGGTCATCTCCAAAATCACCAGCTCATTCACGCTGGAAAGAAACCGTACCACTGTTCCGAGTGCGGGAAGAGCTTCAGCCAAAAGTATAATCTCCAAACACACCAGCGCCTTCACACGGGAGAGAAACCGTTTTACTGCTCGGAGTGCGGGAAGAGTTTCACTCAGCAGCATCACCTCCAGCATCACCAGCGCGTCCACACAGGAGAGAGACCCTTTCAGTGCCCAGACTGTGGGAAGAGCTTTAACCAGCAGGGGACTCTACAGATACACCAGCGCATCCACACCGGGGAGAAATCGTTTGTCTGCTCCGAGTGTGGAAAGAGCTTTACCCAACAGAACACGCTCCAGATACACCAGCGCATCCACACCGGAGAGAAGCCGTACTGCTGCTCGGACTGCGAGAAGACCTTCAGGCATTACAGTACTTATAAAGTCCATAAGTGTACCAAGAGGGAGGAGACGAGTGGTGACGTGTGAACTTGCCAGATCAGCACATGATTTTCATGACCAGTTATATGACCAGGTTGTTATGGATGATGTTCCTGGGTGTTGGTTTATATTCTGAGCACTACTAAACGGGTTTAGAGTGGGATTACTAATCCAGAAGCTCTCTGCGATGGAGATAAAGCCTTGTTCATGTTAGGCTCCAGAGTATCCTGGGATATGTGGCGATGCTGCCCAAGATAACGGACATGGCATGAGGTGTGACTGTGGTCAGCTTATTCAAGAGCTGAGAATGAATCCTGATGACATCATGGGTGTCGGAGACCTGCGTGAGCCCTGTTGAGTCAGTCTTGTAGTCCCGATCTCAGCTTTTACTGTTCCTGAAAACGTCCAGGCAGTTTTTGTCTAATTCGTCGTAATGTATATCTACTTTGTCTAAATATACTTGGGGAGAGACCTGCGGGAGCTTCCTTATTAATCACTGAGTGTTGCGTCTCCGGGATGTGTGTGTGGTTTGCTTTCCTAGCTTGATCTGTCCCAACGTTTATACTGTCCCGGAGTTTAGCACAGCGGTGGGGTTTTAGAAATATCAGATGGAGCAGTGACATGGTGAGATCATCAGCAAGTGTTTATCTCACAAACAGTGTGATATCATATCCACCTGTGGTCCTAATCAGGGCTTAGTTTCACCTGCACCCCGCTGGCCCGTCCGCTGGTCCTGCTTATTTACTCAGACTTCTCCTGTTCACAGACTCATCAGACATCACTCTGCCTCTCAAAACCCTGAACACTGCTCTTATTCTCATTAATAGATCATCACTGTAGGCCTCTAGCAGTTACTGATGTTCATGGTTCTCCACTGTGACAGACGTCTTACAGTGGTCACTGGTTTCACTGGTTTCACTGGTAGCAGTGACTGAACTTCAGGTCTGTTTCTCACGGTCACTGTCATACGGCTCTCTCAGTTCTGGGTTATTCTAGATTCAGTCCTGTATGTGACTGTAAATCTGATCTGTTTATGGTGCCTTCGTGCTGGTCTTGCTATCAGGTGTCGACGTGAAGAGGATGGGTTCCCCTTCTGAGTCTTGGTTCCTCTCAAGGGTTCTTCCTCTTGCTCTGAGGGAGTTTCTCCTTGGCCTCCTCATTGGGGGTTTGGACCCGGATTCATATAAATAAACCCAGTCATCTTTCTGGCTGTCTCTTGATCTGTGTGTCTTTTGTGAAGCTCGTGGATCTGACTGTATTGGGTGAGCGCAAACCTGCAGGGAGGTCTTCAACGACGGCAGCTTAGGAGTATGTCTGCAGCACTGAAGTCGGAGTTTCCTGAGTAATCTAATATTTCTTGTGTTCCATCAGCTGTAGTAAACTAAAACAGGCGGGAAACCACAGAACCTGAAGCTCAGAGAACCTTGGCTCTTTGTCTTGTCTTTGCTCTCGATAGAACCCAAAGACAAGGAAGCTCACAGGTCTGAACTCTGTGTTCCTCCACATTCCTCCTATTTGAAAACTTCCTTATGGTCATCTGGGGTTCTGTCCAGGCCTATCACCTTACAGTGCCCATTGCTATGACCTCCAGCTCCCAAGGATAAAGGTGTTAAACTGATGAGGCTTTACAGGCGGACTACAGTCGTAATAGGTTTTATACTCTTCATTTTTCTTTCACTTTAATCAGCAAACTCTCGATCATTACGCTCCAGGGTTCCAGTGTGTTTCCTGCCTTCCGGCTCAGTGAACACTGGGATACACTCCAGCACCCCAGGAGGATAAGCAGTTCAGAGGATGAATGAATAAGCCTCTGAATTCCAGATGATCCACGAGTTTACAAGACTCTTTACTTCTTCCATTGTGGGGAACCGCTAAAGGAGGGTGTGACTGTGGAAAAATGAATACCTGGTGATTTCTATACAATACACAGCTCTGGAATAAATAAGAGCCACTCCAGGTTCTTCTTAAAACAGCATCTCCACATGTACTGCAGGTTCTTAGTGAGGAACAGAAGGTTGGGTTCTAGCTTTACTGGCAGATACAGTGAGCGTCTGGTTCATAAGAACAAGGTCAAGCAGCAAACACACAGGACAACACAGCTACAGTCTGGCAGAGGGCCAAAACCACTCTCTACTGACCGTGATGAGCGCCACCTCATTCCAATGTCCCTTAACCACCGTAAGATGACCTCAAGTGACCTACAGAGAGACTGGTGAGCGGTGGCTGGGGTGAAATGCACAGCGAGCATGGTTCTAAAAACAGGCTTCTGGAGGGTCATTAGTGATTTTCTAAATAAACAGATCTAAATACAATATTTGATCTGGAATTTGGGAGACGTGTTTCCAGTAGGGTATAGAATCAAACAGAACTGCTCATTTTGGTCCAACACAAACCCAGAAACTGTACAACTAGAGACACTGATCATTTTCAGACGGTCTCTTACATTTTTCCAGAGCTGTATGTGTTTTTATTAGCAAAATAGTAGAAATAAAAGCAGTAATGTTGTGAAATAGACGATATTAAATGGTTCCATGTTGTAAACTAACTTCGTTTCAGAAGTGCGAGCTGAATGAATGTATTTAGGTTCTCTCCGCTGTGGAGTCTCCCGCTGCAGTCTACACACGTGTTAGCGGTTTATTAACTGACCAATTAGCGACTGTGTGTATGAAATTCTGGCCAATCGTAGCGCAGGAGGCGGTGCTTGTCGGAACACAGGTGGAATTAGACTCAGGAAAGCCTCTATAACCACGTGTTTCCGGTGTGACTCGCCCTGTTGTCCAGGCGGGGGCGCTAATTCTGTGACTCTGCTTTCCCGCTCTCAGTAAAGCGGAGAAGAAGAAGAAGCCGTTTCTGATCAGCAGCAGCGCTGAAGATGAAGGTGAGGAACCGTTTCTACTTCTGGATCATGTTCTCCATTCACCCCCAGATCCAGGAGTGAAGACGGGATGGAAGCTTCTGTAGGTTCCTGCTGGGTTCTAATGGTCGCCTGATGGGTTGCTGGGTGTTCTGGGACTGGTTTCAGATGCATCTGATGAGGATCTAAAGGTGTCCTACAGGGAGTAGAGGAACGTTAAGCAAAACCACCAGGCTGCTCCTAATGGTTCTAATGGTACTTCCAGGAGGGAGGAGGTCTTTCTGGAGATGCTTCCTGCTTCCTTGCTGCTCAGACGCTTCAGCTCTTCTACCTTTTATGTTCAGAAGTTTCTATATTTTCTATATTTTCTATGAGCTCCAGGGTCTGATCCTGTTTAGATCAGATACACAGACACGGATGAGTCGGGAACACTGAGAGGCTTCAGAGCTCGTTTGAGTTTATTAACGATCAAAGCTTCTACAGACAGACAGCACTGATCTGAGTCGGGTCTCGAGAGCTCACTGAACCACCCAAAGGAATACATCATATACCATCTGGGGAGACGGAGGGGTCCATCTAACTACCTGTGTGTCCCGTCCAGTCCGTCACCTTTAGACCATGCTCAGCTTTTTATATTTTAAGAGCTGAAAGTCATATTTGAGCTATTATCTAGAACGTCAGGTCATCTGTTCCACTGTGACATGTCATGAAATGAAGTGTGCAGTGGCTTGCTCGGCCCCGGAGGTGACGGGCTACGAATAAAATTTGTTTACAGAAATGGTTCCGTTATTTGTGCGCGTGTTCTCCGATTCCTGGCCACGATTTCTTCATTTGTTCCCACCGTAAACGGTCTGTTCTCTCTTTAACCCTCCACATGAGTTCTTTTTAATCCTCGGTTCTCAAACACCGTGAGCCCTGCCCTCAGTAGAGTCTAGCTTTCAGCTTGGCCTGTTTTTTTAACAATATTCTTTTTTTTTCTTCTCCAGAAATGAACGCTGTCTTCTCCTGCCAACCATCAAATGCCGTCCGGTAGCTTCCACATTAACACAGCTCCCAGAATAATGGAAAGAAGTACAGCCATGGGAAAACCCCATCACTGCTCCGAGTGTGGGAAGAGCTTTAGAAGCGGACATTCCCTAAAAATACACCAGCGCATCCACACAGGAGAGAAGCCCTATGTGTGCTCCGAGTGCGGGAAGCAGTTCAATCAGCTGGGTCATCTCCAAAAGCACCAGCACGTTCACACGGGAGAGAAACCGCACCACTGTTCCGAGTGCGGGAAGAGCTTCAGCCAAAGGTTTAATCTCCAAGAACACCAGCGCATCCACACGGGAGAGAGGCCGTACCAGTGCACGGAGTGCGGCAAGAGCTTTAACCTGCTGGGTAATCTCCAAACACACCAGCGCCTTCACACGGGAGAGAAGCCCTACTACTGCTCGGAGTGCGGGAAGAGCTTCACTCAGCAGCATCATCTCCAGCATCACCAGCGCGTCCACACGGGAGAGAGACCCTTTCAGTGCCCAGACTGTGGGAAGAGCTTTAACCAGCAGGGGGCTCTTCAGATACACCAGCGCATCCACACCGGAGAGAAATCGTTTGTCTGCTCCGAGTGTGGGAAGAGCTTTATTCAGCAGAGTTCCCTCCAGATACACCAGCGCATCCACACCGGAGAGAAGCCGTACTGCTGCTCGGACTGCGAGAAGACCTTCCGGCATTACAGTACTTTCAAATTCCACAAATGCAGCAAGAGGGAGGAGACGAGTGGTGATGAGTGAGTTTGTCAGATCAGGTGATGATTTTCGTGACTAGTTATATGACCAGGTTGTTATGACTGTTACTTGTATTAGCTATGCATTTACTTTCTGAACACCATGAAGAGACGTTGAGTGGGATTCTCCCTTAAGAAGCTCTCTACGACTGAGATAGGGACTAGTTCATGTTGATCTCCAGACTCTCCTGGGAGATGTGGCAGCGCAATGCCCAAGATGATGGGTATGGCATGAAATGAGATCTTGGATGCGTTTTGGAGTGACTGCTGGAGGCATCATGGATGTCAGAGACCCACATGACTTATCCAGAGATGCTCTTCATGTCTGTGAACCAGTCCTGTAGTCTCAGTCATAGCTCCTACTGTAAGGATGAATTGGAACTCATGTTTTGTTGAATTTGCAGAAAGATGCTCCTACTTTGTCCAAGCATGCCTGGCGAGAGTCCTGTGGGAGCTTCCTTAATGAGTGCTGTGTCTCCAGGGCATGTGTTGGGTTTTGTCTTGGCCCAAAGTTTAATATGCTGGTGGGGTTTATCAAATAACTAAGGGGAGCATTAACGTTGTGAGATCATCAGGAACCGTTTACCCTCCAAAGATACGCTGCATATCGTCACTGTCCAAAGAAAAACCAAGTATCTCCAAAATGGCAACTTTACAAGAGAGGGCAAAAACCTAATTTAACTTTAATGTAAGTCGATGGAACCAGACTTTTCTCCAAGCAGTTTTGGGCCGTTTCTGTTGGTCCATCCGTTATGAAATTTCCACACAGTGTAAACAGCAGCTGCTGTGTTCAAATGATGCATAAAAGTAAAAATCGACAAAAATGGGGATACATGGTTTTCATTGGACAGCGACGATATACACACACTGGTGGTCTTAAAAAGAGCTTCTAAACTATAAATTCAGAAATACACACATCATTAAAAGAATCATTCCACCCAGAAGGAGGTGTGGGATTGCAGGTGTGTTGGGAAGGAAGATAAAGGTCACCAGGATCAATAACTGATGATAAATTTAGACTGATATGATCAATATTTATTGAGCTACACATACAGAAGTCTGTCTCTCAGTATGGCGTCGGTCCGCCGTGTTTGCTAACCCAACACGCCAGACGTCTCGGCATGGAGCTGTAGAGGTTCCTAATGGTGTCCTGTGATAATCCATCCCATGCAGCTTGAATATCCTCACACAGTTCCTGCAGATGGTGCGGTAGGGGTGGAGGTGGAGTGACACCAGGCCTTCTGGACATGTGACTGAGTCTGGATTCTGAGTCACTCCATGACAGTCTGGTACGACACCATTGCAGTCTTTGGTGACGGTGACGTGGTGTTAAGGACAGTCGTGGTAACGGTCTGTGTGCATGTAGTCCTGCGTGGTGCAGCCGTCTGCCAATGGTGCTGCACTAACAGGATGACTCATGGAGGACATCACTGCTCGCTGGATGTCTGTAATCGTGACTGTCGGGTCAGTCAGGTACAGAGATAAGACCCGTCCTTGCTTAAGTCACATGTGCAGCCGAGTCTCACCATGTCAAACCTACACACCAAGTTTCAGTCCTGTGGGTTGACTCCTTCTGGGTGCAGGTATTTGTTCAGCTATGCGTTTCCTGATGAGTGTATATCAACTTCTGTACACGTAAGCAAAATCACAAACCACTAGAGTGGACTTTGGGCCAAGTCATCTTTCTTGCTCTCTCGGTCACTGTCTCTTTCCTCAGTGTTGTGTGACACCCATGGATTTGATTGTATTGGGTGAGTGCAAAACTGCGGTATGGTCTTTAATGATGGCGCTGGGTTTCCTATTCTAACGTTTCCTGTGTTGTTTGATGTTTTAAAGGAATAACAAACAGGAAATAACACGATCTGACGAGACTCTGCGTCATTGTTTTGTTTTCAGTAGAACTCCGAGACAGGGTAGCGTACTGATCTTTTCCTGTTGGACAGGCTTGACTTTGGGCTTAAGATATCTGGCTAAATGAGAAATCCTGCTCCCCTCTGCTGATCACGTTTTCCTTATTTTCCCCTTTTTGAAAACCAGATCATGGTCATTTGTGGTTCTATCAGGGTGCATCACCTCACAGTGTCCATTTCTATGACCACCAGCTCTTAAAAATCCAAGGTGCTTAACAAAAGAGTACTTATCATCTCACAGCCATTGTAGGACAGCACCAACACCGCAACCATCTGTCATTAGCCAGGGTAATAGTACCTCCTGGGAGCTGCTTTGCATGGCTACTTCAGGCTCCAGTGAAGACACCATGAGAGACGCAGCAGTGTACCAGGTGAAGTAGGATGTGGCCGGTCCCCTCTTAAACTGGCTCTCTTAAATCAAGATCACAGAGACTCCCTATGTAGTGCACCATGTAGTAGGTTCAGCCATAATGCATTGCCCTCTGGGTAATACAACGCTACAAGAAGCAGCAGCTGCACGTATTGAAGTGAGGATGGTAGATGTACAGATGTGATCAGTGTGGTAGATTTTAGAGTTGTAGTGAATTTATTGGTCCTTGTTTACAGAGTTCAGCAGGTTCTACAGTAAAACACACACATTCCAGCCTGCAGGAGAACAGGGGGCCAGGGGGTTAGTCCAGAGGCAGAGCACATTCATTTAGGAGGGATCTATTGGAAGTGCTGAGTGTGATCAGGTTAGGGGGCTAGTAGTGAACTGTGTTTAGTTTATCTGGAAGTAGTAAAGAATAGATGAGTAGTATTTTTCCTCTTTCCTCAGGCTTCCGTGAATGGAGTGATGTGGAAATATGGACTTTTATGTGCTAAATGTGCAAAATTGTTACTAATAATTTTGGAACTATATTATTTATTTGGGCCATTTTCTGCTTCACACAGAGGAATTTGTATTATGCATTTAACCCCTGTGTGAAGTGAAACACCCACATACACACACTAGTGAACACACACACTAGGGGAGTGGTGGGCAGCCCTTTCCATGGCGCCCAGGGAGCAGTTGGGGGTTAGGTGCCTTGCTCAAGGGCACTTCAGTCGTTACTGTCAGTTCAGGGAATCAAATCGGTGACCCTCCAGTTACAAGGCTGGTTCCCTAACCTCCAGCCCACGACTTATTACCCATTATATATACTCAATTACTGTTAAATATCATTATCATTTAAATTAAACTATATTTAAACTATACCTACTAATGTTTCAGAGCACAGTTACTTAAACCTAAACCTGAATTGTCCCCCAAGTATTTCCTAAGGTTAAGCGTGTTACACAAACAGCTCTTTGGTGATGCCTGGGGGTTTGCTTAAGTCATGTCCTCACATACCCTTTTATTTTCCCTGGACTATCTAACTATTGGTAAATAATACTGCGAGAAATAATTTCTCACAGGATATCTGAGGTAAAATTATTGGCCAAATTGTGACGCTAATGTCTGACTTTCAGAGGTGCTTACATTTACATTTAGGGAATTTAGCAGACGCTCTTATACAGAGCAACGTCCAACCGTGCTTAGTGTTCCGTTGGATAATGTTTCCCAGCTAGTATAAGAAGGCCTCAGACGCTGTCGGAACAAGGGCCAGTGCTGATACCTAGAGAGAACAATAAACAGACGTATATAGCATAAGTGCACTACCTGGCAACCCAACCCAAGAATGTCAAAAATGATCATAAAAAAATTACATGACACATAAAAAAAAAAAACGGCAGATAAAGAAATAAAGAGACGATTTCAGTGACCTGCTCTAGCACACCAGATAAACCGGTATCTAACCTATGAGTGGAATCACGTGAGCTTTCAAGCAGGAACCTCACCACCTGTGCAGGAACCTGTCCCTCCAGGACCTCCCATCCTGCATCAAAGCAAGACTGGATAACTAACTTGATCTCTTCCGTTTCTGTATATGGACCTAACCCTTTACCAGTGGTTCTCAGCCCTGGTCCTGGAGAACCCCTGCTCTGCACGTGCTCGTGTTCCTCTGCTGAACTCAGGAAGGCCCGTTGATTAGCTGACCATGTGGATGATGTGTATATATAGGTAGTATAACGTGACGTCATCATTCAGCGATGTGCTGAATTAGCACGAGCCTAGCTCGTTAGAACTTCTGTTGTGGAGCCTCCGTTGCTACCGAGGGTTCCTACGGCAGTCTGAGCATTTCCACCTGACCAATCGGCGGGCTGCTCTCAGGGAATACTAGCCCGGTCGTGGCGCAGGAGGCGGGGTTTGTCGGAATACAGGTGGGCTAACTCCCGATGATGTTGTCGATCAGGTGAATCGCTGGTGGCGCTATTTCCATAACTGAGCTTCTCCAGCTCCAGTGAAGAGAACCAGAAGAAGCTCCGCTCTGCTCTCCGTCCCCGCCTCCGCTCTTCTACAGTGCCGCTGGAGGGAGGTGACCAGGAGCTGCTTTGATGAAGGTAGAACTCGGTTCCACACTGTAGTGTATCCCTCCTTCTAAAGTGGTCCTGGTGCAGGGCAGGCCGCCACCGTACAGGAGGAGCTGTTCTGGACGCCGTGCCTGGTTAAACTGGGCTTAGATGATCCAGTTAGTGTTGTGGTGTTTGGAGGACTGAGTGGAGGGATGTTGGCTGTTGATGTTTGTATATGATTATGAGAAAAGCCAGATATTAAATTAACGCTTTAATGTACATTAGTCCATATCATGTAACACGGTATGTAGGGAGGAGCAGAGTGAGGCTTGTGATGCTGTAACACATAGGAAGTAAAATGATTTCGGTGCTTCGAAGCTTTTGTATATCCAGCTGTACCCTGTTCCCTGTGGGCCAGTAGGTCACTACACTGTACTTTCACTTTCACTTCCGTATGTATGTATGTATGTATATATATATGTGTGTATGTATGTATATATATATGTGTGTGTGTGTGTGTGTACAGCTCGTTCACATGTTATATCTGGTTAACTGTAACTTTTGATGCTGTTCACATGTTGTGGGTGTCTTAACCATGAACATGCGTAGCGGCTCTGCTGAGTGGTCAGTTTGGTTGTAACAACAACAACTACTGCCAGTTCCTACATCTACTGTATCAGTGGTGTTAGAATATGTAGTTCTGAAGACTCTACGAGGACTCTTTTACAGCTCAGTTTGTGATCATTACTGATACTGGTACTGATGTAGTTACTGAAACTTAAAAAGTTCAAGCTTATGCACCGGTACAGTTTGTGTGATATTTAGTTTGCAAATCGTCTCCCAGGTTTCTCCCAGGGCTCCTGATTACCTGCTCCGGCATTGATTACCACTGTTGTATCACCTTTTCCTTTAACAGCTCTTATACTTGTTTAGGGACTGCAGATACAAACTGATCCAGTTTTGACAGTGTTTGTCTAGTATACAAGTCTTCAGCTGTTCGACTTCATTGTTGTGTTTTGGACCCCGGTCAGTTCTGGACTGCAGGCAGGTCAGTCCAGCACAAGCACTCTCTGATGATGCAGCCATGCTGCTGTTAAATGTGCAGGATGTGTTTTGGTGATGGGTATGGGGAAATGATCATGGCGTCCCTGAAAAAGATGGAATCCAGAAGCAGCACATTTTGCTCAAAATGTGTTCAGCCTAGTGGTCCGGTTCTTCTTTGGCCCAGAGAACACTGTCCATTAGGTTAAGATTAGATTAGAACCATTTTGCCAGTTGTGCTTTTAACCCATCCGTGCAGTCGAACACCCACACACTAGTGAACACACACACTAGAGGGTAGTGAGCACTTGTACCTGGAACGGTGGCAGCCCTATACATGACGCCCGGGTGGGCACTTTAGCCATGTACTTTCAGCTAAGTGAATAAAATTTGCGACCTTCTGATCACAAGGTTGGTTCCTTAACCTCCAGCCCATCACTGTCCCTAGAGCCCATCACTGCCCATAGAGCCCATGGCTGCCATTATATACATATACAGTCTGAATGGTGGACTCATCAGACCACAGTACATGTTTCTACTGAGCATCGGTCAGAGCAGCTGGAGTCCAGAGAGGTCAGCAGTGGTTCTGTAGGTGGTCAGTGTTTGTTGTTGTTGGTTTATATGGCATTTTTTTTGTAAACTGATGTAGTAAACCTCCTGTAGCGAATCAGGACTTATCTGCTGAGAAGACAGGAAGCTGATTTTATTGCAGAGTTATATTATTGGTACAAAGTCGTTTGAAGGTTGTTCAAAACACTTTAGCTGTTTTTTTTCTTCTCCAGAAACGAATGAAGCTCCACCACTCTGCAAATGTCATCTAGCAGTCTTCACATTAATGCAGGTCCAACAAGAATGCAGAACAGTACCGCCGAGGAAGAAGACACCGCTGCTCAGAGTGCGGGAAGAGCTTCAAGAACAGACGCTGCTTCAGGATACACCAGCGCATACACACGGGGGTGAAGCCCTATGTGTGCTCTGAGTGTGGGAAGAGCTTCGGTCGGCGGAGTTATCTCAAAACGCACCAGAGGATCCACACGGGACAGAAGCCGTACCTCTGCTCCGAGTGCGGGAAGAGCTTTACCCAACAGCATCATCTCCAGGATCACCAGCGCATCCACACAGAGGAGAAGCCGTATCACTGCTCGGAGTGTGGGCGGAGTTTCAATCAGCACAGTACTCTCCAAAAACACCAGCGCATCCACACCGGAGAGAAGCCGTACTACTGCTCGGACTGCGGGAAGAGCTTCCGGCATCAGAACACCTTAAAACTGCATAAGTGCAGCGAGAGGTTCTTATACCTGAATCTGCCAGATCCAGACACGCGATGAGCCTCACGGTCATCTGACTGTATTACCTGTTTGGTTACATGGGCTTACCTCACCACATCATGAGCAGCTTCACGTTAAAGTGGGTGGTCCTCACAGGGACTCAAACGGCTGTGGAAAACGGAGCACGATGACCTCATCGCTTCACCAGTCTGTTCCAGTTAACACTTCAGTGATGGTCATATCATTTTTATGTGGGATACATATTCAAAACAAGTTTAATTCCACAATCAAGTACGTTATTAAAAATAAAGAAACACATTAATTAATAAATGAAGGAATGAGTAAACAAGTAAACACACACACACATAAACAGAGAGAGAGAGAGAGTGTCAAGCACTAGATTTAAAAGATATATGTGACAACATTGTTTCTTATCTTTCTGTATTTGTTTTTGTTTAAATTCAGGTCAAATTATAAATCACTGTTTGTATCTGCATTCCACATGCTGTCCTGGAGTTCTTTGAAAACAAGGGTTTTAAATTGATGTTTGAAGTCTGAGCTGCACGGTGGCATGGTGTGAACTAAGGAAAGTCACCCTCGGTACTGTCAGGAGCACAGAGGTTCCTGCACTCTGCCCCGCTACTCAAACTCCCACTGGCCTGAGATGCTTAGACATCACTTTAATCAGTAACCTCTTACAACATGAGTCCTACAGTAATGCAGTGGCTTATTATATTTCTTAGACTCTACAAAAACGACTTAGGTTAAACAACAGTATGAGTGTAGTTCCCCCTACAGTCCAGGTGGGGCGCTAATTGTGTGAGTGTAGTTCCTGGTGCAGGCCAGGTGGGGGCGCTAATTGAATCAGTGAGGTTCTGTATCCCCGGGAAAGCGGAGAAGCAGAAGATCCGCTCTGCGCTGCTGGAGGAAGGTAGGACTTGTGAACTGTTCCACATTGTTTATCATGTCCCTCATTAACCCCGGAGAGGTGGGCGGCGAGGTGTTCGCTGGAGGTGAAGCAGCCCCTGTCCAGGTGTGTCTGCTGGAGGTTAGTTTAGGCTGGTAAGCGCGGAGCTGACTGTTTAGGCTTCATGTGGGATGTAGGCTAAAGCCCCTATACTGTGGTTATCGGTGTGAGTGTACTTTATGAACAGTGTTAATGATGTTCCACTGTACAGTAAATACAGATACACCTTTATTATACCTGAGCACGTGTGAAAACAAGGACGGAGTTAGAGCTCAGTCTGACAGGTGAAGCAGGTTACTTACAGAGGAACTCGGTCAGCACTGACCTTGACTCCAGAGCTCTTTTATCATCTCATAAATATGAATATTTGGACATTTCATCTCTAACCAGGACCTGGAGAAGTCGGTCCATGCCGTTATCCCGAGCAGGTTGGACTATTGCAAACAGTCTGTGTACTGATCTCCACAGAACCGCTGGACGGCTACCGGGGTATTCAGAATGCAGCAGTTACAGCGTTCACCAGAACACAGAGACACCAGGTCTAAGATGAGCACCCTGACTGCCAGCTGGTTCGTTAAGAGAGTTAGAACTGATTCTAAACTTGTCTGAGCTGTGTCTTATTGGACTAGAACTTCACCAGGGTTCAGAAACAGCTTTCATACTCGGACATATGGTCCGAACTCTTGGGGCTGACCATCTGGGCTCAACTGAGGATGCCACCCTGTTAACACTACTATCTAACTAAAGCAGGGGGGCACAGCTCCGGTACTGGAGATCCAGTGTCCAGCCCAGTTTGGTAATTACCTGCTCAAGCACACCTGATTACACTCATCTCTTAATCGGCGGCTTTAGTGGGTGTCGGCATGCAGAGGGAACCACCAAAGTTGTGCACCCCTGGACTAAAGTCTAGTGAGGTTTTTCTCATCCCAGTTCCTGGAGGTCTAGTGTCCCGCACCTCTAAGTGTTTTCCCTGCTCCCAGCAATCCTGGTCCCGCTAATCGGCTCATTAACAGCCCGTTATTGAGTGGAGGTGGGCGTGTTACATGTGCGAGGCAGTGGGCCTGCAGGACCAGGGCTGGGAAACGCTGGTCCGCTGGTCTAGTGTAGGAATCCTGACCACAGAAACGTCATCACTGAGTAACTGACTGTTGTTTTTCCTCTCCAGGAATGAATGCTGTCCTCTTCTCAGTCTTCTCCTGCTCAACTTTCCCACACAGCTTAAAACCACTTTCACAGAGACGTCCGAGGTCATCAGGAGGAGTGTGGCACGTTGCTGAAATGGAGGAGTGAATTATGAGAATATAGCATCCAGACGAAGCCCCAGTACTCAGCAAAGATCATCCGGCACTCTCCACATTAACCTTACCACAGCTCCTGGGATAATGCCAAAACGCACAGCCAAAGAAAAGACTCACCACTGCTCTGAGTGCGGGAAGAATTTCAGAAACAGCGGCTCCCTCAAAATACACCAGCGCATCCACACGGGAGAGAAACCGTACGCCTGCTCGGAGTGCGGGAAGCGCTTTACTCAGCTGGGGAGTCTCCAGAAGCACCAGCACGTTCACATGGTGGTGAAGTTGTTCCACTGCTCGGAGTGTGGGAAGAGCTTCAGCCGACAGAGTTATCTTCAGACGCACCAGCGGATTCACACGGGACATAAGCCGTATCACTGCTCCGACTGCGGAAAGAGGTTCTTCGTACCAAGCCTTCTGCATTTACACCAGCGCATCCACACGGGAGAGAAGCCGTTCCACTGCTCCGAGTGCGGGAAGAGCTTCACCCAACGCAGCCATCTCCAAAAACACAAGCGCACTCACACGGGAGAGAAGCCGTTTTACTGCTCCGAGTGCGGGAAGAGCTTCACCCAACAGAACCATCTCCAGGATCACCAGCGCCTTCACACGGGAGAGAAGCCCTTTCACTGCACCGACTGCGGGAAGAGCTTTGCCCAGCAGGCCAATCTACAGATACACCAGCGCATCCACACCGGAGAGAAACCCTACTACTGCTCAGACTGTGAGAGGAGCTTCAGGCATCAGAACACTTTCAAGTCACACAAATGCACCAAGAGTGGTGAGGTCACGGATGGAGATGCCTGAATCTGTCAGCTCGGAATCCGTCATGCTCATTAGTAGATTAGAGATCAGGTTACCATGAGTGCTTTATGTTACTGTATGTTAGTCTACATGTCTCTTTGGTATTCAGTTATTTCCCGCACGCCACAGAATGTGGACTGACATGAAGTGACTTACTCAGGACTGTCTTGATCCTGAGATCCACCATCTTTGTAGACTGATTTTCTTTCTCCAGTGATGTCGTGTCTAGGTGTAGAGGATAATCTGTATGTTTCTGAACCTGTTCATGATCACAGTTTGTTCTGGACGAAGGCCTGTTTCCTTTGATACATCACCGGCTGGACGGCTTAGCCCTGGTGGACATGGTGAGAGACCTGTGACAGCTTTATGGTGAATCAAGTTCACCCTGAGATCATCTTCCCTATGTTAAACGCATGTTGTAAAGAACAAACAGGAATCATTCGCGTGTATTCTGGCTCTTTGTCTTTTTTAAGATTGTAAAACATGTAACAGGTCATAACATCAAAGTAATATCTGCACCCAGAAGGAGGTGTGGGACTGCAGGTGTGTTGGGAAGGAAGATAAAGGTTACCAGGATCAATAACTGATGATAAATTTAGACTGATATGATCAATATTTATTGAGCTACACATACAGAAGTCTGTCTCTCAGTATGGCGTTGGGCCGCCGTGTTTGCTAACCCAACCCTGCCAGACGTCGCTACCAAGACAAAAGCGGGACTCGTCACTGAAGATCACCGGCTGCCATTCTGAGTCACTCCGTGTCAGTCTGGCACGACACCATTGCAGTCTTTGGTGACGGTGACGTGGTGTTAAGGGGAGCCAGTTGATTCATACCTTGCTTGTAAAGGATGCTAGCAACACAACAGCACGAGTCAGAATGGAAAGCACACACAACCGAATGACCTTGTATAGTCAGTCAGGTACAGAGATAAGGCTTGTCCTTGCTTACGTCACATGTGCGGCCGAATGTGAATCTTGAATCATTAGCATGTCTCACCATGTCAAACCTACACACCAAGTTTCACTCCTGTGGGTTGACTCCTTCTGGGTGCAGCTGTTCTTTGCATGGTGAGTGTATTCTCTGGGTCGTCACTGGTGAAGAAGGTTTTAAAGCTTAATCTCACTTTATGGAAATTCACCTTATAATGTCCTTTGGAGCAACATCAACAGATGATAAGGCTCGTGTGGGCAGTACACCAACTCTGATAGCTTTTTTGATGTTGGTAATTAATTAGTTAATTAGATTAATTGTATGTTTTAATTGTAGTTTCTAGTACACAAGTATTTTGAATCTCACACATATCTATGTGTCAAACGTGTCAGTTGTTGTTGTTTTTCCCCCACTCATGTATAGTAAATCAGCATATCATATTGTCATGTTGGAGAACCTGGGGGTATTTTACAAACGAGGATTTCACAGTAGCCAGACACCTTTAGCCTAGAGTCAAGCCCAATGTCCAGTACAGTTACTGTGATTCCCAATCTTTGTCCTGCAGGTGTTAGTTGTTTCCTGCCATAACACCCCCATTTCAACTTAGGAAGGGTTTATCAAGTAGTGGGTTAGTAGGATCACTTGTGTTGAGAGCAGGGAAAACAGCAACATGTGCAGGGCCGGGTCTCTGCTGCAGTTCCAGTTGGACAGTCCTCATCTTTGGGCTTAAGTTATCTGGCCACCCTGCTTTGTGGAATACCCCCAGCAGCTCAACTACAACATTCTTCACCAGTACAGTCTCAACATTACACCGTCATCATCATCTCCTAAAACGTTTAAAGTAGCTTGAACCGTTGAAAGCTTTTCGTGTGTGATTAGGTCATGTGATGCCAAGACCAGAATGCAACAGGCGACCCTGCTGGGGACGGACCGATCAATACAAAGGCAGCTGTGTCTCTAAATCACCACCGTCCTACATGATGACCTGAAGGTTACTCTCTCAGTGTGTGTGTTGTGTGGTATGAACTGTCCTGTTTCACACCACACTCACACACGCTCCTGGTATGATGGTTCTTTAAGGGTTCTATGATAAAGACAACATTGTTTAATATAGTGCCGAAGGGTGCCGCTGTTATTACAGTCAGTTGTCCCAACAGAAGAACCCTTTTGGTGATAGATAGAACCATGTACAACCCGTTCTCCATCTGTATGCATGCATTGCTATGCACCTTGTTGGTGTTCATGGTGCTTGTCTGAGGAACCCTTGAAGAACCATCTTTTCCAGTAGTGTACATGCCCCATGTGTTTTTACAGGTTAACTGACGGGACTCTTGTGTAAGGGGAGCTGGTGCCACACAAGCTCTGTGTTCTCTTACTGCTACAGCGGTGACGCCCGGCTGAAATGGGTGCAGTTCCCCTGCAGTCCAGTTGGGGGCGCTTTGACTCTGGTCTAAGTGTGGTCCTCCGACCCCAATAAAGCGAAGAAGCAGAAGACCAGCAGTCCGGGAGCTGCTGCGGTGAAGGTGGGTCGCTGCTGGACTCCTGATTGCGTTGTGGGTATCGCTGATCCTTGGAGAAGTAGGTGGAGAGATGTTCGCTCAGGGAGGCGCAGCCGCAGTCGCTGTCCAGGCTCTTGTGGCGCTGCGGGTCGCTGTTGGAGAGTGGTGTGTTAGACGGAGCCTTGTGTTCCCGCTCTCTCTTATTAGAGCTGATATTTCTGTTGGTGATTAATGTAGATGGTTCACGTGTCTGTATGCGCTAACTGCAGTTCAGATCATCACCAAGTTGGAGAAATCCACCTTATCCATGATAAAGATGTACATTAGAGAACATCGGGGGTACCAGGATGCCATCATGTGCTAGATATGTAGGGTGGGCATGTACAGTCTACAGGCAGAGGTTGCCCACATCTGACTAACCCTTGCTGTCTGTCTCTTCAGTAGGGAACCAAATTAATAGAACAAACATCCAGTGTTCTACATACACCCTGTAACAGAACATACAATAAACCAGCACGTGTTTTATTATATGTGCTACATTTCAAACACATTAACATTATCAGTTGTACTCTGAAGATCAAAGTTCATTCAAATTAATAGCCATTTTAAAATATGTCTTCTCCATACGGAGCACCAGAAAGCCCGTACCGCTGAGAGGACGGACAGCTCTTTATGCTTCAGTGAAAACAGTGGCAGCTTTGTTTATATGCACCCAGAAGGAATCACCCGACAGGGGTGTAACTTGGTGGGTAGGTTCGACATCGTGAGACATGCTAATGAAGTTTCACACTCGACCACACACGTGAATTATCTCTGTACCTGACTGAACCAACAGCCACGATTACGAACATTCAGTGAGCAGTGACGTTGACGGGGTGTTAAGGGCAGCCAGTTGAAACATACCCTGTAAAGGATGCTACCAACACAACAGCACGAGAAACAGGACGACCTTATATAGTGAGTCAGGTACAGAGATAAGACCCGCCTTGCTTACGTTACATGTGCGGCCGAGTGTGAAACCTGAATCATTAGCATGTCTCACGATGTCAGACCTACACACCTAGTTTCATTCCTGTGGGTTGATTCCTTCTGGGTGCAGCTGTTCTGTGGACGATGAGTGTGAAACGTAAACAGCTTCTAATCGAGGATCGAGTCGAGGATGCTGTGGACCACTGTGTGCTGTAGGAATCCCAAACACTGAATTGTTTTGTGATTGTTTTGTGTTGCTTTGTGTTCCAGGACTGAATGCAGTCTTCTCCTGATAACCTTTACGAACACATCAGGAGATCCCACCGAGAGGACCGTCACATTGCTGAAACGAGCAGCTAAAGTATGAGAATATGGCGTCCAGAAGAAGGTCCAGTACGCGCCCAATGTCGTCCGGTAGTCTCCACATTGATGCAACACACAGTGGAATACGAAAAGGCTCATCCAAGGAGAGGACACACCGCTGCTCCGAGTGCGGGAAGACCTTCAGAAACAGAGGTACTCTCAAAACACACCAGCGCATCCACACGGGAGAGAAGCCGTACGTCTGCTCGGACTGCGGGAAGAGCTTTACTCAGCAGAGCAGTCTCCAGAAACACCAGTGCATCCACATGGTAGAGAAACCGTTTCACTGCGCAGAGTGTGGGAAGAGCTTCACCCAGCAGAGCAACCTCCAGAAACACCAGCGCTTTCACACCGGGGAGAAGCCCTACTACTGCTCCGACTGCGGGAAGAGGTTTTTCATACAGAGTCATCTCCAGTCGCACCGCCGCATCCACACCGGAGAGAAGCCGTATCAGTGCTCCGAGTGCGGGAAGAGTTTCAACCAACAGAGTAACCTCCAGTCACACCAGCGCATCCACACGGGAGAGAAGCCGTTTCGGTGCTCGGACTGCGGAAAGAGCTTCAACCAGCACAGTAACATGCAGAAACACCAGCGCCTTCACACGGGAGAGAAGCCCTACTACTGCTCGGAGTGCGGGAAGAGCTTCACTCAGCAGAGTAACCTCCAGATCCACCAGCGCATCCACACCGGAGACAAGCCGTTTTACTGCTCGGACTGTGAGAAGAACTTCAGACACTGGAACACGCTGAAGACTCATAAATGCGTTAAGAAGGAGGAGGCCGGTCCTCACACATGATATTCATCTAAGACATATGAGGATGCGGTCCATGGAAGTGCCACGTATACCTCTTCTCCACCAACAGAGTGCCAGTGCTGGTGCTGGTTCCCAGGCTCTACTGAACCCGTTAAGAACGGCACCCTGTTCCACTGGTTTGAGAGCTGAGAGATTACGTATCTGGAGGTGGGCGGGCCTTAGTCCGTAAGCAGAAGTCGGTGGACAGAGCATAAAAACAACATGGCGGAACATGTTCTTCAAGAGCAAACTGGACTTCTTCTTTGAGGGTGTATATGTTACCATCCAGAACCAGCTCTTTCAGCATCTGTGCTCAGCCCAGGCGGACCGTCATAGACCGTGATTACATGCAGGACGACGCGGGCGTGTTTCCTCTGTCCGTTATGAAGGTGGACTGTTATGAAGCAGCATGTTGAGGTTCTTAGGAGTGTTTTTGTTCTTTGTAGTGTTTCCCACGTTATGGATCTCCTGCACGGATTAAACGGCACATGTTCTGAATGCTTCACGTTGCAGACAGTCCTGCGGCTCATTAGAAGACGGACCCTCCTGTTGAATGCACTCATCCATGAGCACGTCACTGGTGGGATACATTTACATTTAAGGCATTTAGCAGACGCTCTTATCCAGAGTGACTTACGACCGGGCTTAGTGTTCCGTCGGATAATGTTTCCCAGTCAGTATAGGAAGGCTAGAGTCAGAACTCGCCCTGAGCTCAGACGCTGCCCGAGTCCTGCTCCTGTCATTGTCTACCTGCCCTTAAATGATCTAACCGGGAGCAGCTCCTTCAACATGACTGATAGGAGGTTAGAGTACACCGTCGGGGCAGCAGAGCTACTTCTTCATCCTCTCATGTTGGACTGATTCCCCGCCTACAGCACTACAGTGACTCACTATCACCTCCTCAGGTACACAGTGGTACTACAGACAGGACGGGCCGGGGCTAGCTGGTTAGCATGCTAACTTCAGTAGATATCTCCGACACACCGTCAAAGCCGTTACTTCTTCACATTCTGTTGATCATTATAGTTATGGATTATAGATCATTATAGTTATAGATTATAGATCATTGTAGTTATAGATTATAGATCGTTGTAGTTATATAGATTATAGATCATTATAGTTATATACATTATAGATCATTATAGTTATAGATTATAGATCATTGTAGTTATAGATTATAGATCATTATAGTTATATACATTATAGATCATTATAGTTATAGATTATAGATTATAGATCATTGTAGTTATAGATTATAGATCATTATAGTTATAGATTATAGATCATTATAGTTGATTTCAGAATGTTTAAACTAAAAACTGTACATATCGTTCCTTTAATACGGCGAGGTCTTTAGCAGCTGTTTGTCCCACAGTGATATGATGCATATCCATATACTCGTGGTCTTCATGAGGGCCTGCACGCCTTTGATCAGTTCAGAAATGCAGCCTGTTAGCGTGCACTTACACAACATCACAAACCGTAAGTGTGGACGACGGGACGTCTGTTCTGCGCTCTCTCTCTCGCAGCAGTGGTGTGCGATGCCTGTGATCTGGTTTTCTGAGCTGTAGAGCTGATGTTAGTCTGAATGTCTGTGCCGCGGCCGAAACGGACCAGCGTGCAGCGCTGTTGGCAGTCAAGGTCCTGAGCAGTGGGCTTCAGGCTGTTTGTGTTTGTTGTTTTGGTGTTAAGCCGATGTTCGACCTGGGGTTGAAGCTCTCTGCTTCATTCTTCTGTGTGTTGTGTTCTCAGTAGAGCTCCGCCTGATCTCATTATTGATCGATTTGCTATTAATAATATGAGGATCCATTTCATGAATAAACACACTTAGAATGGTTATAATGTTGAACTGTGCAGGTGTGAAGCTTGAACCACGACTTCGCTCAGTCAGTAGAAAGCTTCCAGGAGTGTTGTGGAAGGGCCTGAAGTGAGCAGTTCATGAGGAAACCCACCGACATCCCAGAGCTGGAGCTGTTCCGTACGGAGAAGCAGGATAGAATTCCTCCAGGCCAGTGTGCAGCACTGCTGCATAAGAGGATCAGAACAGATACTGAGAGTGCAGGTTCGCATACTGGTACCCTCACAGATATGGAACACTGGATCATCTACTCAGTACATCACCAGGACTAATATCATGGTCTCAGTCGTTTATCTGGGTTCTCTTCATCTGCTGTTAGGACTGTGTGTAAATCTGAAAGTTTTAGATCAAATTTATACAGAAATACAAAAAAAACCTAAACGAGTTCACAAACTTCCGAGCACCACTGTACACTGCGTGGTGCAGAACAAGCGAAGGAGATAAAACCTGAAATATTTTATTATTAAAGTTATGTGGGATTATACTACAGATTAATACTGGTATTATTAGCATCTCACACACAAACTACAGCTGTGTTTAACTGGGTGAGTATACGGAGGTTAACTTTCGGGGGGCGGTGGAAGGACGACAGTGGCTACATCAGCACACCCTGCCCAGACCCCATGAAGGGACTGGGTTTGGCTCTCAGGACAGACACTGAGCACCTGTGTGCATCATGTTGAGGGCTTGTCCATGTTTGGTGAGGTGTTATTGATATTCAGGACGGACGTCTTCACTGGATTAAATCACTAAACGATTAACAGATCATATTTATAGTCTCAGATAGTCCGGTGGCCGTCTACTGCTGCAGGATCAGAGCTACTGTACGGCAGGAGGGTGTATTTAAATCATCTCTTCCAAATCACCGAGCGAGTCTTAAAGGACCCGGCGACGTTTAAAGGCAGTTTTCATATCCATGTTATTAACTTACCGTCAGGTATGTCTTAGCTGTCATATGGTGTTCCCTACTGTTTGTGTTTGTGATATTGTAGACTGGTAATAAATCATTCTCAGTCTTTTAATTTCCTTTACTGCAAAATATGGATACTTTAATATAATCTCTAATCTGCAGTATATCTTATATTTAATATAATATTGATATTAGTTATACGTTTTCTTTCTATTTTAATATTAATAATATTTCTTTCTATTTTTTATATTTTATTTTTTATTAAACAAGTAATGTTTTGTTACTGTTTGCTCAGTGTGGTTCCTCTCACAGTCCATTTTGCTTCATTGGTGTCTGTACCATGGCTGCTGCTTGGCTAACGCTTCTCTCTGTGCTGCTTTATATCTGTCTTTTCAACCCGATAGTAACAGATACAAAGTTCAGTTTTTCGGTGCGCTTGCCTAATCAATCAATCAGTCAGTCAATCAGTCTTTATTTGTATAGCGCTTTTTACAACTAATGTTGTCTCAAAGCAGCTTCACAGAAAAACACGGAGTCCATGTACAGACGTAGGAAAGGGAATCCGGGTCCAAGCCCCCGGTGAGCAAGCCAGAGGCACCAGTGGTGAGGAAAAACTCCCTTGAGTAAGAGCAAGAACCCTCGAGAGGAACCAGGCTCCAGGGGGGAACCATCCTCCTCAGGTCGATCCCAGTCACGTGACTGATAATACCTGTCTACATAACAGAGACTTGGGTTCACTGGCGTTTACAAGGGTCCGGGGTCTCGTGCCACACGACGGTCAACCATGTTGAGTCTACTCCATCATATGGCTCTGGATTTAAAGGGTTCCAGCATGTTCTCAAACGTCAGTATTAAAGTACGACTCTCTAGTTCTTCAGCAGAAGCCGCACACTGATTGTATTATCGCTTCTGATGTCTGGTAATGATCTTGTCCACCCCGGCCCTCCCACCACTCTCGCTGCATCAAATGCTAGCTTAGCGGTACAGGATCTGTGCTCTGAGGACTTTTGTACTTTTTGTAAAAATGTGGGCTTCTTGCATGTGAACGTTAGACGTCTATGACCTAAACTAGGTCAGCTAAAAGTGTGGGTCGAAAGTTTCAGTAGTCACTGAATCATGGCTACGTCATGGAGTTGCTTATCCTGAAGTAGATCTAACAGGCTGTATCGGGAAGACAGGTTATCTGCGGGGTGGCAATTTACGCCAAAGAACACCTTCAGTGTTGAGCTGCTTTGACCAAGTCCATACCCCAACAGTTAGAGTTACTGATCCTTGGTATTAAGTTATCAAATAACTCAGCACCTGCGTGCACCTTAATGACTGTAGGCGAGGCACTGGCTCCATTCACAAGATCTGAGTTGGTCTTACTGGGTGATCTAAACTGGGACGTGCTTAAACCACCTGACAAAGTAATACGACAGTTTGACTCTTTGAATCTTCATCAGGTTATATCACACCCTACCAGACCTGATCTCAGTACCCCAGGTAAGGCAACTCTGATAGATGTGGCTCTTACAAACTGTCCTCATATGTGACAGCACCACACGCAAGCAGCCAGGCACAGACACACAGAGGAGCTGAGCCGGAGGAGGCGGGCGTTTGATCGTTACTGTTAGGTTCAGCGTTCATGTGTGTGTGACAGACATGTGTATTGGACATTTATGGAATTACGGAACAAATCGCGTCCCGTATTGGTTCGATTCCGTATTTTACGGGACGGGTGGCAACTCTATGTACCACTCTGGTGTATTTAGCAATGATCTAAGTGATCACTGATTCAGTGCTTGTGTGTGTAAGACACATTATGCGAAGCTGCCAGTCAGAATCTGTAAGAAAAGACATTAAGCATTTTAACAAACATACGTGACTTGGCTGAAGTGAAATGGGACGGAGTCAGTTTGGTCCCCACTGTAAATGGAGCATGGAGCTTATTCAGAGACCTTTATTTCTGTTATTGACAGACACGCTCCTATTAACAGTCTGCGTGTTAATAACCGGGATAGCCCTCGGTTCACTCAGGACTTAGCTACTCCTCTACAACAGCAGAACGCTGCTTGGTGTAAAGCATGTTTATCAGGGTCCTCCTCAGATAGACTTGCTTTCCGTCAGGTACGGAACAGAGCTACTCGAGCAGTGCGTCAGTGCAAGGCTAATTATTTTAATGAGCAGTTTAAACGTTGTGGTTCTGATCCTAAACAGTTCTGGAAAACAGCAAAACGTCTTGAAAACAAACCCTCATCTTCACCTTAATCAATAAGATCTGATAACATTCTGATCACTGATTAAACATGTATCGCTAACACTTACAATCAGCACTTCATAGAGTCTGGACACACCCCCATGTCTGCCAATCACACTGTATCACATGGTGCACATGGTGTCCTGTAGCTTTAGGCTCGGCTTCTCCTCCATCACTGTCTCCTGCTATTACCCTTAGTGTTTCTGTACAGGCCATTACTGAGGCTGAAGTCCGGCGAGAACTACTTGGGTTAGATCCTAAAACGCCTGCAGGATCGGATGAGCTAGATCCTTTCTTTTTCAGAATAGCAGCCCCCATTACTGTCGCTCCTATATCAGATCTTTTTAACTTATCCATTTACACTGCTGAAATACCAACAGATCGGAAAACTGCTATTGTCCAGCCGATTTTTAGGAATGGTGACCAAGCTGACCCTAATTCTTACAGACCAATTTCCATCGTACCTTGTATTTCCAAGGTTTTGGAGAAACTGGTTAACAAACAGCTGAATGATTATCTAAACAGCAACAGTATTTTGTCAGGGACTCGGTCAGGCTTTGGGCCAGGTTATGGTTGAGTTACGGCTGTGTTAAAAGTGATCTCAGCGCTCCAGGATAGCTTCTTTCAAGTCCAGAGCGCCTTTGCTGCTCTTAAATTGTCTTTAAACATTTCTAAGACCAACATCATGTAGTTTGATCGGAAAAATGCTACGACCTCTTATAAATGTACCAAAGAATGAGCAATCCTGGAACAGGATCTAGGTATTTGGTTAGATAGCAATTTGTTTTTCAGTGATCATATCAACACCAAGACCAANTAAATTTGGTTAATAGTGGTGTCATGTGACTGAATGGTTCAGTCCTCCACTATTCAGTGTATAGTGTTTGCTGGATCTTGAATTTCCTATACTGCTGAAATACCCCAACACAGACTGATAGGAGAGTCTTAAACACGTGTGGTACCATGTGACCGGCGTTGCAAGTTGTAATTAAGATGTTAAATAGACCCTAAATAAAGGATTAATATGTTAATCGTGTATGTGTGTTATTAATATAAGTGTTTTAATCTCTAATATGTCACCAGCTGTTCTCAGACCCTTCTCAGCACTGCTGAAACACCTGGTAGAAGATGGGCTGTAGTCTAAACCATGAGCTATAGCCAGCAATCATAACATGGACCTGTATCTGTGCGGTTGGTTTGTGGAGGTGTGATGGGTCTGAAGGCTGTTCCATGTTAAGGGGGTTGGGTGGGCTGTTCTACACCAGCAGAAAGAAGAGTGGCCAGAGCCCAATCCCAGCAGGTACAGGTAAAAACAATTTTCTTCAAACTCTGCATTTAAAAAATTAAATGTCCAGTTACAATGAATTAATTGTGAAGTCTACAGGGAATCCCCCATGGAATTGTGCCAGGGAAGGCATCCACCAAATCTGGACCAACTGACCAATTCTTTGATGTAACAGTGTCTGAACATTGATGTGGCTACATCCAGAAACTTGTCCAGTACATGCCCAATCCAGGCCCAGCTGTTATTGGTGCTGGTGGAGGTACTACACACTGTTAGGTGTGGTTCAGTCACAGGGGGCTCGTTTATTGTTCAGTGAGCTCATGAATGTCATTTTAGTGTCATTAAATAATTACTACAGAAAGCAGCAGCTGAACAGTACACAGATTTCTCGTTCTGGTCATGTGTATGGCTGTGTGATTATCTATATCTCCAGGAAAGGAGGAAAAACATTCTCATATTTAAACTAAGTTTTTACTTTATAACCCTGTTTAAGACACACGCTGTACAGATTGTATGTACAGTCTGACTGCAGTGATGTGCCAATCATTTATCCCAATATTAAATACATAATAGACACATATGAAATAGAAAGAGAAGAGCTTTACTCCACAGAGTACTCTCAGAGTACACCAGAGCGTCCGGACAGAAGCCGCACAGCTGTTCAGAGTGCGGGAGGACTTTCAGACACAGAAACCGGATTCAGATTCTCACCACAGATTCTCTGTTGTAAAAAGCGCTGTATAAATAAATGTTGACTTGACTATTAGTTCTTTTTAATATCACCACCAAATTCAGTTCAGTGTTCAGTAATGTCTGAATTATGTGTGCACTTAAACCAGTGTTTGATGTTAGCTGAAAGTTCAGTAGCTGAATGTGTAGTCAGTAGATGAACATTTGAACAGCTACATTCTGACCAGTTCCTGAGGGAGAAGGCGGAGGGAGAAGGCGGAGGGAGAAGGCGGAGGGAGAAGTAGTTCCTATACTACACCATCACTTACAGCGGCGATTAGTTTGAGAGCTGGTTTACTCATCCGTCCTGCTAAATACATAAACAGACCATATCGATATTTGTGCACCTGAATTGATTCCTCAAAGTAAACACCGGGATCAGAAGTATTAATATTTAGGTATTGATCGGCTTCTAGCCCACACATTACTGTCCTCCAGTGACCCGGTTCTTCTCATACGGTGTCCAGTATAAGGGCTTCAGTTTGGGTATCTGGTCTTCCACTGAGAGGTGGAGCTTGTTCATCATCTCAGTAGCTGATTGGGGTGTGCTGCTGATTGAAACCATCCTAATCTGGTGTATTGTGGTTCTAGATCTTTAAGATATTGATGTGGGGATAGTCCATGTTCTTCCTTCTAGTGTCCAATGAAAAACATGAATCTCCATTTGTACTTTTCTGCATCATTTGAACACAGCAGCTGCTGTTTACACTGTGTGGGAATTTCATGATGAATGGACCAACAGAACCGGCCCAAAATCGCTTGGAAAAAAGTCTGGTTCTATTGACTTACATTCAAATGAAATGAGTTTTTGCCCTCTCCTGTAAAGTTACCATTTTGGAGATACTTGTTTTTCAGCAACGATATATTTCCTGTATTTCTCTGACCTGTAAAAGTGTAATTTAATGATGGTCCCTAACTACTGAACAGCACTCCACACTTTCTATCTGACCTGAGTCAAACATTTAGACTGAGTCTACATCTAGACTACTAGTGTTGCCTTTAAAACCTGTTATACTGCACTTCCTGTTTTTTATATGTATAGTGTTTAAATTAGACAGGAAGTGGACTTCATAAACATGAACAGATACAGAAACACAGAACAGAACTGTAAAAAGAGGAGGCGCACTTACAGGAGCAACAATAGAATAACCAAAACAACCCTGTATTCCCCATAATTAACAATGGCACCATTCCTTTCCAGGTGAATAGTAAGTTAATTTTAATAGTTTAATCTGGCCCACTTTACTGGACTCAGTGGAGTTTACTGGAAGCTGTGAGTGAAAATGTTCTGCTGGTCCGGTTGGAACCGAGCAGGTGGAACGTTAGCGTGACCGCAGACAGTGAGCTAACATGGAGAACATTCCAGAGATGGGAAAGCTGGTCGTATCCAGGTGAGTCTGGGTAAAGCAGGTAGATCACTGGATCAAACAGCACTTTAAACCTCTTTATATCACTTTATTTAATATCAGCTCAGTTATGAGAGGCGGATCACATTCAGCAGATCACTCAGCTGTTAGAACCTGATAAAAGAGAGCAGGGTTCTAGATTAACTGCACTGAGAATATGGGTGAAGGATCTGTTGGATTGTTCTAAGATGGCCATAAAAAGGAAATGAAAGTGGATTATTGTAGATTATTGTAGAAAATGATGAAGAGTTTAAAGGTATATTAATGTATTTTGCTGTATAATGAACCATAAAATAACGAGGGACAGTTTTTGGTACTAACAGTGAAATTATTACTGAGATGTACAGAACTGTGTTTTATGATGGTGTAAGACTGAAGATTCAGTGAAAGACATTTACCAGCTTTAAAATAGTTTAAATCAGAGTTTATTTTAAACACACAGTTTGATACCTGGTACTCAGAAACCCCCGTTAGAACTGAGGAGCTGTACGTGTGGTTAAAGGGTTAGAGGGTTTTGGACCCCTGTCAGCATTAATTAATTAATATTAAGATCATATTTATTATTTTTAATTGATGTGGTTAATATACTGTGAGTCAGTTCAGAGGTACTAGGACTATCTAGACTAGTTCAGTGGGTACTTCCTGTTTAGATCAGTTCACTTCCTGTGGTGGTGAGAATCAGATACTGAACTGTGGTTGGTTCAAACTTGGCTTTAAAGGGATCTTCACCTCCAGACCTTCACACCTGGACGTCAGATCAGATCTTCCACTTCTGGGTTCTTGTGTTCTGAGTTCTGATGGTTCTCCTGAGGTAAATTCTCACCTCTGTACTGTTCTTTAGCTCCCCTCAGTGGAGGAACTCTACACTGCACAGTGCTCTTCAGGTAAGACTTTGGGTGACGTGTGTCTGCTCTCCTCCACCCTTCACTTCTTCACCCTGCACCTCATTATGGTTTGGTAAATACCTGAGGTTATTACTTATTACAGTTCCACACCATATACAAGATCTGCAGTTTACCTTTACACAGACCTTTACACATCGCCATTACAACTTTAATGATCTAGATTCAGTGTTCAGAGTTCGTGGCAGGGACATGAGCTAGAGCTGAGGTTAGAATAGGTACTTACCTCGATGGTTGTGATGATCCTGATGTCTGCCGGGTCCGTGGAGGTCCTGGGGATATCGGTAAAGTGTACCTGTAAATAGAAATAGATGAATGTGATTTCATAAGCTAGCTAACATTGAAAGTCTGTATATGCAGTTTGTAAATATTCGGAGTGTGTACACTGTACGTCTATATGGTCATGTGATTTCTGTAAGGTCATTCTGAATTCTCAATACGTCTTATCTGATTTCTCCTGTCGTGGGATTGGTCGCTGGGTCCTATAGGGGAGGGGCCTCCTAAGTAAAACAGGATGAAGAGAAAAGGGTGGGAGATTTAGATTTGGGAGGAGAAAGAGGCTGGTGTAGCTTCACACCTACAGCCCCGTAAACTGCCTTAGTCTACATTGAGGTAACTGGTAACCTGGTTTAGGTTTTAATCTCGCATCGTGTACGTAAATAGTGTTAATAAATGGGAGCACTGGGAACCTGAGCCACACGTCTGTCCTCTATGCAACCCTCCGGACCGGGGCAAACTACCGACACACTTCCTCACACAGTTGTGTTTCTTTATCTAGAACCAGAAAGCCTGGGATGCTGTGAAATGAAAATGAAACAGATTGTGATGTGAAAATGATTAAAAATTCTATATTAAATAGAAAATAGTAGAAAATATCAAATGTTGAAACTAATTTTTTTATGGCTTTAATAATATATGATCATGTTGATGTTGATGCAGTGGTAAGACTCAGTAAAGTACAGGTTGGTGTTCAGCTCTGTGTTCATCTCTACTATTAACACTACTCTGTAAGTGTTTGGGAACTGAGGAGACGATTGCTGGAAGTGAACTGTTTTCATTCCTGCTTGATATCAGTTTCCAGCTGCTCCACAGTTCGGAGTCTCCTTTGTCCTGTTTTCCTTCCATAATGCTCCAGATCTTTACAGTGGGTAACCGGATGGTCTGGATTATTCTGGACAGGCAGGTCAGTTCAGCACCCGGACTCTTTTCCTACGGAGCCACGCTGCTGTAATACCTGGGATGTGTTACGTCTGACATAGAGCCAACACCATAAGAACATCGTACGGACAGTGAAGCATGGTGGTGGTAGTGTAATGGTCTGGGGCTCCTTTGCTTCTGCAGGACCTGGACGACTTGTCATCACTGATGGCATGATGACCGTGAATTCTACTCACCACCAGAGGGGATCTTAACCCCGTGGGAGACTCTGGACCCTATCAGCATATAACTACATGTACAGAGTTCAGCTTTACGATGGACACGCTCTCCAGCCTGAGAGCGGAACATCACTAACTCTGTCTTTAGATCAAAGAACAGAAATAGATCAGAGGAGGAGCTTCACCTCATATCACCACCATCATAACTGAACCTTCTGTCTCTGCAGTGGCAGCGTGTTCACCTGTGATGTGTGGTAGTAGGTTTGGATATGATGGAGATGAGATGGTCTTCACAGTGAGTCACACTGATACACTGCTGACCACACTTAGACCTGTTTCTGAGAATCCAGAGTGAAACAGGAAGTGACTCTGAGCTAAAGGGAGGTGTGGTGGTAAAGACAGACCATGAAGTGTGGAACTCGTCTTCAGTGTCTGTCAAGTTACGCCACTTGTTTCACCAGTCCGGTAGGAACCCGCTCCAGCCTCTGCTGTAACTTGATAAAAGCCTTGGCCAACTACAGGGAGTTTCGGCACAACTCAATAAACCAGTTTTGTATTCCTTCTTGAGTTATTTATTGAAGGATTTCTTATCACACTCAGTGGGATAAGTAGTTAGGTTTATGATTAGGTTGAAAACCTTAATGGTACAAAAGAAAGACAAACAGAAACAGAGCTTCAATTACTATACATTCATCTCAGCCTAAACAGCCTTTAACTTCTTATCAGCACCCAAACTGAACAAGATACTATATTACAAAGAACACAGTATTGAGCCGAATATAACATGGCTAACTCCCCTGCTAGCTGCAACTTGCGTGTGAGCTAGCTTCCACAGCGCTACACCATTTAGCATGTCTACACCTATAAATGCTAACTAGTAAACACCAAGTAAAATTTTAAGTCTTTCACCAGTGGTATCCCGGTAGATGCCCAGTAGGTGGAGCTTGTTGTCTTTTTTATTTTAATCACAGTTCAGTCTTAGGATACTGCTTCTCTTGCACCATCCTCTAGAGGCTTCAACAGTGCCCCCTCCAAAAGTGAAGCACAAGATTGTAAGGCACTCTTTTTGTGCGTGAAGCACAACACTGCAAGGCGCTCTTTTCAGCTTCAAAATAAAAGTCCTCTACATTTAAAATCTGGCAGCACA
>CM067480.1:33143500-33165477 GCA_034552555.1 Semaprochilodus insignis | reverse complement strand
AATTTAGACTGATATGATCAATATTTATTGAGCTACACATACAGAAGTCTGTCTCTCAGTATGGCGTCGGGCCGCCGTGTTTGCTAACCCAACACGCCAGACGTCTCGGCATGGAGCTGTAGAGGTTCCTAATGGAGTCCTGTGATAATCCATCCCATGCAGCTTGAATATCCTCACACAGTTCCTGTAGATGGTGCGGTAGGGGTGGAGGTGGAGTGACACCAGGCCTTCTGGACGTGTGACGCGTGACAACAAACCGTTCATCTTGGCGCTGACCACGGTGCCTCCACACACGGATTCGTTGGTCGTCTCCACCAAGACAAAAGCGGGACTCCTCACTGAAGATGACCCGCTGCCGTTCTGAGTCACTCCATGACAGTCTGGTACGACACCATTGCAGTCGTTGGTGACGGTGACGTGGTGTTAAGGACAGTCGTGGTAACGGTCTGCGTGCATGTAGTCCTGCGTGGTGCAGCCGTCTGACAATGGTGCTGCACTAACAGGATGACTCATGGAGGACACCACTGCTCGCTGGATGTCTGTAATCGTGGCTGTTGGGTCAGTCAGGTACAGAGATAAGACCCGTCCTTGTTTACGTCACGTGCGGTCAAGTGTGAAACTTGAATCATTAGCATGTCTCACCATGTCAAACCTACACACCAAGTTTCACTCCTGTCTCTGTTTGTGCAGCTGTTCCTCTGACAGTGAGTGTAGTTGGGATGATGTTAGCCAGTATGCTAGTTAGCACAGCAGCTGTTCTAGCTAAAATAGTTAATCTAGCTGAATGTTTAGTAAGTCATGGAACTTCTTCTGTATTAAAAAGATTCGCTAAAGATTCGGGACGTGACTCTGACTCAGAAATGGACTTCTGAGAATCTCTGTCTGATCCCAAATGAACCTGAAGTTGTTCTCGTGTCTCTAAAAGGTTCCGAAGTCTGGAGACGACACGTACTCAGCTCTGAACTCCACTACAATGTCCTCTGATTACGACACTCTCACTGTAGCTCAGGTGAGTGTATGTGTGTGATGCTGTGTGTGTGTGTGTGTGAGTAATGGGTGTGTGTGTTGGTGTGTGTGTGTGATGGTGTGTGTGTGTGATGGTGTGTGTGTGTGTTGGTGTGTGTGTGATGGTGTGTGTGTGTGTTGGTGTGTGTGTGATGCTGTGGGTGTGTGTGTGTGTGTGTGTGTGTGTGTGATGGTGTGTGTGTGTGTGTGTGTGTGATGGTGTGTGAGTGATGGTGTGTGTGTGTGTGGGTGTGTGTGTGTGTGTGATGGTGTGTGAGTGATGGTGTGTGTGTGTGTGTGTGTGTGTGTGTGATGGTGTGTGATGGTGTGTGTGAGTGATGGGGTGTGTGAGTGATGGGGTGTGTGTGTGTGTGNGTGATGGTGTGTGTGATGGTGTGTGTGTGTGTGTGTGATGGGGTGTGTGTGTGTGTGTGTGAGAGTGTGTGTGATGGTGTGTGTGAGTGTGTGTGTGTCTGTCCATGTGTTCCGTCTAGGTCGAGGTTGATGGTGGTTCTAAGGTCTGTTGTTCTGCAGGTTCTACCTCCTCAGCCAGTGATGAAGATCTCCAGAGAAGGAGAACTACCAGCTGTGTCCATCTCTTCATTCACCTCTATAGTTCCAGCACTATGGACAGAACAGAGACATACGGGAGGACTCTGAGGATTAGATAAAGGTCCGAACACATCAGATGGTCTCCTGGAGTAGGAGTTGGAGTGATTTGGCCGTTTTTGGCTGATAAAACTAAACATCGATTTGTCATATGGCTGTGAAGACACCAGTTAGAAGAGGATCCGGTAGCATCTGGTTTTTCTCCTATCCGTTGGGACTGGTCCCCTCCCTCTAAGGTCAGGAGGCTCGACCCTCAAGCCCCTGGAACAAAAGAGGAGGTCCTGTGCAGCTCTTTATGCAATCTTGCTTGAACAAGTAATACCTCCGTTGAAGATGGGGATGACCTCCCCCTGAACTGGTCATGTACCCTCGGTGACCCTGGAGGCTCTGGTACCATGTGCCCAACATCCTGTTTGCTAATGGCCCCGAGATAAGACCCAATTTAGGACTTGGGAAACGGCCTTCAAGAAGGGGACCCTAATAAAGTCCTAAACCCCTCCAGAAACTCAGCAGGGTCAACACAGACCTTCCGGTCTAAGGGGTCTTGCCACAGAGACCCCCGTGACTTGCGACTGCAAACTCAGCAGTTTGTCAACACCGGACTTCCTGCAGCCCCTTAGAAACGCAGACTCTTAAGAAGTACCAGACGAGTTCCCTCCATAATCAAACGACGTTAGAATTGTTCTGTTAAATGTTGTTAATGTTTGTTAAAGCGTCAGCTTCCAGTTCAGTCCCAGTCAGGATCCGTTTAGAACTGTCCTTTGAAGGTGTTCTCCTCCGGTCTATCTCTTTACCTGGGATCTAGTTTCTTTAATCACCATTAGTATTAACTTTCTTCATGCTTTACCATTTTAGAAGTAGTTAGAATATCACATGTGTAGTCGTAGTTATTGGACCTGTGTTGACTGAGTCATGATTTAAAACACCATCATCATGAATTATGTTTTAAATCATGGATATTAATTTACTGTATCCTCTGTTTGTGTTACTAAATGCTTTGCTGTATTCCCGTGTGACCTCTTAGGATTGTTAAGGTTAATGAGTGGTTGAAACCCTAATGCAGAGTGGGTATACTTATTAGCCTCAGGACATATAGAATGTATAAGGCTTTAGATTATTTAATTTTATTATTTCTATATTTTGATTAACCACAATATGCGATCATTCTACATATGAACTGCTGGTTTTATTAATGATACAGCCAGGTGCTCAAACGTATGAGGATACTTAAGACACTCTTGTGGAAGAATGAGCAGACTAATGCATATTCATGAGAATGTGACCACGGACCCCTCCTAGTTCCGCCTCTAGGGGCCCGTACTTAAACTCAGGTCACACAGAGAAGTTAGTTCAGTTTGGGTTCAGTTTTAGTTCAGTTCCCAAAGAGTTCGAGTTCTCCTTGAGGCTCGAGTCCCTCATGGGCTCACTTCGATCTTAGGAAAGCTGAAGACCACGCTCCCGTACTCCAAGATGACGCCCCGTGGAAGAGGGGTCCTCTAGAAGCAGAGTCTCTTCAAAGGAGCCTTCCAAAGAAAACAAGGCGTAGCCAGACACGAGGTCCGCTTACCTGACTACAGAGTCACCGACCAGATAAGCCCGCATCAACTGCCAGATGCCAGAACACGTGACCCAAGACGGGTCCAACCCAAAGCGAAGAAAGGCTGCACGCCGGCCCACTCCACGGAAAGACAGCCAGCGGCCCAGCCAGCGCTGCCCATGAGGTGCCATCACTGCCAGCCCAACCGCTTGGGTCAACGGACCACCTCCCTCGACCAGGCCAGACTGCACTCAGCCCCTCGCTTCCTGAACTTCACTTCCTGGGCTTCCAGTAAGGTGACACACCCAAAACCCACTTCTGTGGTCCAGTCCTCAGTGCTGAGCTTATTGATGCTGTGTTTTTGATAATATGGTCTTAGATTAATAGGTGCGTTCAGATTTCTGCTCCAGCTCTGTTCATTCTACCCCACAGAGCTTCCTCTGAGTTCCAGTAAACTCATGTAGTCTCCTGAAGTGAATGTGATGAATCTGGACTTCCTGTTATGCGTATATTAACCCCCCTTATCAGTTCATGTTTATTAGACTTGTTATTAAATGTGCTGTAAATAAACTGCTTTCATTAAACTAGTCTGGATATGTGACTCAATATTGTGACGAGCGTGCAGATCACTAGATGCCTCGTTAACGAACTCTCACCCTGAGATTGGATCAGATGGCAATTATGGTTTGGGCTTAAATTAAGCTAAACTATGCCCTCTAATATCCTGTTAATTAATTAATTAATTATACCCATATCCCCCTACAGAGTGGTGGTCTCAGATCAGTCACAGGAGCTTTTCTACATCAGGTGTCTTTCTTCCCTGGTCTGCTTCATATACCATGATGCTGAATGAAACACAGACAGGAATCGGTTCTGATGGTTCAGTATCAATCAGCTGTAGATTCTTTGAAGATGCTTTTAAATCCTGTGGTATCAAATTTCAGTCTGTAGATTCGGGTTTAGTGTTATACTGTTTCTCGTTCTGTCGGGTCGGCGGGTCTGTTATTGGCTCTGTTACCTGCATTGTTCTGATTGGTGCAGCTTCTGTTCTCCTGTTTAATGAACAGGTGAGAGATTCCTGGATGGATCTGCTGACTGTTACCATCACAACCATCGTCAGCTTCCTTATTTCGGTTCTGCTCCCAGATTAGTGTAAACGGGATCCAGAATGAAATGTAGGACATGTAGAATCCAGACTAATCAATAACTCAGATAATCCAGGAACTCCTGAAACTCTCTCCTACAGACCTGACGCTCATCATCACCACCGTACATCACACAGTCAGGGTCAAACACCCGAACACTTTAATATGATCCAGGAAATACCAGGTGTAGTTTATGATCAGTTCCTGAATCATTACCTGAACATCAGATCAAAGGAGTTGGAGTGTTGGGATGGTGGATGCAGCAGATGTTTGTTCTGCACACAGTGATGTTCATACTGAGCCTCCTGATAACCAACACCAGGACTGGTAACGTTGTCTGTAGTGCGGTGTTGTACCTTTATTGTTTCATCTGTGTAGTACAGAAATACTTCGGTTCTGGTTTCAGTTCAGTAGAACTTCTGGACTGATTGGGGGGGGTGGATGGGGCACTAGGGGCGTGTTCAGATACGGCTCCTAATTGATCGGTGGATTAATTTCAGTTTCTTTTCCACATTTCTTCATATTTATTTGAACTTTGGTTTCTGTTGTATTCAGAACGTTCCAACATCACATTGTGTATGTGGTGTCGTCTGATATGGCGGCTACGCGACTAAAGTCGGAGCCATCTCGCACGGGCCGTGGTAAGACCATTTCACCACAACCTGAGGATGCTGGCCCGGGGGGCAGTCTGAGCCACGGGTCGTTCCAGAAAGCGATAAGCCGGGTCAAGAAATATCTGGGAAGACTGACGGTCTAACCGCTGAGCTTCGTTCTTCCACTGACTCACTGACAAAGAGGATCGATGGTCACAACCAGGTTCTGACTGGACTTTCACAGACGGCCTCCTCTCACAGCGACGCTACGACCAAGATGGAGTCGTCTCTACTTACGCTCCGCCCAGAAGTCAAGGCTCTAACTACAAAGTGTGAGGACTTAGAAGGGCGGCAGAGACGGAATCACCTCCGGAGGGAATCGAAGGGCCTCGTCCAGCTGAATTTGTTAGCGAGCTATTGTAAGAGCTGCTGCAGCTGGAGCAGAAACCCACATCAGACCGGGCACACAGATCTCTCCTGGCTAAACCCAAAAGCGATGAGCCCCGACGGCCTTTTGTGATCAGACTGCATCTCTACCAGACCCGCGAGTTGATTCTGCGGCGGGCGAGAGAGGTCTCAGCCCTACAACACCAAGGGAAGGGACCGTCTGTCCTTCCTGATTTCACCAGCTCCGTGGATAAGAAACGGGCCGAGTTCAGCAAAGTTAAGCGCCAGCTCCGGGATTACACGGGGACCAAGTTTGGGCTCTACTTTCCAGCAGAATTCAGGATCTCTCTCCCAGACGGACGAGTGCGTAAGTTCGAGGACCCGCTGGCTGCACGAGAGTTCATACACCAGGACTTAAAGTCCCTAGCAACGGTCACTATCGCAGGTGGGAAAGACTGAACTGGAACATGTAGGTGCGCAGCTCGGTACCGTCTGGTGGACGTGGTACGGACGTGTAATTCCAGGTAGAACTTTGGTGCGTTAAGTACAGTTCTGTAATTGTTTTAACCGTCCGTGTTCTGATAAAGCTGCAGTTCTTTGCTGGTTATGAGGTTACGGTATTTCTGCTATTTTTATTTTTACTGGTGTAGAAAATTGTGTTTATGGCGTGTCATTATGATCCACGTGCCCTAAAGGAACCGGTGTTAGGGAGTGTTCAGTTGGTCTGGCCATCCTTTAATACAGGGGAGATACGTCAGCAGGGAGGTGGGGTTACAGGGTGGGGAGCAAGATGGTTGTTTCAGGAAGCTTAGGTTCCTAGAAGTCATCCTACAAGCTCCTCAGCAGCGTCTTCTTACCTGCTACTGTTTCCTTCTTTCTGTTTCTCCGTTCTGTTTCACATGATCCTTCATTTTACTAAATCCTCCAACTTTCCATCATCATCGTGTTCTGATCTGTATTTGCACTATTAGCTGGAACGTTAAAGGTCTTAACCACTGCATCACCTGCAGCTCGGAGCCCGGATGACCTTTCTGCAGGAGACACACTTGAAGAATGAGACCATAATGAACTCCGTAAAGGCGGGTAGGTCAGATATGTCACAGCACACTTAATGCTAAAGCTAGAGGTGTAGCCGTTCCAGTACATAAAGCAGTTCCATTCAGGGCTTCCGATATTCCAGCAGACCCGTGTGGGAGGTGTGTTGCGGTCGCTGGGAGAGTTTATAATACCTGTGTTACTGTAGTTCATATCTGTGGCCCTAACTGGGATAATGACACGGTTATACCAAACTTTTCTTTCTGTCTCCTCCACCTTTTTATATTATTTAATATTTTTAATACTATTTTTTTTTCTTGTTTAATTTTGTGAAGTGTATGTGTGTATACTCTGTGAACCTGAACAGTGGATCTTATTCTAGATATTGTTTTTCTCTCCAGTGTCGTTCAGTGTTAAAGTAAAATAGACAATAAAAAGATCCACTCAGAAAGAAATTCTGGACTGACTGAACAGGAGCAAAGAGGGAGCACAGGAGAGGAGGAGGAGGAGGAGGTGCACCTACAACAGCAGTAATAACCTCCCTGGACATGAAGAGCCCCCTCTGTGCTGTTCCGGGGGGGTTCTGTGGAAATGGGTTCTGGTTGAGGTGACAGTAGATCTGAACCACAGTACCTACACTGAGCTGCTGGAGAACCAGATTTCCCCTGTAGCTCATCATCTTACTGAGGAACATCACATGCCTATCCCGGTATTCCAAGATGACAGTTCCGGTTTTCATAGGGCTGCAGATGTGACTGACTGGCATGATGAACATTCAGGAACGTTCACACATCTGGACTGGCCCACACAATCCCCAGATTTGGATCCACTTGGAAACCTGTGGGAACTACATGGATCACCAGGAAAACTCCAGGGAAGGCATCCGCCAAATCTGGACCAGCTGACCGATTCTTTGATGGAGGAGTGTCTGAACGTTGATGTGGCTACATCCAGAAACTTGTCCAGTCCATGCCCAATCCAGTCACAGCTGTTATTGGTGCTGGTGGAGGTACTACACGCTGTTAGGTGCGGTCCAGTCACAGGGGATTGTGTTTGGTATGGTGGGCTTACATTTTACATGGTACCTTATTGTGCTGGTCCGATGTCATCCAGTATGGGCTCCTTTTATTCAGTCACTGCTCCCCTTCAAACAGCCCGAGATCACCACTGTCTGTCCACAAGGTCTCTCTGGTCAGAACAGGACCAGGACTGGACTCTTCTGGTTGATACGGGATTGGAAATGTTGTTCACCGGTGATTCCAGCACAGTGTTGAGTCCTTGGAGAAGTTCCTTTGCGAGTGACCAGTCGAGGACACACAGGCCCTCAGACTCAGTAGGCAGTAGACCACCACTTTCCTTTCACTCTGGGTCGTTCTGGTTTGGCACTGCACCGTCCTCCAGAACGGGTTAGAACCTGTAAAGTACACTGAAAACGAAAGCAGCTGCTGTCCGGTTCCCAGTCCTACAACTCCAAACAGCTCTGACTCTGTAAATGGTTCAGGAGCGACACACTTTACACCAAACTAATCTGAGTGTTTCATTAAAATCAGAACCAGAAAATCATTTACCAAACCCAGTGGAGCCCCGTTAATGTGTGGGAGGTGTTGGGGCTATGGGGGGTGTGGTGTGGGTCTGTATATGGACCATGAATAGAGACTGTACGGTTAGAAGTGACCCGCCTGATCTCCAGCCGCTTCAATGGTGCCGAGTGTCGGTTCTCCTGAGCTGCTATTCTGATAGAAGACCATTCGGTTCCATGTGCAGCGTGTCCCGCGTCTTATTCTCCACCACCGTCACAACAGTAAATTCATCCAGGAGATTTAATATCCAGATCATCACCAGATTAAATAATCTGACTGAATCAGTCTTAGTTACTCAGGAACACGGCCACTCAGTGGTAAAGCCAGAAACACAGTCAGTCTGTAATACAGTCCGAAAATACAACTTTAACCCCGCCCACAAAAAGATAATACATCTTTAACCCCGCCCACAACAAGATAATACATCTTTAACCCCGCCCATAACAAGATAATACAACTGTAACCCCGCCCACAACAAGATGATACATCTTTAACCCCGCCTACAACAAGATAATACATCTTTAACCCCGCCCACAAAAAAGATAATACAACTTTAACCCCGCCCACAACAAGATAATACATCTTTAACCCTTGCCCATAACAAGATAATGCAACTTTAGCCCCGCCCACAACAAGATTATACATATTTAGCCCCGCCCATAACAAGATAATACAACTTTAACCCCGCCCACAACAAGATTATACATCTTTAACCCCGCCTATAGCAAGATAATACATCTTTAGGTCTCTCCCAGCATGATGATGCTTTTTAGCCCTGTCAGTGAGAGGTTTTCCCCGTTTAGCTCCGCCTCTTTATCAGTTCTTCTTTAGCCCCGCCTCCGTATCGGTTCTCCCCGGTTATCTCTGCCTCCTCAGCGGTTTTCCCCCTTTGGCCCCGCCTCCTCGTCAGTTCTTCTTGTTTATACGTGCCTCTTTTACAGTTTAGTCCATTTGGTCCCGCCTTATTATCGTTTCCCCCATTAGCCCCGCCTCCTCGTCAGTTCTTCCGGGCGTCCTTTACAGTTAAGCCCATTTGGTCCCGCCTTCTTATCGTTTCCGTCATTAGCCCCGCCTCCTCGTCAGTTCTTCCGGGCGTCCTTTACAGTTTAGCCCATTTGGTCCCGCCTTCTTATCGTTTCCCCCATTAGCCCCGCCTCCTCATCGTTCTCCCCGTGTAACTCCGCCTCCTGATCGGTTGAGAGTTGCCGCTCAGTTGTGTCTGTGGGTCGCGCGCTCTGTGCTATGGACGGACAGTGAGGAGTTAGCTTAGCACCTAAAACACACAGTTCTACAGAAAAGTCGTTTTAGGACTCAAAACTAGAAATAACACCAACAGAAGAGCTTAATGTTGATCAGAAGTTCATCACACGGTTCATCAGGAGATCTGGGGGAGTTTATTTCACTGTTTCTCCTCAGAAAAGGAGAATCTGTGTGTTAGCGTTCAGTAGCTCATCACGCTAATACCTGTTAGCCTTACTGTCAGGACAGCTGAGTGTAGAGATGATCTAACTCAGCTAAACGCTGATAGAACCCACTAAACCCTCAGTACTGACCCACTTTACTGGACTCAGTGGAGTTTACTGGAAGCTGTGAGTGAAAATGTTCTGCTGGTCCGGTTAGAACCGAGCAGGTGGAACGTTAGCGTGACAGCAGACAGTGAGCTAACATGGAGAACATTCCAGAGATGGGAAAGCTGGTCGTATCCAGGTGAGTCTGGGTAAAGCAGGTAGATCACTGGATCAAACAGCACTTTAAACCTCTTTATATCACTTTATTTAATATCAGCTCAGTTATGAGAGGCGGATCACATTCAGCAGATCACTCAGCTGTTAGAACCTGATAAAAGAGAGCAGGGTTCTAGATTAACTGCACTGAGAATATGGGTGAAGGATCTGTTGGATTGTTCTAAGATGGCCATAAAAAGGAAATGAAAGTGGATTATTGTAGATTATTGTAGAAAATGATGAAGAGTTTAAAGGTATATTAATGTATTTTGCTGTATAATGAACCATAAAGAGTAACGAGGGACAGTTTTTGGTACTAACAGTGAAATTATTACTGAGATGTACAGAACTGTGTTTTATGATGGTGTAAGACTGAAGATTCAGTGAAAGACATTTACCAGCTTTAAAATAGTTTAAATCAGAGTTTATTTTAAACACACAGTTTGATACCTGGTACTCAGAAACCCCCGTTAGAACTGAGGAGCTGTACGTGGGGTTAGAGGGTTTTGGACCCCTGTCAGCATTAATTAATTAATATTAAGATCATATTTATTATTTTTAATTGGTGTCGTTAATATACTGTGAGTCAGTTCAGAGGTACTAGGACTATCTAGACTAGTTCAGTGGGTACTTCCTGTTTAGATCAGTTCACTTCCTGTGGTGGTGAGAATCAGATACTGAACTGTGGTTGGTTCAAAGCAGGCTTTAAAGGGATCTTCACCTCCAGACCTTCACACCTGGACGTCAGATCAGATCTTCCACTTCTGGGTTCTTGTGTTCTGAGTTCTGATGGTTCTCCTGAGGTAAATTCTCACCTCTGTACTGTTCTTTAGCGCCCCTCAGTGGAGGAACTCTACACTGTACAGTGCTCTTCAGGTAAGACTTTGGGTGATGTGTGTCTGCTCTCCTCCACCCTTCACTGCTGCTCTGATTATGAAGTATGAACAGGTGTAGCTTCACAAGATCCTCTAGAAGGACTGAATTCATAAATACAGCTTATTGATCACCAATCAGTTCATAATGTAAGAATGGTGATGCTGTTATTTACAGTGTTGGAGGCTCCACACTGCTGGTGGTACACTGTAATCAGTCACCACCTTCACCGTGAAATTATAAAGACCTCTTCAACTCCTACTGAAGGGTCACTGTGACAGCTCAGTCGCTCTGAAGTGTTGGTCATGTGACTGAAGGTGTGAACTAGCACAAGGTTAATTTTTCTCTGACTGTGCAAGAGAAGCTCTTCTCACACTCGTCTTGTGACTTCCTGTTCCATCACCAGTTCTGCCTCACTTGTATACCCATGTACAGAACCGAGCAGCTAGAAGGTCTTAGAAAGCAGCACACGGTACCGGGTTCTAAAGAGATTCACATGCAGACACACGTACCTCTGGCATAGAGCCAACACCGTAAGAACATCATATGGACAGTGAAGCATGGTGGTGGTAGTGTAGTGGTCTGGGGCTCCTTTGGTTCTGCAGGACCCGGACGACTTGTCACTGATGGAACAATGAATTCTGCTCTCTAACAGGAGAATGTCCGCCCGTCAGTTCGGGACCTAAAGCTCAGGTACAGCTGGGTTATGAAGAAGGTCCTCACAGTGAGTCACACTGATACACTGCTGATCACACTTAGATCTGTTTCTGAGAGTCCAGAGTGAAACAGGAAGTGACTCTGAGCTGAAGGGTGGTGTGGTGGTAAAGACAGACCATGAAATGCGGAACTCGTCTTCAGCGTCTTTGCTGACTTTCTCTCTGGTGGGATTATAACAGGTCATACGTGCAGGAGAGTGAGGAGCTTCTGGACCTTCTGGACCTTCTGGTATCCGCTTTGTTTGAAGAGTGACGCTGCCATGTTTTCCCAGAGGTCAGCTAATATTCCAGCAGCAGTGATCCTGATTTTACTGGCAGGTAAACTTCACCTTTCTGTACATTCTGCTCTTAATGTGCTCCTGTTCCACAGCATTGATCTCCACCTGTGTAGGATTAACCTGCCCAGACTAAACACCCTTCAGCATAGAACAGCTACAGTCCATCCGAGTGTTTCTACACTGTACACCGTTCAGCCCCAGGAAGGTCCTGTAGGACTAACAGCAGGACTACAGCAGCTACAGATTAACAACTGATACCATTTTATAATCTCCTAAATTTACAGACAACATTCAGACCGACTGCAGCTTTAGGATAAAGATCTCCTTCATCAGAGATTATCAGGGTGGTTAATCTGGAGTCAGCTCTCTCTGTTTTAATCTGGAGTCAGCTCTCTCTGTTTTAATCTAGGGTCAGCTCACTCTGTTTTAGTCTGGGGTCATCTCCTCTGTGGTTATGAGCTCTCCACATGTCTTCACATATCTGTGTGTAACTTTTAGTTCTATTAACGGGTGGAAACAGTCAGAAACTGTACCTAAGTGACAATAAATACTGTGTTAAAGTTACGAGTTTAGAGATCAAATATACTGCAGTAAACGATACAGTGTTTCCACATTAAAACATTTAAAAGTGACCACAGATGAAATATTGTGGCGACGGTTAATTACAGGGCTGGTATTATGGAAAACTTATTTTCTCTATTACTTTTGGACATTAAGAGTTTGATGCAATCAGAGTTTCAATATATACCGTTAACTTCACTGTACAGACAGTACTTATATGGAAACTACACCGAACACAGTCTGTGTTTACAATTTGTCTTTATTATCTCAGTAATATTTTATAATAATTTTATTCAGCCCGTTATAGCCCTGTCCATTAATTCTACAGTGTATAATTAAAGGCACAGTAAGCAAGGCAGTCTGTTTAATGGTAATGGATAAAGAGAATTTGGAAAATCATCATGTAGAAATGAGTTATGGCTGAAATTACACAAATGAACCCAGAACAACACAGCACAACAAAACTGCAGGATATGGACCCTGTAAAAGTTTTCTCTTGTTTGACTTGAACACAGAATAACCGCATGGTTACAAGCAATTTTAAAACGTACTGTCACTGTTGGAACAAAACCTTGCATCTCCAAAACATCAGTCCAAGTAATCCTGGACTATTTTTATTGGCCCATTCATCATTAGATTATGAAAATAATGTAAAAGGCTGTTAATGATTTCAAATTATGTCAAAATACGGAAAACTAATATTGAGATACAGGGTTTTGTATCTCATCATCGCCATATGTGCAGCAGTCACAATGCTGGACTTGTGACGTCAAGTAGGGTGAATTAAATCCAACAGGTCACACTGCAGCTTCTTTCCTGCTCAATACAACAGATAAACCAACTACTCATCTACAAGAGAGTCTGTCCAATATTATTTTTACTCCAATTTATTTATCTACAGTTAGGAAAAGTAAACTACTCAAAGTCCACAGTCTTACATACCATGCACATGCAGCTGAACCGTAAACACGTTACCGCTGTAGAACTAAACTGGAGGTTCCGTGAGAGCGCGCCCTGCTGTTTATCAGAGCCTCACCGCTCCTCAGTTTCAGTTTCCATTTCCCAAACCCTTTAACAGAACATTACTCCTCCTAGTAAACAGCCCCACATTCAGTCCACCTCCTCATTACTCACCTCCATCACTGTAATACTGTGCAGTTTCCATCAGCACTAGCACATGACGGTAATAAGAAGGGGGGTGGAGGGTGGAGATGGTTGAGGTGGTGTATCTGCAGGGTCTGGGATTTGTAAACTCTGTTAGAATAAAAACCTCCCAGTGAAAATGCTCCGTCTTATAGTGGAGACTATCAATGTTATAGTGTTTACCATTAAAGATTGTTTGTGCTCCTAAAAACTCATTTAAAAAGTCATGTTTCCATCCTTCCATATTTTTATTTTGTATGCAGATGTTCTTTTCTGTAATCATTACCTGATATATCACAGAAAAAATCTCAAAGTCTCATATCCTGCAGCCCTAATCACGATCATTGTGACCAAAGATACCCCTTCTATCAGTTTTATGGAGGTGTTGTTCAAATGTGCACTGAAAACTATAGAATTATTATATTCTACTGATTGTAGAAACATTATAATAAACTCAGACATTATCTTCCAGTGAAAACCCCCGTCAGATGTGCATTAACAGTAAAGTTGGCACCATGAGAGGGTCTAACGGTTTAATCCAGTTTCCCTCTGAACTCGTATAAACACCAAAACACCACTAACACTTCAGACTTAGTGCTCTCAGACAGCTGGAAAATCTCTGGGGTGCCGTCACTGCCTTGTTTCCCCTTCTACTAAACAAGCCCCCGGTGCTGCTGCACCTGCGTCTGGGAGACTGTTCTAACTTTGGCTGATGCTGGACAGTATTTAACGAGAGGAGTCGCAGCAGTCGACCACATTTAGATGATAATTACAAACTGAAACAGTGATACTACCTGTCAGGAATATACCATGGTTTACTGTGTAACCGGTAACCGTTTCAGCACTAGACACAGAACTACAGCCTGCACAATAAGCCCTGGACCTGGATGTCTTAACAAGTGGATTGGAGTTTAGACCCCTTTAACCCTCTGATCATGAGAAGGTTCACAGGTTCCATCTTTGTTTGATTTTGGGATCTGAAGAAGCGTTTGGACCCAGACATGGCCTTAACGAGCAGATACTTAATTATGGTATCAAAGAACTGCTAGTCAGTTATTTCCCCTGTCTGTTATTAGCAGCAGGATTTAACACTGTCAGCTTCATATCATATCAGCTTCATCTGCAGATAGTCTGAGGGAGGTAGATGAATTTACCCTCACACTGTACTTTATAAAAATAAAGGTTTTAATACTAATAATTCAAGTTTACAGAATTCTGGTATATGATGTGTGTGTGTGTGTGTGTGTTTGTGTGTAGTGCTGCAGGTGAAGGTGGATTGTAAACCTGAAAAACAGAGAGAGGAGAAGATCAAATGTGACCACACCTGCAGCGGAAACTGTTACTTCAAATGGTACAGGAATGGACGATACATAGGATGTTCATATAGTGCAGCAGTTTGGATTGACACCGCCTGGTCATCTACTCGGTACAGATACACCTGTGAAACCATCTGGAATGATCTCCCTCAGAAACACTGTAAGTGTCAGAGTCTGTCACCATCAAACCACTAAAGAAAAGTAATTCTAGAAAAATTCAGGAAACACAGGAAACAAGCACAAACAGCTCCCACAGTTTCCTTCACCAATGTCCAGACACAGGTGGCACCTTCGTTACACACCCGTCTCTGTCTGGACCGTTTCCAGAAGGACATTTGGAGTTACAGCACCCCTTACGTGTCCTGCCATTGACAGCCAGCCACCGTCGCCTCCATCTCCTGGACTGCTATGTACAGGAACCATATCATCTTTAGCAACAAATTCAGGTTCTGTTTGGGATCCAACTATGGTCTGGTTCAAGTTTGGAGGACTCGTGGTGAGCACTTCAGTCCTGCCATTGCTGTGGCAGTACAAGGTGTCCACTGTGGTTAATGAGCTACAGCTCTGGGGAAAAAGCTGTTAGCATGTCATGTTGTGCTGGTTGTGATGGTCCTGAGTGTTCTACCAGAGGGAAGTGTCTGGACGAGGTGATGGAGTTTTTGGTCGTTCTTGTGAGGCAGAGGAACCAAACCAGATAGTTATGGATGATGTGATGATGGACTCGCTGTGTAGAACTGGATCATCAGGGTCTGCAGCAGGTTGAACATCTTCAGCTGTCTCAGGAAGAACATTCTCTGCTGTAGTATCAGGTGTTTGAGTGATTAGTGTGTCACTCTTTACCTGTTTGCTCTGGTAAAAATGTTTTTTCTCATCTATTAAGACTAATGTAGTCGATCCACGGTTTGTATCCAGGGGCGATTTAATGCACGGGCTTAAATCGCCACTGGATATTAATAAATAAATAAATAAAAACGGCCAATCAGGGGCCTTGAATTACTCAGCACAGGTAAGCCCTGAATTGTTGGTGGTGGGGAGCTAAAAGTCTGAAAGTGCAGGAACTATAGTTGTGTTACTGGGGCTCTCCAGATGCTATGAAGTTCTTTATGTGATACCATAGACTAACAATTTTTGGTTCTCTAAGGAACCTTTAATGGATGGTTGTTGAGTTGTAGTTAGTAGTTAGTGAGCATATTCCTGCTTCCTGAATTCCAGCTTCCTGACTGTGTCCCTGTGTTCCAGGTGATCTGGATAACCGGTTCTGGGGTGTGACCTACACTCGTGATCGTGTCTGTGCTCTGAAAGGATCATCAGCTGATTTCTTCTGCTCCTATAGACACCCTGAAGGACTCACAGTGACTAGATCACTCTGGTTCATTGGAGGCCTCAGTCAGGGTGGAGAGCCTCAGGATGTGAGTGAGAGATATCAGTATAGGGGGAGAGTGCGGTACAGCCGGACCCCCAACGACTGTACAATGACCATCACTGACCTGAGAGAGACAGACACTCGGACTTACAGGTTCAGATTCTACACTGATGATCCTGACGGCAGTTACACAGGTGAACCTGGAGTCTCTCTGAGCGTCACAGGTAACTCTGGATAAAGACCTGCGTTCTGTCTAACACTGATATTCCAGCATCTGTAGGAGTTGATGATGGATGTTGGGATAATCTCAGGGAAGGGAAAAGGGAAAAAACATTTTACCTAAAATATCATGATACACAAACAGGGTAAACTGGTTCACTGATGCTAACAGGCTGCTGCTGAGCTAATAAGCTAACACTAACAGTAGAGCAGTGTAACCAACACAGTGGTAGAACAGCAGAGATCATAGAACGAAGAAGATGGTATCATGAAGTCAGCTACACTATAAACAGTGAGGTCTGGATTAGAGGATGATGTTGTGGATGAATATAGGAATAGAAGAACAGCGATATGGAGGTCAAACATCAGTGACCCGACCACCACGACCATCTTCATCCGTCACTACAGAACCCACACAGACAGGACCATGACTGTGTTTTTGCCTAGTCGAGCAAGAAAGCTAACTTTAGGTTAACGTTGATATCGGATATTCGAGGGATTTTCGCGTTTTGCGCCTCCTGCTGCTCACAGACAACCTCCTAAAAGGGAACAAACTACAGTTGTTACATTACATCATGGTTCCTGATCTTTCCTTCTGCCAGGCACCTTCGATTACTGTAGCCAGAATCACTGCAGTCTTAAGAAAGCTTAAAGTCGCTAAAGTGCGGGTTCTGTTTAAAACGTACAAGATTCAGAGAGATTCAGAGAGGAGCCTGTTGATGTTATTTATAAAGACTTGAAATGTACTGAAATACACAGATAATGTGAAAATCTGATACTCTATAAAAATGTATGGAGAGAACATGGAGGCAGACATACACTGTAAAAAACCTGCCATAACTTTACTGAGACACAACACATAAGCCTACTGCAGAATCAGATCACCTGTAGTTTATTAAAAACATCTGACAAACAAACTGCAACCTTTAGTTTGGTAAGATGCACCATTTGTTAATTTTTATATTTAATAAATTACTACTGTGAGACGCCCATATGCCCATCAACGTCCACCGCTAAAGTACTAACACCTCACAGTGCTCTGATGGCAGATACATGAACCACCTGTAAGTCCTGTGATGAGGTTACCTGTAGGTGTCATATGAGAAACACCTTCAACAGATGAGCTAAAAGACCAAGAAGAAATGAAACAGTGTTTGTAAATGTTAAATATTCAGCTCTTTAGGCCGCTGACTTTAACTGATCTGAATGTGGAAACTGGAGTTATATTGTGTCCTCACACAGGCGTGCTTGACTATGCTAGACTGATAGCTTACAAAAAGACTGAAGGCTGTTGAAAGTGCTCTCATCTTTTATGTAAAACTGAAAAGACACAAGAAAATATGTATCAACATTTGGTCGACTTACATGCATATTGGCATTCAAAGTAAATACATGAATTAAATGAAAATACATAAACCTTATGTATCTTAACCTAAACATGTCGAACTTCGGGCTGCATTTCTGTTCACACAGGCAATAGGAACGTATTAGCCACAATGCATTTTAATTGTAATAGCCCAGCATTCACTCATAGTCGACAGTTAGCAACACACAAAGCTAAGTTGCAGTTAATACCAACAACATTCATACATCGCTGACATAGCAAACTCTAATATTTCTCCTCAAAACAATGTTGCAACACCATAACATTAAGTGACATACGGACAAAGATACTCCAAGGGTTAAAACGCCGATGAGACTGTCTCTGTACCACACTGAGGAGCGACCATGCTTGAGCGACTGACTTTTTGAGAAAAAACAAAACTCATATCCGGCCACAAGGGGGTAGTAAATGAACAGAACACAACACAGGCTTTTCTGTATGAACGTCTCTCTCTATAACAGTACAGGTAAGGTCAGGCAAACTGAATCATGTGACTTTACAATTTAAATAATTTAGCTTTAGTGATGTTATAACTTTCCTACCTCATCCTAACGATATTTGGGTGTTGAATTTCAGGTTTTTCCATTTAGGATATTTTTTGAAAATTCCCAAACAGCTGGTGGATGGTAAACCGTAGTGTCTCCTGCACTGACATTCATTCCTGCATAAACTTACACCAAGAACTATTCCACCTTAAACAGTGTTGCATTCTGGCAATTACATTACACTACACAATGCCTGTAACTGCTGCACCATTTAAGGTGGACTGGAGAATCTGAATAAGAACCTCAGGAATAAGAAGCTGGGTTCAGCCTGGCTCATGCCCTTTAGCTGGAGAACAGCTGCTGCTGGGAAAACTCATCCTGCAGCACCTTCACTATGAAGCAGCGTCCAGTCCACAAACCCAGACCATATAACCAGCCACTTAAAACAGGGAGTCAGGGAACACAGTAAATCTAAACCCCAGCCTGATCACCGAGAGCCGATCACTCCCACAGAAGGAGATGATCAGTACCTGTTCAGGTCCCACCTGTCGTGTACTGCTGTAACGTTAGCTCTGGTGTTTCTGTGATTGGACAGTCTGAAAATAACAGACTCTACAGGACAGAGTCTCACTGTTAACCCCCCACAGCTTCATCCTTTAGCCACTAGTCGAGTTTAAATAACGGATAACGGACTGCAGTTGCAGTGCAGCCATTGGGGGACTGATAAAAGGCGGAGTTTGGAGGAAAGCGTTTGATTGGTCGTAATACAGTGACTGCACTCAGAGAAAACACATTCACTATCATAACTAATTCAGCTAATTAAACTATTCTTCATAAATAAATATTAATAAATAAATAAATATAAACGGCCAATCAGGGACCTTGAATTACTCTAGCCCCCTGGGCTTCAGCACAGGTAAGCCTGTGCATTAAATCGCCCCTGGATACAGCGTGACACCTACAGCAGTTAACTGAGTGTCCATACACACCTGTTCTAGATAACACACAGTACAGCTTAGTTAACTATCAGAGTGTTCTACAGATGGTACTAACACTAAACCTGGTTTAAACTCACCTGCAGATCTGAAGATTACAGTGTCACGTACAGGAGGAGGAGGAGGAGGAAGGTGGCTGAACTGTACCTCCACCTGCACTCCGTCTAACCCCACCTACATCTGGTACAGGAACGGTCAGCCTGTATTAAACCAGAACAGACATGAACTGTATCTGAACAGCAGAACTGTGGATGCAGGCAGCTACTCCTGCGCTGTGAAAGGATACAAGGACCTCCGCTCTCCTGCTGTCTGTAAGACCTCACTTTAAACCACACTCAGAACCAAACAGAACCTCCTGAACATCCTGCACTCACTCTGTCATCATCTCACTGGCAGCCTCCACTGGATCTCAGTAAATTCAGATTTACCAAAGTTACACACCTGCTATGTAGAACATCTGAAGGTATGTGACTTTGTTCCCCAGATGTGGTTCTACACGCCCATTTCCACCCTATGATCTGGTTCTAGAATGAAACAAGCTGTTTCCCCTTTGTTGGTGAGCTCATGAATAATTAGATGAGCTCTGCTCTGATTGGCTGGTTTACAGCGAGACCCTGCACGTGATGATCACACAGAAGCACCATGTGGAAATAGGCTAAATAAAATGAGCCTCTGTGTAAATAAGCTCCGCCCTCATACTATTGAGTTAGCTATGCTAGTGACTTGGAGCTAATGCTAGTAGCTAACGTTCCCTGTACTAGCTACTGTCTTTCCATCTGGACATCAACACACAGTAGATTAAAGCTGATCCTCACTATGGAACTCTCAGTTTAAGATGATCTGCTCCAACCGGCAAACACGGATACAATCACACAGCATGGCTGCTACTTACAGGCTGCTGTTGGGGCTGTGGTTGTAGTTAAGGTGGAACTGTGGATCTCCTCCCCTCGTATTGCTGGACAACGCCTCCATAACAACCACAGTTTGAGAAGCTGTACGGAGTTAAATGTCCAGGATCTTCTTAAGGAAGTGGGAGCTGAAGTTCCTGTTCTCCAGCTTGTTTTGCATAATTTCTGTTCCACCTTAAATGGTGCTGCAGCTACATTCTGGCACCTGACCAACCAGTAGCATTTAAGGTGGAAGGGAACGTTAAAATAAGACAGTGGCGAATAGGACGCTGACTTCAGCCTCTTTTAAAGATCAACATCAACCGAATTCCTTAAATTGGGAATAAGTGTCGCCATCCGCTTCACAGTATGTTTCATCAACCACCTGTACAAGCTGTTGCATTTAAGGTGGAATGGAACATTTGATGAAGAAGCTGGTAAACAGGAAGCCAATTAGAAAAGGTGTGCAAGGTGCCAAAGCCCCCTGCAGAGCCTGGAAAGGTAGAGTTCTGCACGTATGATCCGACATTGCTCTGTCCTTTTTCTGTGGTGCTGGAACATCAGGACCGTTACATAACAGTTTAGGATTTGGGAATCGGCCCGTTTTCCCGTCCTCCTTAGGACATGCAGGTTTTGTATGTGGAGGAGGAACAGCTGTGTTTGAGGTTCTCGGTATGTGGGTTCTGTGTACTGACCTCTCCTGATTACACCGTCACAGTGTACGTACAGCTGTACGGGCTACAGGAGGTTTAATATAGTTCAGTTTGTGTTTTTGATTTTCCATGTGGTTCTAGAAGCTTCTGGTTCAGTCCAGTTCACATGCTGCAGTATTCTTTCACTACAGCTGAGTTTGTATGTTTCAGGTGTTCCAGACCCGCAGGTGAAGGTGGAGGGTCCTGCAGTCGCCGCGTCAGAAGGACAGACATTAACACTGACCTGTACCTCCACCTGCACTCCGTCTAACCCCACCTACATCTGGTACAGGAACGGTCAGTCTGTGTCTGACTGTGAATCTGCCTCCTGCTCTGTGTCTGTGGTCAGTGAGGCGGTCAGCTACAGCTGTGCTGTTAACGGTCTCCGCTCTCCTCCAGTGTGTGAGTACAGATGAAGTACTAGTAGTGTATTCAGTGATCTAGAACAGTGTTCCTCAGTTCTGGTCCTGTACATGTTGGTGTTTCTCCTGCTTCAGTGGGTCACTAATGGACCGTTGGAGCTGTTGGTAAAGAATGACTGAACACTAATCAGGAACAGTTCATCCACGGCGCCCTGCGTGTAGTACAAACCTAAGAACTAACCTTACTGGAATAGTCCAGGTCCGTTCAGGGCTGTAACGATACACTCAGCCACCGTGCGGTTAGATTTATGATACTCTTACACATGTCAGTGTTGGGCCGGTTCTGTTGGATTAGATGGGTGTGCCCATTCTCCATGCGCTGTCCCGCCTCCACATCGTTACAGATTTGGAACAGTGATTTCATAAACATCGCTACTTCCCTAAGAACCATATACTGTACTGAACGTTAAAGAGTGTGACGGTGAAACTGGAGAAAGCCCGTTTGCAGCAGCTGGAAGCCGTGGAGGTGTCTCTCTCCGTGCAGCAGAGCGCTGACATGTTCTTAATTCCTCAGTCAGATTCAGTGCACTGTTAGCCAGTCAGTAGTCAGAGGACAATACCGGCCCAGGGTGCTGGAGGAAACGACCTCGACCAATCTAGAACTTCGGCTGAGTTTAACAGATTTACCTGTGGGATCTGTAGAAGCCATGAACAGCTTGGTGTCAGTGGTCTGTGAATTTGGTATCTACAGTCCTTTATTATAAACGGTACAAAATCCAGTTAAAGTAAACGTCTGCTTCAGTTTGTAGGTAATTAAAGGAAGATATACGTGGAGTAGGATCATTTTCCTCACCTGCTGTTACAGTATGCTTCATCTTTATTTCAGATTTATGAACTTGCTGTTGTTTTAGATAACAAATGCCAAAAGCGCAGGAATATGTGGGGCGGTGATTGCAGGGCTGTCACGAAAATGGTGTAACCTAATATTGTGACATTGTGGGACACACTGAAACCAAACCTAATGATCCCGGTTCATTCTCAAACCGCTCAGATTATACATTTAACACCTGAATCTTTATGATCTCTCC
>CM067480.1:33127784-33143000 GCA_034552555.1 Semaprochilodus insignis | reverse complement strand
TTATTGACGCTGTCTCTTGCATCAGTTGCAACATCTCCAGCAGACTTTATTGGCCATTCTTCTAAAGGCTGTTTCAGGAACTCTGGACCGTTCTGCCAAGTCGTGTCCTCTCGGAGATCTTTTGGAGTAGCTCCCCTTGTGATAATGTCGGCGACATTGATATTTCCTGGAATCCACCACCAGTCTCCAACTGGTCCAGCTTTTTGGATTTCTCCAATTCTGTTGGCGAAAAATGTCTGGTATCCATAGCTGTCTCTCTGAATGGCTCCCAGCACTGTTTGACTGTCCACTAGGTGGAACCAGCGCTCTATCTCCATCCGGCCATGCATCTCTACATACTTTCTGAGCCTAGCCGCAAAGACCGCACCACAAACCTCAGCCTTGACTGCATCTCCTTTTTGGTCTAGTGGTGTTAACTTAGCCTTAGATTCTACCAACCTGACGTCAATACCTTGATCTGTTTCCCACCTAAAGTACAGGACGGCTCCGTAGGATTTATCACTTCCATCTGAAAAGGTGATAGCGCAGGGTTTCCCCTTCCAGCCTGATGGGGTAAGGCTTCTATGGAATTTAATTTGTCCCAACTGTACATACTCCTGGAACAGCTTTATGGCCTCCTTTCTGAGTCCTTCAGATAGTGGCTTGTCCCAGGTTTCTCGGGCCAGATTTCCACCTCCTGTCTCTTGAAATGCCTTTCTGACAAGGATAGCACCCTTCTGCTTAACAGGTGTTACTAGCCCAATTGGGTCATAGAGTCCAGCTACCTGGCTCAACAGTTCTCTTCTGGTCAAAGGATTGGGTGTGCTTGAACTCACCTCTCCCATCAAAAGGTCCTGACCTGTTCGCATCTTCTTTCTCTTCCTTGAGAAGTTGATTGACGTCATCATGTACAGTTTATCCTCCTCTACCAGATATCCAATCCCTAAGGCTTTGTTATCTTCAACTCTCAACTGATTTGGCAGTATGAGCATCTTGTTTTCTTCAGAAGGGCTTCTTGCTGTGAGGGTTTGCTCTATACTCTCCTGCCTCCCACTTTGCCCTGACCAGACCCATGGCTTCAAGGAAAATCCACCAGCTTCCAGGATCCCCTCTATCTCTTTGGTGATATCTGCCAGCCTGTTTATGTCATTGTGGGATGCGAGAATATCATCCATGTAGCTGTCCTCCTCAAGGACCCTGCGTGCCTCCTCTAGATGAGAAAACTTAGTGAGTCTTGCAGTTTCTCTCATAGCCAACTGTGCTATGCACCCAGCAGGACGATCACCAATATTCACTCTCGTGATAGCATATTCTTCCATTTCATCCTCTTGCTTGTCCCTCCAGAGAAACCTGTGCAAGTGCATCTCACGGTCCTCCAGCCACACAGAGTTGTACATCTTTCGGATGTCTCCCAAGACTGCATGTACTCCTCTTCTGAATCTGATGAGGACAGCTCTCACTGGATTTAGGACATCTGGTCCTTTAAGTAGCAAATCATTCATACTCACTCCCTGAAACTTTTGACTACTATTCCAAACCAGTCTTACCGGGGTTGTGACAGAGTGGGGATTTGGCGCCACCAGGTGGCTGACGTACCACACTGGTCCTTTCCAGTCTTCAATCATCTTTTTTGTGAGTTTCTTTGCTGCTCCTCGCTCAACCATTTCATGAACTTGAGCTGTGTATGCGGTGAGCCACTCAGGTTCTTTCCTGAGCTGTTTCTCTGTTCTTAGAAATGTTGACTCTACACCATTTCTGTTATTGGGAAGTGAAGCAGGGTCTACTATCCAAGGATACCTTGCATCCCAGTGTGGAGACTTGCTATGTTCATCTTCCTCAACATAGGTAAGGCCTTCCTTTATGATTTCAAGTTCTCTTTCCTCCGCTAGAGTCATCTCCTTACCTCCAGGTTGGCAGTTCCCACAACGGCATCCACCACACTTGGGTTCACAGGCAGCCCCGATACTGTCCCATTTCCACCATTCCAAGAAGTCTCTGTGACTGGCAGCGGTATGCTTGGCCTCAAGCTCACCAGTAATTTCCTCATATTTGACAGCAGCAGTCCTCATGGAACGAGCAAAGTGTGTCTTTGATTCATGTGCAGATAGATTTACATCCTCAAACAGATCAGGGTGTGCTCCACCCACTGTTTTTCCAAGAGGGCTGTCCCATAAGACAAGGTCTCCCACAACTTTCAGCCTCTGTGGAGCAAGTTTCCCTTCTCTATGACTGATAAGAAGTTCAATTTCCTCAGGTCTTTTCAGCTCCTCTAGCTCTACTTCTGGGAAAAACTTCTTAAGTTGCTCAGGTTTGACTGCCTGGTGGACCTTTGCAATTTCTCTTAAGCCGTAGCAGATGAGTTCATGAGCCCGTTCAGTTCCCTTTGTGGTTTTTATTCGGACTTTGAGTACGTATCTTTTTGTAGCTACTTTGGTGGTCATTCCGCCAACACCATGCACAACTAGTGTGATCTTCTCGCTCCTCAGGTTCAACCTGTCAGCAGCTTTATGAGTGATGTAGTTTGTGTCCGAAGCCAGGTCCATAAGGGTCCCAATCTTCTGCCCTGCGTTAGCAGTAACTTCCATCAGCATCATAATAACAGGAAGTTCTCTCAGTCCACTTTCCTTCAAAAGTCCAAGTTGAGACTTAGCAGCACAGCATACTTTGGATGAATTGTTGGTAAAGGCCTTCATGCACCTTTCTGCCAATTCTGGGGAAAGTTCGCCCAAGAACCTCTCCTGTTCCTCTGTGAACCTCTTTTTGCTGCTGCTGTCCCTCTGATATTTCTCACCATCTTGTCTCTTGCTTTCTCCTTTTGGGCAGAGAAAGAAGTGGTGATCTGATGAAGTCCCTTTGCTGCAGTCTTTGTTTCTGCACAAGTAGGAATCCTTACAGCCATCTTCGTTCTGGTGGTATCCTAAACACTTCCTACACGCACCAGCTCTTTTTACAGCAGATTCCTTTTCTGAAAGCTTCAGCCCTTTGAATTTTTTGCAGAAGAAAATCTTGTCTTTGTGCTTCCCATCTCCACAGACAATACACCCATCTCCTGCTTCATCTTTCTTTGTCACTTTGGTTGATGCATGTCTTTTGTTAAGTTTCCACTCTTTACCTAAGGTCTCTGACTTGTCAGTGACTTTGAGGTGTTCTAATCTTTCAAAGATTTCCTCCTGCTTTTTCAGGAATGTGAGGAGCATGTCGAAATGGTTCTCTTGTGTGACATCATTGCTGGGGTCAACCATGAAGACAAGCCAGTCTTTCTTTACAAATTCAGGGAGTTTGCTTTCTATGGACTTTACCATCAACGGGTTCTTAATGGCACCAGTATCCCCAAGATCTGTGAGATCTGCGAGGGCTTTTACCACTGCTTGTATCAAATCTACCACTTTCCTTGGCTGGTTTCCTCTCACAGGTGGAATTTTCTCCAGCTCTTCAACTATCTCCAGGGCAATGGTGCACTTATTACCAAACCTGTTTGTCAGTACTCTGAATATGTCAGTCGCCGTGTTGTAAGTGGGCAGTCTAAGATCTTTAACAATCTTCTCATCTATGCTGTCAAGAAGTTGGATCTTTTTAACCTCTTCTGAACCCGATGGCTCGCCTTGCTTTTGTAAACTTTCCCAGTCCCTCTTCCAGCGATGGAAATCTCTTTTGCAGCCGCTGAACATAGGCAGTTTAGTTGGCTTAATTTTCACTATTGCCATTGTCTGAGAGGTTGGTCCTGGCACTGCACTGCTAGCTACTGGAGCCCGCATTTCTTCCGCAACCCTCCGTGCTCTTGCAAACTCAGCCTTCTTCATCTCAAGTTTATTATATGCCGCTTTCAGACCCCTGATTCTGCTTCGAAAGTCACTTCCCTCTGCTGCAGGGACCCATGGCTCCCAGAGTGACAGAGCTTTGGATGCCTCCATGAGAAGTTTCTCGACTACAGTTAGATGGACTTCATAGCCTTCATAATTTACACTTTCCACAGCTGTGGTATGTGCATACTCACAGGCATTTTCAGCTTCCTCAACTGCAGCTGCCAGTTCGTCTGCCCCATATCTGGTCCAGAGATTAGTTTGGATGATTTTTTTCACCTCCTCAAATCTTTGCTCACAGTCATTGGTGACCTTCTCAATATCTGCCTCTTGTTCCCTATTAAGAGATGCCTCTTCACCCTCTTCTTTCTTTGCATCAGTCTCTTCTAAAAGCCCGGTCTTGAAATCATCGTTTGCTTCACTGACCCTCCGTGCTGCACCAGAGAATTTTGTAAATTCTTCTCTGAGTTCTGACTCAGTTAATGAGCTTGCTGTCCTACTCAGGTAGTTAGCCAGCCTCGTGAAGCAACCTTTTGCAACTGACCTCTCTTTCTTTAGCTGATCCAAATTTTTGCAGAGCACTTCTTCTGTCATTTCCAACTTTGGGGATTTTCCCTTCAATTTCAGTATTAATGTATTAGTTTGTTTAGTTTCTTTGATTAATCATTTTCGATTAGCTTTTACTGATTACCAACTCTCTTCGCTGGACTTGCTGAAGCCTTTTATCTTCTTGTCCTGTTGCTGTACTAAAGTTATTGACAACTGCTGTTGTGTCATCGACTAATACTCTGTTGGTTTTCAACTGTCAAGTTACGCCACTTGTTTCACCAGTCCGGTAGGAACCCGCTCCAGCCTCTGCTGTAACTTGATAAAAGCCTTGGCCAACTACAGGGAGTTTCGGCACAACTCAATAAACCAGTTTTGTATTCCTTCTTGAGTTATTTATTGAAGGATTTCTTATCACACTCAGTGGGATAAGTAGTTAGGTTTATGATTAGGTTGAAAACCTTAATGGTACAAAAGAAAGACAAACAGAAACAGAGCTTCAATTACTATACATTCATCTCAGCCTAAACAGCCTTTAACTTCTTATCAGCACCCAAACTGAACAAGATACTATATTACAAAGAACACAGTATTGAGCCGAATATAACATGGCTAACTCCCCTGCTAGCTGCAACTTGCGTGTGAGCTAGCTTCCACAGCGCTACACCATTTAGCATGTCTACACCTATAAATGCTAACTAGTAAACACCAAGTAAAATTTTAAGTCTTTCACCAGTGGTATCCCGGTAGATGCCCAGTAGGTGGAGCTTGTTGTCTTTTTTATTTTAATCACAGTTCAGTCTTAGGATACTGCTTCTCTTGCACCATCCTCTAGAGGCTTCAACAGTGCCCCCTCCAAAAGTGAAGCACAAGATTGTAAGGCACTCTTTTTGTGCGTGAAGCACAACACTGCAAGGCGCTCTTTTCAGCTTCAAAATAAAAGTCCTCTACATTTAAAATCTGGCAGCACAATAAGACACAGAACTGATTAACACTAAATAAGCGTATTTAATTACTGAACTGTTAAACGGAACACTACTGAAACATTCCGTGCTGCAGACCGATTCCCGGGGTTAGTCCTCTCATCACCTGAGGGTAAACAGACGTAGCTGCTCCGTTACAAACGATACGTGGTTGATCCGAGTGGCTGATCTGACCGTGTATCCATTTGGATGACTGTATACCTGTACGGGTGAACGACCTGCCGAGCTGCTCAGACCGCACAGAGGCAGCGAGTTTAAAAGTTTCCCTCTGTCTTCCGTTTCATTTCCACCGACTCTGAAGGCTAACGTCACCGTCGGCTCTTCGTCCATCCTCCGCGCTGCTCCGGTGAGCCGTAGAATGGATGCACGGTGAGAGCTCCGGGAAAACTCTACAGTTTTTATGTTTTATCTTTTTAATTCTTGCTGTTTTTCCACAAACTGTCTTTGGGATCATTCGGTAAACCTTTCTGGACATCCAATCATCGCTCCAACAGCTGCGTACTACGCACTACGTGGCTCACACGACTTAAGTTAAAAATGTATCACTTAACATTAACATCAGTATTTCCCGGGTCTGTGACCCGATCTGATCTGATCCGATATTATGAGACTGAAGCAGCATGAATCAGAGATGCGCCGAACGTTCGGCACCAGAAATCATTCTTCGGAAAATGACGAAAAATCCAGTTTCGGTGTTCGGCCCGGTGAAACGACCGGCCGTTTATCCCGAACAGTAACATTTATAATGACACTGCTACCTTTCTATAGTTCCCGGATGTAGACGGGAACCAGAACAGAACCTCTACTCATTAGCTCCAGGGCTAGCGCCATCTGCTGGAGGCTAATACTCACTTTAACTCCTTATCTCTCCACTGAGTCACACCGGAGCACGCCGACGCCTCCCTGCCTTTATCCAGGTTCAGACACTCCTGCTTTTCCTCTCTCATGTCCACATCCTCCGTAAAGAAACACAGAGCCCGGTTTTACAACACAGAGACTAAATCATGACCCGGGTGGAGCGCGGCGCCCTCTGTGAACGCAGCAGACATGGGGACTCGTATATATGTTTGATTTAAGGAACGGTGAAAAGCGGCAAAATCAACGAAAGACTGAAAAACCGTCTTCGGCTTCTGGCCAAAAACTTTCATTTCGGTGCATCCTTAGTGCGAACGCGGCTTTATCACCACCACAGCGTACGATAAACATTAAATAAATAAATTCCCAATAATTTACCGGATCAGCGCCTTCAAAATTAGCCACACTTTTCTCTGTCAGCTGGTGACATCATCTCGTAACACAGTCGTTACTGCCCGCCTACATCAAAAATGACCACCCTAAACTACAACAGACGACTTCACTCAGCGCTCTGCACGCTACACGGCACGTCGGACGGATTAGAGAGGATTCCTGTCCGGACCTAATGACACGGAGCTTGTGATTTTCCTGTGGGGGACCAATCAGACGCAACACCCATGATCTGCATGTGTGACCTCACGACCATCAAAACTGACCGGTAGTCTGATGCACTCTGGTGGACACTGTGGTGGGCTACATATCATATACAGAACATAACTGTACTTAAACCGCCATCAGAACATCGGTCTGAAATCACGATTAGATATCTTCTCCCCGAACCGTCCAGCCGCACCACACGGTCCCAAATCCAGGAAGACACTGACCATACCAACAAGCTCCATAAAGTTCAAACATACAGATAACGATAAAACGACGATACTGTTTACCTCTAATACACACACACACACACACACACACACACTCCACAATAACGCTCACACTGAACCAGACCGAGTCTCTGCTCGGGGATTCCTGAGTAATCAATATCAGCCAGGATTATCAGCTAATTGCCATATCGGTCCAGACAGTTCTGATGGTGACTAAACACTTACCAATCATGGATCAATCAGGTCCCATCAATTACATAGATACGATAACAAGGAAGGAAGCCGCAATATGCAAATGAGCCCTCTAGCCAATCACAACGCTCGTTATATTCAAATTGATTCCAAACAGCTCATTCAAAACAGCTTCTGGGAAGGCTTTACACTGGAGGCTGGAACATTGGTGTGAGGATTTGATGGCATTCAGTGTTCATAAGAGCATCCATGAGGTCTGGTATGGATGCTGAACATTGTTGTGAGGATTTGATTGAGCATTAGTGAGGTCAGGTTTTGATGTTGACCATTGCTGTGAGGATCTGATTGAGTATTAGTGAGGTCTGGTATGGATGCTGAACATTGCTGTGAGGATTTGTTCAAGCAACAGTAAGATCGGGTACTGATGATGAACATTGCTGTGAGGATCTGATTGAGCAACAGTAAGCAACTGAATGATGATGATGATCAACTCAAGATCACTCCAACTCATCCCAAAGGTATGGATGGAGCCCCATCACTCCAGAGAACAATCGCAGACCCTCAACTGGGGGGGCTTTAGACCCCTCTATCCCACACCTGGCACTGGGCATGGTGACCTCCGGCTCAGGTGGTGCTGCTCCAGAGTGTCCAATTCTACTGGTCAGAGCTGTTCCACAGAGATGAGCCCGAATTCACTCATTAGAAGGGCTGTCTAAACAGTTCTGGACACATAGTGAGGGGTTTACATTACGGCAGTAACACAAACAACCAGGTTCAGGTTAGCTTAGCTTCTTGTTGGGATCTTACCGTTCCACCTTAAATGGTGCTGCAGTTACATTCCGGCGCCTGCAGCACTGAAGGTGGAAACACAAACAACGAGGCTCAAGTCGGCTTTGCTTCTTGTTCAGATTTCCTCGTTCCACCTTAAAAGGTGCCTCAGGCGCCCGAAGGTAACTGCTGCACCTTTTAAGGTGGAACGGGAAAATCCGAACAAGAAGCTCGCGAATAAGAAGCTTCGTCGATAAACGGCTCTTCCGTGTTTTCAACATCAATATTCATTAAAGAACAGTGTCCCGGTCTGCTAAACGAGCTAACGGCATCGGGATTAGCGCTGTTAGCGCCCGAGCTAACCTCTATTGTCCACAGGGCTTCAGCGTTAGCATTAGCTTCCCTGCTAACCATCCCCCAAGATGAAAATCACTGATAAACCTTCACCATTTTCAGCGCTGGCGAGCGTTTAAAGGCTCGTCAGAGATCTCGTCGGACAGATTTACCTTCTGCGTCCTCCTCACTGCGGCTCCGTTTCGGCGTTCCGGCCCCTCATTTGATTTTCGTCTTTATTTAATTCACACAAAAACTGGATTCTTTTATTTTCCCTATTACAGTTTTCCATGAGCGTCACTCTTAAGGTGTCACGTGGGGGCGCAAACGCCGCCGCTGTAAGGTTCCGCTCTTCGAATGTTCCGGTCTGCGCGTTCAGTGACATTGATGAATTATATTGATATATTTATTCCTGTTCTGCGACATTTGTTATGTTTTTTCATGCACCACAAAATGTTATAATCGTAGAACTAAACGGGAGTGTTTTTCTCCGTTTACCTTTAATGATAATTATGTAATTATGTAAATCAGCTCTGTTTTGATTGGCTGGCTCATTGTTCAAAGTTTTTTTACGGTGTACTCTTTTTTTTGTTGTTGTTGTGTTACACAGGCGTTGTAGCTATGGCAGCTGAGAAGGCCATTCCTGGTGCCCTTTTTGGAGACTGAATAAAAAACACACGGGCAGGTGTGAAAAGATAAAAGGGCACCTACCGGACGACATGGGGCCCCACAATAAGCTATGATGCATTATGTATGATGAAACAGTCAAATGTCAAGTTTATCCCATTGTGAGGGCACCGATATAGCACCGTATTGCATGCACCTAGTTGGGCATTTAATCATGTTTTCCCACTCATAGGAAAAACCTATAAAGCACTGCTTCCCACTCTCTGTACTGGAATGGGCTCTCTTTGGGTCACCGTCATGTAGGGATAGCATATAGGACACTGTATCATTAGAGGGGCACCCATAGGGAATGCTAAAGGGGAATGTCAAGATTAAGACACATTATCAATTATGAAGACACATTATCAAATGTTCTTGCTCTACAGGCAGCTCATCGTAATGAATTGCATGAAGGGCCCCCTAGAGCGCGTGTGGGAACAGGGCCAATAGGGCACTTCCCCTCGTTTTTGCCTCTTTAGAGGGCACTTTAGCAAAGCTTTCTCCACCATGGGGGCACCGAGTCCACCAGCGCATGAATTTTGACATGGAAGTGTTGCTCAGCCTGGTAGCAAAACAGGGCACAACATATTGAGACTGGATGTGCCAATAAAGTTGGGACCCAAGCTTAAATAAAGCTGACAGTAAAGATGCCCAAATCATTAAAACCCCACATGTAATTACAAATAGTACAACAAGAACACGTCACATGTCAAAACTGAAGTTTAGTAGTTCATTTTTAAACAGCACTCCGGGTGGTGGTGGGTGCAGCTCACAGTAAGAAGGGCCTGGGTTTGATTCCCAGCTGGAGCGTCCGGCGTCCTTTCTGCTAGCCCTTTTCAACCAAAAGTAACCCCTGTTCTGTTGTTCCCTGGTGCCATTTAGCCTTTATAGAACCTTGGTGCTATTCACTGAACTAACCTGTGCTCACACCAGTTTGTAACCAAGGAACGTCAAAAGACACACCATCAGCAGGGGGCGCTGCACAGCGGTAGTAAAGAGTAGTACCAAGATGGCGGAGTGTGTAGGTTACCTGTGAGTGTTTGGGCTGCACGGATCAACTACTGGAGATAAGGAGACGTAGAGGAGGTTCTCCAGCAGACCACTGCCACTGCCTTCTCTGTCCTCAACAACTGACACGCCCACGGATGTAGTCACAGTTCATGCTGAAGAACCTGCTATTCTTTGGTTCCAGCTGGAAAAGAACTTCCCGGATTCCAAACTTATTTATATGTGGTGGAACTGTCCAAAAGTGGTGCACGACCTGTAACAGAACCTGAAAACAGGGTTCTGTGAAAACAGGGTTATGTGAGGAGTTCGCGTGTGTTCCGGTTTCCTGCGACAGTCCAAAGACATGCAGGTGGGGAGAGTATGGGATGCTAAGTTGCCCCTCCTAGGTTTGAGAGTGAGTGTGTGTCTGCCCTGTGATGGACTGGTGGCCTGTCCAGAGTGTTTCCTGTAGCCCGTCCAGTGAGCGCTGGGTTAGTCTCACATACCATCACAGATGCTAGCTTTAGAACCGTGTGCTGATAACAAGCCGGATGGTTATTCTTCTCTTTATCCCAGAGGATCCATAATTTCCTAAAAGAATTCCAGGTTTCAATTCCACAGGACACTCTCCTCAGTCCACCTTAAATGAGCTGGGGTCCAGAGAAGGTGGTGCTGGTGTTTCTGGTTCTGGTTATATCTGGGTTCTTCTCTGCATGGAGGAGTTTAACTGGTGTGTGTGGAGCAGTGATGAACTGTGTTCACAGACGATGGTGTTGGGAAGTGTTCCTGATCCCATGCAGTGGTTCTACTACAGAACCGGGTCTGTTTTTAAGGCAGTGCCGTCTGAGGGTCTGAAGATCACCACCATCCAATACTGGTTCTGGTTTTTGTCCCTTGTGTACAGAGGTTCTCTGGGTTCTCTGGATCTGTTAATGATGGTATGTGGTGTAGATGATGATCATCTCCCAGCTGTGTTCCGTTGAGGAACGTTCTTCTTGAACCGCTGGTCTATTTGGTGGTGCAGTCTTTCACAGAGTGGTGACTCCGCCCCATCTTTACTTCTGATAGACTCCGCCTCTCTGGGAGTCTCTTTATACCCAATCATCTTACTGACCTGTTACCAGGTAACCTGATTAGTTTTTAGGCTGCAGGATGTCACCTGGTCACATGACATTATCATCAAGGTGGCTGCAGTTTATGAAGCTCTCCATCTGCTGCATGCGCTACAACAGGTCTTTATGATGTCAGAACACCACCCACATGTGTGGGACACCAACACCATAAAAGACCCTTACTCTTAAATGTGACTCTACCAGGAAGCCAAACACCGGACTGTGGTCATCGGTGACTCACACTGACCGTCAGACTGAAGTTGGAAACAAACACAACCAATACCACTTCAGGGTGAATGGGCGGGGCTAAACTGTGGTAGGCTGAATAAGCGGACCTATATGTAAATGTGTTGATTTTTGTGACATCAAAAAAACAAGGCTGTTTTTTCCCATAAACTGGAGCGTAAATTACATTAAATATTTATATACGACGTTATTGCTTGTTTTTCTCTGATATTGGCCCTTTAAAGTCAGGCACGTGCAGCATGTGGAAAACCAACACGTATCCAAGATTCCTAACAACAACCACAAGAGAAGAACGTATAATTTAAGTCCTGTGACAATAAGAACGCCACATGTACTGATCAGTGACAGCTGAATGATTGATATGAATGATTTGACCAAAGATCAAAGTCTCCGTATTGGTTTGTTTGTTGTTTACTTTGTATCCGCTTTCTGTCTGTGTTGCTGTTCCTGGTAAAACAGTACACCGGCACGCACTTGCGCTCCTCGTGGTCACGTGTCGTAACTGCAGCCGCAGGTCTGATGACGACAAAACCAGTCGCCGGAGTTTTTCCTCCATTGTGTTTATCAGATACACGGCGCTGAAAATCTCCCCGCGGTCTGCTGGAATATGGTTTCTAGTTGGATGTCCACCAAGATATGGGCTTCTCTGTGAGTTAAGGTTCTGATTTAACCGGCAAAGATGAATAAAGGCTGGCTGGAGCTGGAGAGCGACCCCGGTAAGTAGCTAACAGGCTAACATGCTAAACAGCCAGCTAACCAAACAGAAAAGACCCTAACCTGGATATGATCCACAGTGTCAGTCAGCACGTTAACCTGGACAGTCAGTACCACTCTGTAAATACGGACCCGATCAGCAGCACATGCCTAGAATTCACCACCCAGCAGATCCCAACCTTACACCAACAGACATGAAGGCTGGTGGGAGAGAAAGGGAGAGACAGAGGGAGGCAGGAAGAGAAAGAGACAGAACAGAGAGAGAGAGGTGAAGAAAAGCAGGCAGGCAGGGAGGGAGAGACAGACAGACGGACAGACAGACAGACGGACGAAGGGAGGGAGAAAGACAGTGAGAGTTAATTAATGTGTCTTGAAATGCATTGTTTTTGTGATGTCACAAAATCCAATGAATTCATTTACATATAAAGTGTAGCCCCGCCCATTCACAAAGTTCTAAGAAGTGTTTCAGCTCGGGCTGCTTATTATATGAGGCTCAGTACAGGGAAGCCAATCAGAACAGAGCTTATTTACATATATCAGGGGCACCTTGTGTATATATACGTAACACCGGAAACGTAGAAAAATAAATATGGGAATAATATGGGATACGGACCCTTTACCTCAGAGCTGGGATGCCTTTGATCCGTCTTCTCACCTGTTGTGTTGCTTCTGTTTTTCCTCCAGGGCTGTTCACCCTGCTGGTGGAGGACTTCGGTGAGGACACTCGGAGCGCCGCTCTGATGACCTGATGTTGAGGTTATTGGAGGTCATGTGATGGTCGTTTGTGTTCAGCAGGCTTGTTTACTCTGGATTCTTTCTCGTTTGTTTGTGTGTTTGTTGACCAGGTGTGAAGGGCGTTCAGGTAGAGGAGATCTATGACCTGCAGAGCAAATGCCAGAGGTGAGCTGCTCAGTTAAAGGACCCATGTCCTAGAAAAACCCGTTTCCGTATAGTTTTAGATTTATTAAAGAGTGTAAATGGAGTGATAAGGTCTGAGACGTGCGGTTCACGCCCTAATCCGTACAGTCCACATGTGGAATCTACTAACAGGAGCGGTTTAAACACAGTTCGAGGGGACGGATAGGGTTGCAGTGAGAGATGCTTGGTGTCTGAGGTCTGCTGTAGATTTAGCTCTGAAGCTATAAGGCTAATGTAGTGATGTAGTACAAGCTAATGCCCCACGCGGTAACCCTGTGCAGGCCTGCATCATCACACGCTCGTCCAGTAACAAACTGGTTCATCTCTAGTTCATCTGTAACGGACCTGACGATGGGGCCGGATGATCTGCTCTGATCTGTAGTTAAACATGGTAGTAGCTTTGAAGCCTGAATTTTGTCAGTCCGTGTTTGTCTGTTTGTTAAGGTGGTGTCGACCTGTGATGTCATAACCATTTCCAGGTCCAATCACACCTTCAGATCCCAAAACCAAGCAGCCATGATGGAGATGATGGAGCCTGTGAACTTTTCCATGATCACGTCGTTCTTTAGCGAGGCACTGTAGAGGGTTAATCAGGGTCTAATTCACAGATCCGCGTGTTAAGACGCCCGGGTCCGAGTCGCTAATGTGCTGGCTGAGGGTCTCGTCTTTCCAGCATGATGCAGTTCTGTGTTTCTTGTAGGCTGAGCCCGAGTATTTGGGTATTCGTGTATCGGGTATTAGTTTTTAGTTTTGGGATTCAGATATTCACTTTTAACTTCAGTTGAAGCGACCTACAAAATCCACTCACCGCGTCCCGCTCCGGTTCAGACACCATAACAGTCAGAGACCCTGTAAACTTGTTCAGTCATTTCCTTGTGTATTCAGCTCCACTGTGGGTTAAACAGGGTTCAGTTCTTTCACTCCAATCCGCTTGTGAACACGTCCAGGTCCAAACCTCTACTGCCCGGCTGCGGTCCGTCTGTTCACCATGCAGCAGTTCTGTGTTCACTGTAGTTTAAATCGAGTCCAGTAAACGACTCAGTTATCGTTCTGGATCTTTCTCTGTGCTGAGAAGCGGAACCGGCTGCAGCTGATAAGCTGAGTTCCAGTCTTACACCAATGAAGACACACAGTTCGGTGGCAGTGGGCTCTAATGTTAGCTAGCTATAGCTAGCACACCTAGCTAACGTTAGCTCCCACTGGCAAATGCCAAACTGGCCCTTTGGGGAGACCCCTTGACTAGACTGTGGGGTTTATAGGGTGTTTCTTGGTATGAACCCGCATCTTCATGTTCCGGTTGTTAGCTGGTTTATGTGCTGTCCGGCTAAAGCTAATATAGCTGGCCGTAGCTCTGTCTTAGCTAGATAGCTAGCTATCTTCATCAGCCCTTTTCTGACGGACTAGCCTGATGACTGAACACCCTAAAACCCCACAGACTATGTCGAGTATCTGCAAAGGGCCAGTTTGGCTTTGCCAGTAGGTGCTAACGTTAGCTGGGTTAGCCAGCTAGCTAACATTAGAGCCCACAGGCACCAAACTGCAGCCTGCTGAAAAGATGAGCATCTTGGGCAGCGCAGCTGAGACTTAACAAGCAGCCTCATGTGGTCTCATCAAGCCTGCCTGAGGTTAATGAACATCTCCTGATGTGTGTGATGATGCTGAGTGGTGCCATAGAAGCTCCTATTACTGTTAGCTACGTTAGCCTCAGTGCTAAAACTAAAGAAGCAATCTTCAGACAACATACACGTGTTGGCTGGTGTACACCGAGACGTGCAGGTGATTTTTCGCTGTCACTTCACTGAAACGGACTCAGTGGGTCAGTCAGTCTGTGTGTCTGAGCTAACGGTGTCCTCCTGTTCTGACCAGCCCCGTGTACGGCTTCATCTTCCTCTTCAAGTGGATCGAGGAGCGGCGCTCCAGGAGGAAGGTCTCCACCCTCGTGGACGAAACTTCAGTTATAGATGATGACATCGTCAACGACATGTTCTTCGCTCATCAGGTGAGTCCTGGGTGTTCCATGACGGTCCTATCAAGTTCAGCTCCAAAATGTTCCATTCGCTCCGTACAGGGAAGCTAAGAAGCAGAAATGGCCCTTTTGAATCCATAATGGTTGTGATGTCACTACCATTAATTAGGGATGCACCGATCTAGCTTTTCCAGTTCTGATACCAGCACCGGTACGTAAACTTTGTAAACAGAGTGATTGAGAGCGGGGGGGTTTGGTGTGAGATGGTTCAGTACAGTGGTGGTGATGGGAACCAGGGTTCTCCATGTCTAGAACACACATATA
>CM067480.1:33101783-33127284 GCA_034552555.1 Semaprochilodus insignis | reverse complement strand
ATCAATCACTCAGTCAATCAATCAATCACTCAGTCAATCAATCAATCGGTTTATTTAAAGCACATTATGACGTGACACTGTACATGGTTTATAGGAAACATTCTCCTTGGTCCCTTCAGTAACACATCACCTGAGATTGGCAAGGTCAAAGGTCAATGTCCCCAATATTGAGGTCATTGAAGAAGGCATCACCCAATAACAATAATCAGGCATTGATAATCTATTACCGATCCTGCATTACAGGCTTACCTGACAGTGCGGTCCGGATCACAGCAGTGACCACACAAACCTGCCTGACAGAACACTGATCAACTTGAGGTTTGAAGGTTCTCCACACTGGTGCTGGTGTACAAGGATTCCGTAAAGGGCACATATCCTGCACGTTGCCCCCTGAGGAGCGTCTGGGAGGTGTTGCGTACCGTGTACGGCCGTAATTCACCCGAGATGCCCCTCTCTCCCCGGCTCTGACCCGCTCTGACCCGCTCTCATCCCTCACGCTGAAACAGGCTGCTTCTGTTACTGCGCCTTTAAGGCTGACGTATGTAAATGAGTCAGATGTACGTTCTGATTGGCTGTGTCTCGCTCATACAGCAGACGGGCCGAAACTCTCCAGACTGGGTGGATGTGTTGGTTCTTGTGACGTCACAGAAACGCTGAACAACACGCAGCTTATATTCCATATACAGACCAGCGGCTAAAAGTGGCCCAGATCCGATCCGTATCTTCAGATGGGAATGGAAAACGCACTGAATCGGATCCGAGTTCTGATCTGGGACACTCGGGCTGTGTTCAGACTGCAGGCAGGTCGGATTTGTTTCTCAGATCGGTCCACCGTGTTATCTGAAGATCGGATTTGCGTGTCCTGCTGTGGGAAGCACGGGGGGTGCCTGAAGCGGCTTTCATACAGGGATGCCGGAGAGACGGAGGTACATCAGTCGCTCTGAGTGCACGGTTCGGATCTCTTTGGCACTCGTCTTGAATCCCAGCACTTCCATCACTCCGGGTTTGACGTCGTTGTTTGGCATGTTGCGAATGACACGGTGAACACTCTGAAATCTGATCTGAGCGTCAAGACTGAGACGCTTCCGTAAAAATCCGACTGGAATCGTACCTCAAACCGAAATCAGATTCCATGTGCTTTTTTCTGCCCAGACTATAAAAACTCAATCTGGATGCTCCTCAAAGTAGTTCTGGAACAACGTATCCCTGATGGCACTATAATGATCAGCAGGCTGAAGAACTTTAGCGTGAGTGGGCGGGGCTAAATGGCTATGGACCGAATAGGACAGGATGTATGTCAATAAGTTGGTTTTTGTGACGTCACAGAAACAGTGAATTCAAAACAGGCTTAGTTTGCACGTATGGACTGAGGAGGGTGTTCTAGGATATGAGCCCTTTAAGGAACTGACGGTTCTAAAGACTGCATTAGTGGCAGAACCTGGCAGCAGAAAACCCAGCTCGGATCATTCAAGATGGGTGTTTGACGAGCATCACAGCACAGACAGACCTCCAACCGTCTGGAACTGTGAAGGACATCAAGGTGTAGAAGCTCCAGATCACCTCCTGAACATCATTCAAACGGCCTCGCTGTGTGGAGGCTGAAACGTGCGGATGAGTGTCCTATGCAGACACGCTCCATGGAATCGTCTGGCTGGAATGTCACACCTTAAAGGAACAGTTTGGCAAAATACAAAACAGACGTGTTTCCTCTGACTGGCTCTAACAGACCTGATCATGAGGTGTCTGATTATAAACAGGGACTGGAGTGCATTAGCACTGCTAAACACAGCATTAGCACCTGAAGTCTGTACATGCAGTTAGCAGCGCCATGCTAACTCCACCAGACGGTGCAGCAGGTTTTAATACTGCAGACGTTTCCTGGCCATGTAAGCGTTCGTGACCTGGCTCATGACCACCAGCGCGGCTAGCGTCGGGCAGACAGCAGCGAGGTACCAGACGTACCCGCTTACGCTGCTCGTGAACCAGGCGGAGCAGGTGCCCAGCAGCAGGCTGGCGCTGCCCATCAGATACGTCAGGAGTCCAGAGGCAGCGTGGTAGCGCTTCAGCTTGGCCAGCGACCAGCCTTTAGCCAGTTTGTGGTACAGGAGAGGCAGCGCGCCCACAGACTGGATCACGACGACACCCACCGTTAGAACACCGATCAGCCCGTGCCAGGTGACGAAGTGCGGTTTGCCGTTGAGGTGTTTGTTGTAGAAGATGGCGGCCAGGCCCACCACGGCGCAGGAGGCGCCGAGACACTGCAGGATCCAGTGCAGACGAGCTTTAGTCTGGTGCTTCAGCTTCCCCACCGGAGACGAGTGTGGAGAGAAGAGCAGGATGGCCTCGGTCATGAAGAAGGAGAACTAGGAGAGAGCGGAGACGGCTCGGTCAGGCAACCCTGGAGATCAATACTGCAGGCAAAAAGCTAACAGGGCTAACAATGAGTGATGGCAGGGCTGTGATGGTATATATGGGTATCGCCAGTACGTACAGAACCCCGACCGCATCGTCATCAGGCCTGTTTGATTGGACTTACTGCACTGCGTTATGTAAAACACTGAATTAAAAAGCGGTATATATTAATATCTTAGCCGTATCGTCCAGTCCCACATGACAGGGCTCTCAGAAGGCCGGTCTACTGCCAGGTTGCCAGATTGCTGCTACAGTTTTTAGTCTTCACAACATCGGCCAAAAAATAGTATATCAGAAAACAGCCCAAGATCCCATAACCAGAACACAAACATAATACAGCCAACATGACAAGTGAGCTTCTGAGTGCGTCTGAGGGTGGAAGTGCCTACAGAGAAGTACTTTAAACAGAATCCAAACACATACGCCTGCACAAACAAACTGTAAATAATCATTCTTATTATTTTTCTATTCCAACTCCAGATTGTTGTGTGTAGCGTAAAGCTGTTTGATCATACCATCACCAACAAATCACAAACTTCTCCCCCATAGGAATGAAAAAACAGAAAACCTGTCCAATCTGGCAACCCTGTGGTCTGGCTATGCAAGAGACTGGCTGGCGTTTCTCGGTGTACATGTTGTGCCTCATGAGATCTACTGTCGTTTCTGTGAGACAGTAGTGCTCAGAAGCCCCCTGGAGTGTCAGGGCTGCACAGTGTTAGTGCCCCCGAGTGTCAGGGCTGCACAGTGTTAGTGCTGGTGGGCACACAGTCATTAAACAGACACAGTGTAGAGTTCAACACGACCTCGGATCCTGCGTTAAGGTTCTCTCAAGGTTTACTCACCGCCAAGGTCATGAGGAAGGGGTGCCAGGAGAACACGCCTGCAGCAAGAACACAAGAGACAAACATCATCATCATCATCATCGTCGTCCTCCCCCTCCTCCCCCTCCTCCTCCTCCTCCTCCGCTACGCATTACTTGGCATCCATGTATCACACTGTGGTAACAGTACAACACTGCCAGGCAAAGCAGCATTAACTACACTTTACACCGGCACCCCCTTAAACACACAGCAGGCAGAGTTCACACCAGGGTTTAGCAGTATGCTAACTGCTAACTTCACTCCATGTTTATAGATAACACGGCTACTGGGTTTTATGATGTCATCGTGCACCAGTGGGCGGGGAAAACCACTCCGCTAACCCAGAGACCCTCACTCACTCACCAACACCTCACGCTACGGTAGGAGAACAAGGTACACTACCCCATTAACCTTTAAAGGGGAACTCCACCCGAATATTACTAAATCCCTCCATAATTCAGTAGTTACGATATAAACAGCGTATTCATAAACGTCTCCTGTAGGAACTTTCTGTGAGGGAGCTTTTAGAGGGGGACGTCTGGTTACCTTCACCACCACTGTAACAGTTCTGACTGTATCTAGAAGTTCCACACCGAACCCACTCTGGATGACTGTGTGTGATGATTCCAGGTGAGTCTGTGGTGATTTAGGCCCGTGTTTCTCCACCCTGGTCCTGGAGGAACCCTGCCCTGCACATTCAGTGCTCTCCCCGCTCACCTGATTCAGCTCATCAGCTCATTTACAAGCCCTTCCAGAGCTGCAGGCGTGTTAAAGCAGGGAGTCCACTACAATGTGCAGGGCAGGGTGCCTCCAGGACCAGGGTTTAGACAATTAGCATAATGCTAATTGATGGGCTTAAACTACATTAAATGCTACATTAGCCCTGTAGGTCCAGTGGAGAATTTAAGATTAGCCCTGGAGCACATATGTTGGCTGATGGGCTACATTTGGGGTAAACAGGGTCAGGTGTGGAAATCGGATATTTAGCTGAACTACCCCTTTAAAGGCCCCATATCCAGAATTTTGTCACTTTTGTAAACTCTGGGCGGGGCTAAACCGTCCAGCCCTACACTGCACACCTCTGTAAATGTAGATTTCATATATTTCTATATTGTATTTAGTGTATATGTTGTAATTACATTCCATTTGATTTGATTTAAACTGCTGTAAGCAAAATGCCTGGATATATGCAAATGAGCTGATCCTTGTGACATCACAGAAACAGCAAATTTAAAACTGGTTGTTTTTGCAGCTCATTTTCCATATACCGAACGGGGTACGTGCTAAGCCTTTAACCATGCTAACGTGTTCCTTCAAACTCCTTTATTCCTAGAAAGCGAGCTTTTCTGTGATATGGGCTCTTTAAAGCTCTTACACTGCTCTGTGATTTTTAGAGGGGGCTACTCACTGGAGCCAGGCTTCGCTAGCGCCACCATCAGGCCGGTGAAGGCAGCACACAGTACGTGAGCAGAAATCCCACATAGCAGCCTGGAGAAGCTGTAGATCCTGGGCTCAGGGTCGGGGTGCATCTCTCTCTCTCTCTCTCTTTCAATCAGTCAGTATAGCTCTCGCTCTCTCTCTCTCTCTCTCTCTCTCTCTTTCAATCAGTCAGTATAGCTCTCGCTCTCTCTTTCAATCAGTCAGTCAGTATCTCTCTCTCTCCCTCCTCACTTCCTCTAACGCTCCTTCACTCCGCGCCTCCGTCACCTCCTCGGTTCCATCTGACCCGCCGCGGACAAACACCTTCATTCACCAACAACACTTTAATCCACACAGACTGACACACACCGTTTATTACTGAGCTGGTACAACTCTGTCGCTCAGCTGACTCGGCCGGAAACAGAACGCGTGGCACATTTCCGGTAAACTGAACTCCCGCCAAAATAAAAGTCCTGGTAAAACATGTTTTAAAAATGTTTCAAACGTAGAATAATTCATCCACAAAAACACGATACATTATATTTATTTTATATATCTATAAAATCGAAATGCATACATTTCGCCAAGAAAATATTATGTACAGCCTTTTATCTGGTCCGTAACTGTTAATTTGTTACACTGATTTTATGTGTGTTTACCATTTCCAAAGCTCTGGCATCTTATTAATGCTTCATTATAGTAAATCAGGTGCTGCCCAGGGAATATAACAAATCTGCCCTAATTCATAACCGCTAATTCATCATTTAACCAATATGTTAGTAACAGTATGCTAATATATATTGTAATGAGTAATGCACTAAGATACGTGACCCTTAATTACCTGTTTAAAAGCTCGGTTCCATTGACATCAAAAGCAAGCTGTTTGTTCCGTCTCCTGTAATCACCGATATGGAGATAGGAGGTTTTGTTCCCACAGCAGTATAGCTTTAGCTAGCTCAGAGACCCTCAGCTTTCATTACATGTTATCTTTGTTAGCCTCATTAGCCTCAAAGAAGCAAACGCATCTCAGCTGATGGACTACATTTGGGGTGAAATGGAGTCAACTGTGAAACTCTGATAGTTAGATTAATATTCAGAAATATTATAGAACTATTATAGATATTATATATATAACTGTTTGAAAAATAAGCAAATAAACAATACACTGATTTTAGGGAAGCTCATTTCCGGCACTTAAAGAAAAAAAGGCCATATAGTAAGTCATAATTATGAGACGCTGTATGGCCTTTTTTTCTTTAAGTGGCTGTCTTCCATACCAACACACTTCTCAAGGAAATCCAGCATGTGACTACATATATACAATATAATTATATACAAATACAGTTATTATACAATATATATTTGTGTGTGTGTGTGTGTGTGTGTGTGTGTGTCTATTGTTACACCAACAAAAACATAATTTATACAATATTCAGTTTTCATGACTTTCTGACATTACGGTTTGCATATATATAATGATATGCATTATGATATACATGTATACGTGTCTCCTGTGTGCATTTTAAAGCTGCTTTAATGTTGCTTCAACAGTGCTCTTCCTGAAGTTGTTGATTTTGAGCACTTTGTCCTCCAGCAGTGCTGATGTGGAGGGTCCAGCCAGTCTGGGAGGGTTCTGTGGGGTTTGTTAATGACGGTCCTGCACAGCGTCAGGCTGGTCTGTGATTAGAGGCGTTCCCGTCCTGCTGCTGGGACAGGAAGGCTTTCCACTCTGGAGCTCTTTATTATCTGTTCAGCCTTTAGCTCTCCAAACACTGATCAGGCTGTGCTTGTTTTTACTCTAGCTGATCCTGAGAGCTCAGGAATGTGGAGGGCCTTCTCCAGAAAAGCAGTGATGAACCCATCTGCTATTGTCTGTTTTCAAGGCCTGTAATTGAATCTGTTAATAGTTCATAGTTCATGATTCGATTAACTCATAAGAGCATTATCATACGGACAGTTTCAGGTTATGTATGTATATACAGTCCTGTGCAAACGAGAACCTCATTTATTTACTTCATTTATAGCCCAAACAGACATCTGTCTGTCTGTCTGTCCATTTACACTCATCATCAAAAGAACAGCTGCTCCCAGAAGGAGGTGTGGGATTGCGGTGCTGTTGGGAAGGAAGATAAAAGTCACCAGGATCAATAACTGATGATAAATTTAGACTGATATGATCAATATTTACTGAGCTACACATACAGAAGTCTGTCTCTCAGTATGGCGTCGGGCCGCCAGACGTCTCGGCATGGAGCTGTAGAGGTTCCTAATGGTGTCCTGTGATAATCCATCCCATGCAGCTTGAATATCCTCACACAGTTCCTGCAGATGGTGCGGTAGGGGTGGAGGTGGAGTGACACCAGGCCTTCTGGACGTGTGACGCGTGACAACAAACTTTCATCTTGGCGCTGACCACGGTGCCTCCACACACGGATTCGTTGGTCGTCTCCACCAAGACTAAAGCGGGACTCGTCACTGAAGATGACCCGCTGCCGTTCTGAGTCACTCCATGACAGTCTGGCACGACACCATTGCAGTCTTTGGTGACGGTGACGTGGTGTTAAGGACAGTCGTGGTAACGGTCTGTGTGCATGTAGTCCTGCGTGGTGCAGCCGTCTGCCGATGGTGCTGCACTAACAGGATGACTCATGGAGGACACCACTGCTCGCTGGATGTCTGTAATCGTGGCTGTTGGGTCAGTCAGGTACAGAGATAAGACCCGTCCTTATCTCTGTACCTTACATGACATGCACAGAATCATTAGCATGTCTCACGATGTCAAACCTACCCACCAGTTTCAAGTCCTTCCCCAAACTGTCCCCGCAAAGCTGGAAGCTACAGTTGTCCAGAATGTCTTGGTCTGCTGAAGCATTAAGATTCCATCAGACTGCCAGATTGAGAAGCCTGATCGGTCACTCCACATGTTTCCACTGCTTCCACTGAGTCCAGTGGTGGAGCTTTACGCCACTCCACCCAATGCTCAGCATTATGCTTGGTGGTGTAAGGCATGTGTGCAGCTGGTCAGCCATGGAGACCCATGGAACCATGAAGCTCGCAGTGTTAGTGCTGATGTTAAGGCCAGAGGAGGTTTGGAGCTCTGCAGTTATTGAGTCAGCAGAGCGCTGGAGACTTTTACGCACTTGGAGAACCCGCTCTGTAACTTTACATGATCTGACACTTCATGGTCTGAGCTGCTGTGGTTCCTAAACACCTCCACTGTTCAATAATACCACTCACAGCTGATCCTGGAATATCTAGGAGGGAAGGGATTTCAGGAACGGGCTTGTCTGCAGGTGTTCTGATTGGGTCAGGTATTTGAATTAGAGCTAATTGGTGTCGTTAAGGCCAGTGAGTTCATGTATGTAATCTCAGTATGTGTGGCTACAATCCGAACTTCCAGCATTCTGTGCGTGCGGTCCGGCTCTGCTGCCCTGTCTGGAAGACTGATGATGATTGTTCTGCTGCGGATGCCAGGAAATGACCTCTTTATTGTGGAGAATCCAGAGACCATACCAAATCAGACATTCCGAACCAATTAGAGGTCTTTCTCTTGGACTGAGAATTCCAGCCTGCCGTGTGACTCTGATGACAGCGAGCCAGACTCTATCTGTCACCCTGCATGGCGCTCCGTGCTCCTCCCTTCCTGCTGATTGGACTCGTCCGGCTGCTGGAGTAAAGTTCCCTCAGGGTGGACAAAACGAGTGGAGTTTTTCCTGCAGCTCGCTCTCATTTCATAACCCCAGCATTCCCAGACACATTCAGTGGTGTTGAGGTTCTGGACTCTGGGGTGGTCAGTCCATTGTTCTGAGAACACCAGCAGCTTCTTTGTTGGATGTGTGTGTCTCCTTTTCTCAGTAAGGAGCAGCTACACCTCCTTTCAGACCTCCATGGTGTTGAGGTGTCTTCTCACAGTGGACGGATGGACAGAGACACCTGTGGATGTTCTCAGATCTGAAGCAGCTGGATGTTCTCCTCTCTCTCAGAGATGAAGGTGCTGTTTATCTGACGGGGAAGGTGTTGGTGGGTCTACCAGGTCTTCCAGGTGGTTGTTAGGAGCTGTGTTATCTCTCTGGAGCTTTACTCAGTTTCTGAACTCTGGGAATGTGTTTGTGTTTTATATATGATGTAATGGTTTAACTGGTTTTGTGTCTGCTGGTCTGACTGGAATTTTATTAACCCACCAAGACACACACACACACACACACACATACACACACACACACGCACACGCACACACACACACATGCACACACACACACACACACAAAAGGCTTCTCTGATGTTAAGCATCTTTAGTACATTGGTTTATATTAACTGGGGGGCACATAATATCATACCCCAATAACCCCACCAGATCAGAGAGAGAGAGAGACAGTGAGTCAGAGAGAGAGAGAGAGAGAGAGAAAACAATGAGCGAGAGACATATATAGAGAGAGCAATGAGTGAGAGGGAGAGAGAGAGAGAGAGACAGAGCACAGAGAGAAAGATAATAAGAAAGAGAGAGAACAGTGAGCAAGTGAAAAAGAACTAGAGAGAGAGAACAGTGAGCGAGAGAGATAGAGTGAGGAGAGTGACAGAGTGACCGGTCTCTCTCTCACACACACACACACACACACTACTCTCTCTCTCTCTCTCCCTCACTCTGTCTGTCTCTCTGTATGAACCAGGACAGCCGCTAATCTGGGATTACTGCTAATCTGAGTGCAGTGCGCATGCGCGGTGCGCGCAGCCTACAGAGCGAGCGTGCGTGTGTGTGTGTGTGTGTGTGTGCACGCTCGCGCACTGAGTGGCCGGGTGGACTGTGTTTCCCACAGTGGCTGAGAGAAGCAGCACACAGACTGGAGCTGAAGCGCGTCACCCAGGAGGAGTTCCAGACCCGGAGTCCCACTGACCTGCAGCCTTACTGCCCGCAGCTCTGACCACTCAGTCGGACTCACAGACACTCAGCCGCGCTCTCACTCTGCCCCGAGGCTGACCGCAGGGAAGTGAGCTCTGGCAACTGAAGGTGAGTACAGCTCTGCTGGCTGAGTATGAAGGTTCTTCTGGTTCCTCAGCTGGTAGCCTGGCTGCTGTTAGGTGGAGCAGAGCAGATGTTTCTGAGGAGCTCCGCACCTGCTTTATGGTCAGTGTTCTAACAGGTTCCCTCTGCTCTGATTATCGGATGTGTTATTCGGCTGTTTCCTGGACTCGCTGTGACCCATTTGGCACAGAGGGAGGCGGGCTGAGAGTGTCCCCTGTGGGCCTCTTGGGGGGGGTCCAGATTAGGACTGCGGCCAAAACAGGGTCCTGAGAACCAGGCCGAAACGCACATGCCTCTCAGCACCATCCCGCATACTGATGACCCCCACTTTAGATCAGAGGGGCCCTCAGCAGTTACAGGAGCAGCTCAGCGGGACGTTCTCCAGTTCTGCTCCTCTGATCCCCAACACAGAGGATCCACCACAACAACGTTCTCGTCTTTACTTTTACGTTGGAGAACATACCCAGACTCATAGATGGTTCTTCAAGGGGACAGTGAGTCCTATACAGAACCATTTGCAGGTGTAAAAGGTTCTATGCATAATATAATGGTTCTTCAGATTGATGGAGAACGTGTTGTATATGGTTCTTTATAACACCAACAATTGTTCTGTTATTGTTATAAGCTTCAGCATCATAACAGTAGCAGAACGCTTATACAACCATTTTCAAAAAGGTTCTACATGCGGGGAACCATATAAAGGGTTCCTCTATTATTAGAAGTATTTGACATTGCACAAACTGAAGAGCTCTTTTTGGTGCTGTATAGAACCATGTGAAAATGGTTCTGTGTAGAAGGCTTCTATATAGCACCAAAAAGGGGTTCTTCTATTATTAGAAGTATGACATCATAACAATAGAAGAACCCTTCTGGTGCTACACAGAACCAAAATCAAAACGTGTCTATACATAGTAGAACCATATGCACCACATTCTCCATCAGTCTGAGGAGCCATTTCACCATGCAGAGAACCATTTAAAGGTTCCTTTTATTATATTATTATATATTATAAGCTTGACGGCACAAAAAAGAGAAGAACCCTTTTTGGTGCTACACAGAAATGCTGGAAAAGGTTCTGTATAGCACCAAAATGAGTTCTATTGTTTAGTTCTGTGATTAGAAGCCTGACATTCTCCATCCGTCTGAAGAACCAAAGAATCCATGTAGAGAACCATTTAAGCATGCAAACAGTTCCTTGAGCATCCATGGTCCATAAGGAACCTTTGTCTTTACTATAGAACCCCTAAAGAACCAGCTTTTAAAAAAAAAAAAAAAAAGCACATAGAACATGTTTGCCACATCACTCAGTTCTACCTCAAACTGTGTTGAGTTCTTGAAGGGGAATTCCACCATTTTTTTTTAAATTCCCACATAACTGAGGCTTTACAGTGTGAATATTTTATTGACTATCTAGAACCACCAGTGAACCTACACGTGTCTTCTGAGTGTATATGGAATGTTGATGATGGAAAATCTGGAAATAAGAAGTTTCTTTTGGGACTATTTGACCTCACAGCGCCCTGCAGCATGTATCCCTCCACCATGAACGTCTGGTTCCCCCTGTACTGTGTCAGTCGGTCTGTTAGAGGGTGTGTGTGATTGTGTAGGGGGTAATTGGTGGAGTGTACGCTTCTGTTACATGGCAGCTAGCCTCGTAGCCTCATAGATAGCCTCGTAGCTCCTGTGCTAAAACTGAAGGAGCAAACTTTGTCTACATTTGGGAACCAGGGTGGGGGTTTGGTGGGGCTGGGGGGTTTGGTTGGGGGCCTGAACTTGCTGAACTTGCTGGGTTTTAAATGTTAGCTCTGCAGAGTCCAGTTGTAATGTTGACTAAGTCAAATGTCAGCCGTGTCTCACTGTTCTGCTGGCTCTGGAGAGAACAAACAAGAGAACGTAGATCTGCTCTCTCTTCTGTTACATTCCTACTGCTCCCGTCTGTCGTCTCTGACCTCTGCTCCTCTCTTCTTGAAAAACATAAAGGATCATTTGCATGCTTCAGTGGTTCACTTCATTATGAAATGGTTCTTCAGACTGATGGAGACAACGGCTCTATATAGCAGTAAAATGGTTCTGTTAGTGTTACAATGTGAAGTTTGTTCCAAAAGGAGAAGCCTGTGAGTGGTTCCCTAGGCGGTAAGCGGTTCTTTAGACTGACAGAGAATGTGTTGTATATGGTTCTATATGGGACCTTGGTTCAAGATAAATAGTTCTTCTATCTTCTATTTTTTACAATGTTGAGCCTGTAACAATAGCAGAACCCTTTTTGGTGCTATATAGAACCATATATGACACATCAAGATAAAGAACAATTTCACCATGCAAAGAGACATTATTACTGTGGTTGTTATTACTGTGTTATTACTGTGGATGTTATTACTGTGTTATTACTGTGTTGTGATTACTGTGGTTGTTATTGGTGGGAGTCATTACGTGCCGTGGGCAATATCACTAGTGATGCCGAGGACACTCTGTGGCTCTATGAAGGATTATAGCTCAGATTTGGCCGGAATTCTGCTGTAATCTAATTTAATCTGCGTGTCTGTCCTCAGAATAATCCAGATGTTGACGAATCAGATGGACAGAGGAAAGGTTTTCCTCCTCTGACTGCAGCAGGAGAACCCGGAGAACAGAAGCGTCTCTGGATAAAAGTGTGGGGCTTGACCTTTGCCCCGGCGTGAGAGTCGGCATCATTGACTCCTCAGACTTCTAAAAATGCAGGTACGGCAGGAACAGTGCCAGAGGTACCTGGATTACCTGAGAACAGGATGTGTGTGGAACCATTACAACCACCTAGCAGCACCATAATAACCATCTAGGATTCCATAGCGAGCACCTAGCAACACCATAGCAACCACCTGAGATTCCTTAGAAACCGCCTAGTAACACCATAGCAACCACCTGGGTTACCATAACAACAACTTGATGTACCATAGAAGCCACCTAGCAACACCATAGCAACCACCTGGGATACTGTGGCAACCACTTAGCAACACCACAGCAACCACCTGTGATACCATGATGGGTTGGTGGACTGTGCTGTTCCCCCCTATCAAACTCATCCACCTGGAGTGGTCTGAGACACCCAAAGCTCCATCCCATCTTTTCAAGCCTCCACAGTGTCTGTAGAGCTCAGCATACCTGGATGAGAATGCTAACTGCTAATTCTCATATGTCAGCTAACAGTTAGCTATCAGCTACACTGGCTAGCATCATAATAAGTGACTGTAGGCGGGGTGAGGACAGATATGAACAAAAGTACCCCAGCATCGCTAACAACAGGGTAACATGGATATGATCCAGCTGGTACACGTTACAGAACTGTATGTATGTGTGTGTGTGTGTGTGTGTGTGTGTCAGACCCAGAATGGCCAAGTGGGAGCTGATTGAACTGAAGGATTTAACCCCTGATGATGGGATTGAGTTGGCGCCCCCCAGTGGACCCACTGCGGTGCCACAGGCGCGGGTGGAGAAGGTTCCGGAGCGGCTCTTGGAGCCCTTTGCGGTGCGGCTGGTGGGAGATTCTGTGAGTTTGGAGGATGCGAGGTGGGTCACCGGGAGACGAGGAGAGGGGCATGATTTCCAGCCGTGCAGCTACACCCAGCTGACCTGGTGTGACCTGTGTGGAGAATTCATCTGGGGGCTGTACAAGCAGAGCCTGCGCTGCACCAGTGAGTACCAAACCTGGCTTCCTATTCTTGTGTTCACAGATAGCAGGCTTGGTTCAAGGGCGGTACAGCTGACAATCGGACCCTGGGGCACCAAACAAGGTGGACTGGGACCCCCTGATGAAGTCAGTCTCGGTCTGCTTCCAAGTTTGGAGTATGAACATAATATAGAACCCAAATAATTTGATTTGAATTTAATTAATACATTAAATTTTAATTTTAATGCTGTCCCATGCCACTAGTGAAACTGTGGGTGGGGCCTTATTTAAGCCACACCCCTGCATTTTAGAGCAGGAACTACAACTGCATCCCCGTCCCTGGTTATGTCAGTTCAGCTATAAAGCCTAATCCGGTCAGCTGCATAGCTGCTTGGTACATCAGCGCTGTGCTACTCACCGACAGCGCAGCTCTCCCAGCTTTCCTGATGTGGAGAGAAATCTGAAGATCTGAAGAAATCCTACACACTGGTTCTTCAAGGGTTCTTCAAAGGTTCTTTATGGGTTCTTTAATGGTTCTTTAATACAGGTGAGGGTTTCATGCGTGAATGCTTGTCTGCATGGTGAAATGGTTCCTCAGACTGATGGAGAACGTGTTGTATAAAGCTCTATATGGCACCAAAGAGAACCCAAGAACCCAAGGAAAGGAATTCCATCCGGACAAATTGGATGGTGCATCACAAACTGTCAAAAGTATCACATCAAATTCCACCCATTTTGGTGTGAGATGGTTCAGATGTTCTGTACAGTGGTGGTGATGGGAACCAGGGTTCTCCATGTCTACAACACACATATAGACAATATATTTACTATCTAGAACCACCAGTGAACCTACACGTGTCTGCTGAGTGTATATGGAATGTTGATGATGGAAAATCTGGAAAACCTGGAAATACTAAGTTTCTTTGGGGGACTATTTGACCTCCCAGCGCCCTGCAGCATGTATCCCTCCACCATGAATGGAGTTTAAGGCTGACATCTTCTCCACACTATCATAAACAGCGTCTCAGACATCAGGCAGCGTATTCAGAACCACCTCATGTAGGAACTTTCTGTGAGGGAGCTTTTAGAGGGGGACGTCTGGTTACCTTCACCACCACTGGGAACAGATCTGACTGTATCTAGAACGGAGCGCTTCACACCAAACCCACTCTGAATGACTCTGTTTGTGTCTGAACTGATTGATGGTTGTAAAGTCAGTGGCGTTCCCCTTTCAGCCTGTGTGTGTCAGTGTTAGTGTAAGACCTGATAGCCAGTGAAATGTGGTGTTTGTCTAAAGCAGCTACGGCCTCGGGTTCTCTCTGCTCCTTCTGGAATGGACTAGACGTGGGTTCTGTTTTTCAGATTTGAAGGATGTTTAGACAGATAGTGTGTGTGTGATACTGCGGTGAGGGTGAGGTATGAAGAGAGAGACCCAGAAACAAGTCACTGTTTCTGTTCAGCATTTGAAGCGAACACTGATTTTCTGTTGCTGCTCTGTAACATCTGGTTTAATTTTACCAGAGTTTGAACTGTAGCTCTGTTTACAGCAGCCTGGACCGAACCGAGGGCAGTAATGCTCAGTTATATTGGAATTAAATCAGACAGATGTTTAAATAACCTCACAGGACAGGAAATGAGCCCCCTGTGACTGACCCGTACCTACCAACCTGTACTCCCTCCACCAGCACCAGTAACAGCTGGGACTGGATTGGGCATGTACTGGACAAGTTTCTGGATGTAGCCACATCAATGTTCAGACACTCTTACATCAAAGAATTGGTCAGTTGGTCCAGATTTGGTGGATGCCTTCCCTGGCCCAATTCCGAGGAGAATTCCCTGTAGACTGGGATTTTATCCACTGCTGGTAGACCCGTATGACCGTACGCTTCCACACACCTGCAGATTCAGCTACTTCCTTCACACTATGGTCTTTGACACGCCCAAATGCAGTCACTCCTTTTAGCCCATCATTAACATCTGCTCTGGAGCCATTTTCCACACATGGAACGAGACATTCCCTGCACCGTACCACCTCTTCCCAATCTATGGATCCCGTCACTCACACCCCGCAGGGATTTATAGCCCCATCATCCTCTCTGGTTCCCATTACCACCATTGTGAACGGTTTTCATTGTAGATCAGCACAATATCACACATGGTGTCCCTTCAGAGAGTCTGATCCTGCTGCCTAAAGCATGAGGAGCTAAAGTGGGTTAGACACTAACAGACTACACATGAATTAATCATTCAGTTCCAGGGCACACAAATGTTTATAGGAGAATTCCACTCACTTCCCCCTGACAGTGGTGGTGAAGGTAACCAGACGTCCCCCTCTAAAAGCTCCCTCACAGGAAGTTCCTACATGAGGTGGTTCTGAATACGCTGCCTGATGTCTGAGACGCTGTTTATGATAGTGTGGAGAAGATTCCAGCCTTAAACTCCATTCATGGTGGAGGGATACATGCTGCAGGGCGCTGTGAGGTCAAATAGTCCCCCAAAGAAACTTAGTATTTCCAGGTTTTCCAGATTTTCTATCATCAACATTCCATATACACTCAGAAGACACGTGTAGGTTCACTGGTGGTTTAGGAGAACCCTGGTTCCCATCACCACCACTGTACAGAACATCCGAACCACCTCACACCAAACCCGCTCTCAACTGAAAGTCTGTATTTCCCCCACTAGGTGGCACTGCTGTAAAATGATGAACTTTTCCTGACCCTTTTCCTGGCTGTCTAGGTTTCTTAGCTGCCTCAGTTTGGTTTCTTTTCTTTGGCTTAAAGGATAAAAAAGCATGGTAGTCATGCTAATAGCTAAGCTAATGCTAGTTTGGTTGTATTTATTAGCCTAGCCATTTGTTAAGTCTGACACCAGACATGGCGTAAAAGCCATCCTGGGTCCAAATGGTCCTTCAGATCCCAAAAGCAAACAACAATGATGCCCATATAGAAACCTGACATAAGGCAATACATAGACTGTAACTTTACTGGCATATATTAGCATATACGCATTTCCCTTCCCTACACATACAGAAGTCTGTCTCTCAGTATGGCGTCGGGCCGCCGTGTTTGCTAACCCAACACGCCAGACGTCTCGGCATGGAGCTGTAGAGGTTCCTAATGGTGTCCTGTGATAATCCATCCCATGCAGCTTGAATATCCTCACACAGTTCCTGCAGATGGTGCGGTAGGGGTGGAGGTGGAGTGACACCAGGCCTTCTGGACGTGTGACAACAAACCGTTCATCTTGGCACTGACCACGGTGCCTCCACACACGGATTCGTTGGTCGTCTCCACCAAGACTAAAGCGGGACTCGTCACTGAAGATGACCCGCTGCCGTTCTGAGTCACTCCATGACAGTCTGGCACGACACCATTGCAGTCTTTGGTGACGGTGACGTGGTGTTAAGGACAGTCGTGGTAACGGTCTGTGTGCATGTAGTCCTGCGTGGTGCAGCCGTCTGCCAGTGGTGCTGCACTAACAGGATGACTCATGGAGAACATCTGGGTGCAGCTGTTGATGAGTGTATATTTTAGATTTTCACTCTGATGTGATTCAATGTGTGTGTGTGTGTGTGTGTGTGTGTGTGTGTGTGTGTGTGATTGTCCAGACTGCAGGTATGCGTGTCATTTCCGCTGTCAGCCGTTCATCCAGCTGGACTGCAGTTCACACCCCGAAGCTGCAGCTGGACAGCCGGACTACTGCGAGGACATTGAGACGGACACTAACGTGGTAAGAGACACGTTATTCCTCAAACCAGCTCCTGCAGAACTCCTGCCCAATGGCCGATGTGAACATGTGGCCGATTCTAATAGTGATATTAAGGTGCCAGTATCACTGGTGGTCGTATGTTCCGGAGGTTGTTGTTAATGGTGCTTTATAGACGGATATGAATGTCAGTTTTCCACTCCAGGCGTAATCAGTGAGCCACTGCTCAGTTTAGTGCTGGACCTATGAGGCTAATGTCGCTAACAGCCTATAGAAGTCAGTAGTCACCCAAATCTTTTCTCTATATCAGACTGCTCTGTACACGACAGTGTCACCTGCGCAGTCTCACAAAGAAGGTCTGACTTGATGTTCCGGTCTCAAATGCAAGAACAGCCTAAATTCCCTGAGCGAGGTCTCCAAACGTACACGGTCTAGCTTTAAAGGTTCTGTACACTTGGTATACTATTAGCAGTGCTGAAGTGTGACGGAGGTTGAGCTATGTCAAAACATGAGAACTATCCCCACCAAAAGAATGCTAATTAATGCTAGCACGCCTATGGGGATTTAGTAGCATGTTAGCATTAAGCTAACAGCCGTTCACATGATCGTTTTTAGCAGTTCTAGATTAAATAACCTTGAAACAGACAGTATCATATGTGATCTTGTGTGTATCAGTGTTAGAGTGAGATGTTCAGTAAAGAGGTCTGCTGTAGAGCTGCCGCCGCTGTTTAACATTCAGTTATAGATAACCACTCTATCTAGAACCTCCAGAAGGACTACAGTGTTGGTAGTTAATGTAACTTGTAAGACCTTCAGTCCAGCTCCTGAAGTCCTGAACAATAGGGCTCGCTCAGCTGTACCTCCCTACATACCCAGAGAGAACCATCCTGATCATTTTCTGTCTTGAATTCAGAATTTAACCCGCTTCTCTGGAATATCTTTCCCTGGGAAATGGAATATGTATCCCTGGGAAATGGAATATCTTTCCCTGGGAAATGGAATATGTATCCCTGGGAAATGGGGTTATCTATCCCTGGGAAATGGAATATCCATCCCTGGGAAATGGAATATCTATCCCTGGGAAAATGGGGTTATCCATCCCTGGGAAATGGAATATGTATCCTTGGGAAATGGGGTTATCTATCCCTGGGAAATGGAATATCTATCCCTGGGAAATGGAATATCTATCCCTGGGACATGGGGTTATCTATCCCTGGGAAATGGAATATCTTTCCCTGGGAAATGGAATATGTATCCCTGGGAAATGGGGTTATCTATCCCTGGGAAATGGAATATCCATCCCTGGGAAATGGAATATCTATCCCTGGGAAAATGGGGTTATCCATCCCTGGGAAATGGAATATGTATCCTTGGGAAATGGGGTTATCTATCCCTGGGAAATGGAATATCTATCCCTGGGAAATGGAATATCTATCCCTGGGACATGGGGTTATCTATCCCTGGGAAATGGAATATCTATCCCTGGGAAATTGAATAACTATCCCTGGGAAATGGGGTTATCTATCCGTGGGAAATGGAATATCTATCCCTGGGAAATGGAATATCTATCCCTGGGACATGGGGTTACCTATCCCTGGGAAATGGGGTCATCTATCCCTGGGAAATGGAATATGTATCCCTGGGACATGGGGTTATCTATCCCTGGGAAATGGAATATCTATCCCTGGGAAATGGGATATGTATCCCTGGGACATGGGGTTATCTATCCCTGGGAAATGGAATATCTATCCCTGGGAAATGGAATATCTATCCCTGGGACATGGGGTTATCTATCCCTGGGAAATGGAATATCTATCCCTGGGAAATTGAATAACTATCCCTGGGAAATGGGGTTATCTATCCGTGGGAAATGGAATATCTATCCCTGGGATATGGAATAATGGCACAAACACAGTATACCAAGCCTTTCAAACATTCGTACGTTTATTTAAATACACGTCTGTGTTGTCCAGTAATGAGCACATCCACATCTGAATATGAAATGATGTTAATGGATTGTAACTGAATCTAATGGATCGTCCCCCTCAGGCCGGTACGTCTGTACTGGTCCACGTGTCTGATTATGTCTGAATATTTTAGGGTGAAACACGTGACACGTCCCGCAGTGTCAGATGGAGGGGGCGGAGTGAGTTAACCCCCCCACCCGCCGTGTAGGGCATGCTCGATTTACAGCAGCGCTGATGAGGAAGAGTGAAAGGCAGCGTGACTAACCAGCAGCTGTTCAGTTTTCATTCCCTCCAAGATCCGAATTCCCACTTTTCACCTCCGTAACTCACAGAGGATTTATCTCCTGAGTACGCGGGCGGCTCTGTGATAAAGGGTCATTACTGTAAACGGCATTTACTCACCTGTACGTCTCACACAGAGCCTTATTCCACATGTGTGTCAAGAAGTTGAACATCCTCTATGAAGACACACTACTACACTCTAATACACTGTGTAGAACATAATGTGTGTGTGTGTGTGTGTGTGTGTGTGTGTAGTGTGTGTGTGTGTGTGTGTGTGTGTGTAGTGTGTGTGTCTGTGTGTGTGTGTGTGTGTGTGTGTGTGTGTATGGTGTGTATAGTGTGTGTGTAGTGTGTGTGTATAGTGTGTGTGTGTGTGTGTGTGTGTGTGTGTGTGTGTTTGTGTGTAGTGTGTGTGTGTGTGACTGTGTCTGTGTGTGTGTGTGTATAGTGTGTATAGTGTGTGTGTGTGTGTGTGTGTGTGTGTGTGTGTCTGTGTGTGTGTGTGTGTGTATGGTGTGTATAGTGTGTGTGTGTAGTGTGTGTGTTTGTGTGTAGTGTGTGTGTGTATAGTGTGTATAGTGAGTATAGAATGTGTGTGTGTGTGTGTGGTGTGTGTGTTTGTGTGTATAGTGTGTTTTTGTGTGTGTATAGTGTGTATAGTGTGTGTGTATGTGTCTGTGTGTGTGTGTGTGTATAGTGTGTATAGTGTGTGTAGTGTGTGTGTGTGTGTGTGTGTATGTGTGTATAGTGTGTATAGTGTGTATAGTGTGTGGTGTGTGTGTGTGTGTGTGTGTGTGTGTGTGTGTGTGTGTGTGTGTGTAGTGTGTGTGTGTAGTGTGTGTCTGTGTCTGTCTGTGTGTCTGTGTGTGTGTGTGTGTGTGTGTGTGTGTGTGTGTGTGTGTGGTTGTGCAGGCTGTGGTGGGTGCAGGTGGTGGGGGTCACCTGGTGTAATACACCACGTGATTGGATGGGGTAGAGGGGGGAGGGGTTAAATAAACACAAAGGGGTGGAGTGTTCATTAGCCTGCAGCAGTCAGTGCACTCTCACTGCAGACACAGTTAGAGCTGCGTTGGTGCGACGGGACCGGTTGTGTTGGTGGGCTGGTGTGATGTCCTGGAGCAGCTCCAGCAGTGGATACTGCAGCACTGACTCAGACTCAGAGCAGGAACTTCAGATCTTCTACGCCACATGCACTTCAGCTCTCAGGAGTAAACACCACACAGACCAGGTGAGGAGCCAGCAGACTGACTGACTGACTGACTGACTGACTGACTGACTGACTGACTGAATGACTGACTGACTGACTGACTGACTGACTGACTGGGTGACTGATAGACAGTCTGACTGATTGACTGACTGATAGGCTAACACAAACAGTCAGACTGACTAATAGACTGCGGGATAGACTGATACACTGGTAGACTGATAAAGAGTCTGACAGACAGACTGATATACAAACTTACAGTCAGACTAATGTATAGACTGACTGACACACTGACAGACTGATATACAGACAGACAGACAGACTACCCTGAAAATGCTTTCTTATTTTATGTATTTACTTTTTTCATTTGGATTAGTTTAGTAGTTTAGTTTTTCACATTATGTTTTTATGTATTCATTTATGTAATGTCTGCATTTATCAGTTATTACAATATTATAATTTTTTGTTTAAATATGTCTTTTTATAATTATAATTTGAAACAAAATTGAATATATTTTTCTTTATTTATGAGTTTACTGTTTTTAAATATTTGTTGGCATGTGAAATATTTATGTGAAATTACATTATTACATAATTACATATAATTACAGAAAATATATATATATATACGTATGCTTTATATGACATACAAGGGAAATTCCATGTATGAACTGTTTCACCTCCATGCAACATTTATTTATTTGTTTATTTGTTTGTTTGTTTGTTTGTTTGTTTGTTATTAGGGTGTTATTGTCCATTATAATGTGTTTATTGATGATCAGTTTACTGTTCTGCTGCACCAACACAGTGAGTTCCTCCTCTAAGACTTTAGTGGTCAGACTGAGAGATGGAGTGCGCTGTGTCCACACTTCTGGTCTGTGTGTAGCGCTTCTGACCCAAAGCTCTGAATCCCCCTGACAGAGTGGAACCCGACCGTACGCGGCGTATTAGCATATCTGACTCTCATTAAGCTGTAGATGTGAATGGGATGTATAGTGGGGGGGGGGCTAATGCGGGGGGTGCTGTCAGTGTGAATAAGGCCTGTGGTGACTGAACACCCCTCCATGAGCTGCACTTAAATAAATTAGCACCCCGCCCCGGGCGGTCCATCTGACCCCGGGGCAACAGGAGGGCCGAAAGATGAACAGACTACAGCTGTAGATTGGAGAGGCTGTGTTACAGTGGAGGACTTACAGTCTGACTGTTAGAGGGTAAAAGACTCCCACAGACTCTCCGACTCGGGAACTCCCGAATCATCATACATCAAAGGCACGGCTCACCGCTTACTCAGTGTTTTTATTAATTCAGGATTCATATCAGTCAGCATCTCTCTTTGATTCGACTGTAACTTTACTTACGTCGCACACTCAGGGTCGTAAAGAAGCTCCGGCTGGATGTTTAGGGCTTTAATGACCTCAGAATCAGCATCATACTGAAGATCTGATGATCCATAGTAGATGATTCACTCACATCCTAAGAAGACACGACCCTTACTTAGTTTACGCTGGGTTCTCTTTCGGTTCTCCTTTAATCAGCAGAACCTCCGCTCAGGGAAGGAGGCCGAAGCACCACCCACACTACAGAATGCTCTGGGTGCAGTTACACATTTCCAAATCCCCCAGTCCTACACAGGGCGGCTGTAACTCCTGTTACCTGCGTCTGCGGCGTTTCCGTTCTTCATATTTAGCTTGTGAAGTTCAGTCCTGAGGTCTGCTCGTCTGCTGCGCTGCAGGGATGTTGTGGGACTCTCGGGTGTTTTCACACACTTAAAACCCGGACAATTCCGGGGACACTTCTAGCCGGGGACAGTCACTGGAAAATGGGGACGTCTGGTTTCTGAGACCCCGCAGAGGAGGACCACTGTGGGTCGTTTCTGTTTAGGGGTTTGAAATGGCTTCGTTCTTCAGTTCAGTTTCAGGTGGTGGGACTAAATTTGGAGTCAGATCTGCTGCAGTGCTAATCAGAGTTAGCGGAACGTAACCTCAGCTAGTCGTGTTCCTTCCCCTCATATACAGTGACTGCGCTCTTCGAGCTAGCAGGTTATTCATGCTGTTATAAATGTGTTATTGGTGCTTGTTATGAAGGGTTATTACACTGTTGTTGTAGCGTAGCTGGATGCTGTTACTGTGTGTGTTGGCCACCTGCTACAGGATCTGCTAGCCGTCCACCTTAACTGTAGGAATAGCATGATATGTTAGCTTAGCATCATGCTAGCTACCCCCCAAAACATCACGGCAATAAAAGTAATTATTATTAGATTAATTATTGAACTGCTCCCAGATAAATTACACTAGAGTCTTCAAATAGGTGGTTCTTTAGCAAAGAAGTTGGTTCTGTTTAGAACCACAAGTTCCATATACAACCATTTGCATTTATAGATGGTTCTCTGCATCTCTACTGATGTTGTATATGTTTATGTATAACCAAAACGGGTTCTGCTTTTGATACGTCATCAGGCTTATCACAATAGTAGAACCCTTTTATCATGCAACTGGTTCTATATAGAACTCATGGTTCTGTATAGTGTAGTAAATGTTGATTTAAAGGGCCCATATCAGATCCATAATCATTTTATTACATTAATCAATAAATAACATTTGTGTTTATTTGTCCCAAAAATGGCCATAATTAAATGTTTACATGACCGTCTTCTGACCTCTGTTTATCCCACACTGTGCCTTTAAAACAGATATATGTAAATGAGCTCTGTTCTGATTTGCTATGCCTCCTTCAAAAAGTATTCCGAGCTAAAACTAACTTCCATGAGAGTGGACGGTACGGGTTGAATCCTTAACGAACTTGTTAAGCGAGGAAGCCTGTTTTGCATGCTATTGGCCCTTTAATTATGGACTCTGTTGTAAAGACAGACGTCCGTTTGGGTCAGACCACCGTTGGCCGCCGTGACGCTGGTCTCAGTCATGGACTAATTAAGCAAGGCCTTAGCATGTGGGTGCAGCATCACTGGAACACCCTGGAGAAAAGCCCACCCAGACAATAGACCATCTGCTGGAGCAGACACTTCCTCCCTCGACAGGAAGCAGCAGTGGCAGGCGGACGCTCACGCTGATCTGATATATGACGGGCGTTTCTTTTATTCTGACCGCCCCTCCTCCACCTCCTCCACCTCCTCCTCGAGATCATATCTACAACAGGACCCTGGAGACCGACCTCAGGTCAGACTAATATACACCACAGCGCTGCTGGTCTGGTTCCACTGACTTTGATAAGGCTTTGTTCCTGCTGTAGTGTACATGTGTATATATTAAAGGGCCCATATCATGGAAAACCACCACTCGCACTGAGGTCCTAGAGAATGCTCCAGCTCTGGGGGCAGGTCAGCCAATCAGAACAGAGCTTAGATCTGTCTTAAAGGCACAATAAATAAAACAGCCTGTTTGTAGCCTGGACACCGAGCTGTATGTGAAAGGGACCTTGAAGTAGTGTTAATGTAAACAACCCGTTTTAGAGTCACTGTTTTTGTGATGTCACAAAAACCATTTTATTTCCATCTATCCACCTATTTGGCCTGCAGTAGTTTAGCCCCTCCCACTGACACTGAAGTTTTCCTTTTTTTAAATAAGTTTTTCAGCTCTGAGTGCTCTTCTAATAAGGTGCTGCCAATCAGAACAGAGCTCATTTACATATATCGCCTCAAAAGGCAAAGCAACAAAATCAGGGGTAGAGGGAGAGCGAGCAGAAATGAATCGTTACTGTTTCTCGTACATTACACCACGTAGTGGCCCTTATACCGGAGAAATGAGGATACAGGCCCTTTAAACGGGAATCCCTGTTAGAGTTTAAGGAATGTTTTCCTGGTATTCACCATTCTGTAGCACAGCATTCCATCACCCAGCCTCATCGGTTCCACAGAATTCACCAAACGCTGACGGGCCCTGTGGTGATTTGATCGCTGGTGCGGTGATATTTTAGGGAAGTTGTTTGGTAGCTGCTCTGAAGGCCCAAACCAACATTTCAATCAGCAGTAGAACTGAGAAGCGTTTCTCTGCTGACCCCCCGTGGTGAGTTAGTGGTATTACAGCCAGCAGTCTCTCTGCTGACCCCCCGTGGTGAGTTAGTGGTGTTACAGACTGTATAGAATGACTGATTAGACTGTCTCTGTGTCTCTGCAGGATGATCCAGCTGACTGGAGGAAGCAGGATCTCTCAGTCAGTGAAATCCAGCAGAAGATTAAAGAATACAACGCACAGATCAACACGAACCTCTACATGATCCCGGTGGGTGATGATAATTTCCCAACACACGCATGTTTACATGTAGAGTATCAAGAAAATGATATACTGAGTTATATTAATGTGTTGATTAATAAATGTTAGTTTATTGATTAATATGTCTTTGTCTCTCTCAGAATCGGGACGGGTCGTACACTGGTTTCATTAAGGTCCAGTTTAAGCTCTCCCGGCCCGTGTCCCTGCCGGCCCCCCAGAGCCCTTCCCCCTTACCCTCTCCTGTGGGGCCGCAGGAGGCGGGGCTTACCCGTAGGACGTCCTTCTACCTCCCGCGGGACGCAGCAAAGCATCTGCACGTCAGCTCCCAGACCCAGGCCAGAGAGGTCATCACCGCGCTGCTCAACAAATTCACTGTGGTGGACAATCCGGCCAAATTCGCTCTGTTCGAGCGCAGCGAGCGCCACAGCCAGGGTGAGGCCCCCACACCGGCCCCCACACCGGTCTCCACAGACTGACCCTTCAACCACACAGCCCCTGAGGTCCACTTATTGTGTTTGTGAGGTTTAATGTACCATCTCTCTCTCTCTCCCTTTCTCCCTCTGTCTCGCTTTCTCTCTCTCTCTATTTCTCTTCCTTTCTCTCTCTCTCCCCTTCTCCCCTCTCCCTCTGTTCCCCATCTCTGTCTCTCTATTCCTCCATATCTTTCTCTCTATCTGTCCTCTCTCTATATCTGTCCTCTCTCTATATCTGTCCTCTCTCTCTCTCCCTCTCACTCTGTTCTGTGTCTCTTTCCCTTTCT
>CM067480.1:33085951-33098008 GCA_034552555.1 Semaprochilodus insignis | reverse complement strand
TGGAGTGTGGGAAGAGCTTCACCGCACAGAGTAGTCTCCAGCTACACCAGCGCATCCACACGGGGGAGAAGCCCTTTGACTGCTTGGAGTGCGGGAAGAGCTTCATCCAGCAGAGTAGTCTCCAGAAACACCAGCGCATCCACACGGGAGAGAAGCCGTATCACTGCTCGGAGTGCGGGAAGAGATTCAGACATCAGAACACTCTAAAGATACATAAATGTGTTAAAGGAGACTCAGAACATGCTGTGAGTTTGTCTAATCAGGAACCCTGTCTTTTCTAGATCACCATGAGTTCTGTTTAATCAGCTTTCAGTGAAGTAGGTGAAGGTGGGATTTATCGTCATTCCTTAACCAGGAAGGGAATGCTCTTCAGGAGCATGGTGCAACACGACTGCAGCACGTTACACAGGACTGAGAGAGTGCAGATAAACAGCAGCTTCGGAGGTGTTCTGAATACGCAGTAAACACACAGGACAGTTAGCCCACCATACATAAGACCTGGGGTTTAGATGGACAGCTAGGACACTGTCCCTGTAGGGCGGACACTGTCCCTGTAACTGTACACAGAGTTTGGGGTAAAGGTGACCCACAGCATTCCCAGAATACGATCACTCTAAAGGAGTGTGTGAACCAACATCCACCTAGATTGCTCCAGTCTAGATTAGTCTAGATTAGTCCAGATGGATGTTGAAAAGGATCTTGATTAGTCCAGGTGGGTGTTGATAGTCCATTTGGTGAAAAGGATGTAGATCGGTCCAGATGGATGTTGGGGGTCATGGGTGTGCTCAGTAATCTGACCTCCTTGGGGAAGAAGGTGATGGAGAGTCTGGTGGTGGTGGGTACCTGTTAGAAGGAGGGTGGAGGGTCTGTGAGAGAGGCGGTAGGTGTGTCTACAAAGCTGATGTTCTTACAGACACGGTGCTCGTGGTGAGAGGTGTCGTGGTGGGTAAAGACATCCCGGTGATGATCTCAGCTGCTCTCGCAGTCCGCTGTAGCATCCTGCAGTCCGAGATGGTGCGGTGAGACGGCTGGTTAGGATGCTCTCCATTGTCCACATTTAGGTTGCTGGGGTTTCAGACTAGTGACAGAAGTTCTGGCTCTCTGTCGAATGGGTCGTAAGTCTTTAGTGTTTATTTCTTCCTTGTGTTTTTTGAGCACCACATGCTCGGAGTGTGAAGTTTCACCGAGGAGGTAAAACCCTGTGTGTTCATGTTCATCTTAAAGTCAAGTCAGATTAATTCATATACCGCTTCTTACTCCAGATGTTCTCACAAAGCAGCTTTACAGAGAATCCGGGCCAAGCCCCCAACGAGCAAACTCCCTCAGAGCAAGAGGAAGAACCCTCGAGAGGAACCGAGACTCAAAAGGGGAGCCCATCCTCCTCAGGTCGACCCGGATAGCAAATCTTATCACAGCGAAGCTGCCCAGGGTCAGGGATGAAGGGAGTTTAGTTTGAACCTGGCTTGACACTGAATCACTGCTGCAGGTGTCACTAAGATGGATATCAAATGCCTGGATGAGCTGATCTCATGTCCGTTGAGTGATCCTGAGTCCCTTTATATCTTCGTCTTCCAGCCCATTCTTTGCTGTTTGTATTATTTTATTTTATTTTATTTTTTGGTGAATAAAGGAATTATATTCAGTCAGATCTGTACCTGTTTGATCGTTGGCAGTGTTGCAGTTATTGTAACTGTCTTCCATGTGGTCCGGATTCAGACCTTTAGCTTTAATCTGAGATGTTCAGCTTCTAAACTCTATAAGGTTCTGTTTTCACAGGGTTGGGTATTGCTGGATGTGGGTTTGAGGTTTAAATTGAATATTGAATATGAATGAGTTTATTGGTGTCTCCTGAAAGGTATTCTCCACCAGGTCAGCTGTAACGTTGTAATGACTTTTATATTGAATGTTTTGGAATAAATCTTTCCATATACGTGGTGTATATGTGTTATTTCTGTGGGAGGAGTGAGCTGCTAGCTGGACAGCTGCTAAATGAAGTGTGTTCAACATGTGTAGGATTATAAACGTTCTCAACATGAAGGAACGGAGATAAAGCAGGCTGGTGGACTGGGGCTTTATTGGAAGGGAATTCTCTCTCTATCCTCTTCGGATCCTGTTTTTCCTTTTTATGTACATTAATTATGCAGAGAAAACAGCTTTATTTGATGATGTCATCTGGACGGCGTGTGAGTCAAACAGCCCTGTTGGTTAAATATTCAGTGTTTTAATCATGAATCTGAAAGTGTGAAATGCTCCGTTCTAGATAAAGTCAGAACCGTTCCCAGTGGTGGTGAAGGTAACCAGACGTCCCCCTCTAAAAGCTCCCTCACAGAAAGTTACTACATGAGATGGTTATGTGAAGAACACTTATGTTCAGGTTCTCAACTGGAACACTCCCACACGCCTGCGTCACTACGGTCTGTAATATTAGAGAGATCAAAGACTGATCAGTTCTCATTTCTCAAACATGTAGGGTACATTTGGTTTGTGGGTGTGTGTGTGTGGTGGGGGGTGGTGGGGTGGAGTGGTATGGTGGTCGTTTGTAAGTAATCAGTCTGCTGAAAGGATTATTATGAGATGATGTAATTAAGAGCTTCCCCAGGGAGCAGCGTATACAGGTCCGCTGGCTTGATAAGGTTGGCACCCCGCTGAGTGTTTGCGACTGCTGATCCACCTCCGGACCACTCAGATTACCCCCCTGTGTATACGGTCTAACTAGTTTTAATCAGATTTTAAACGTACAAAGACTTTTATTTCAGAAAATGACCTAATTAAGATATTAATAAAGAGATTAAATAATAACCAGGACTAATTTAAAGCAGAGAATATTACTGACATTGTACTAGATAAGACTTTAATACACTGATTAACCTCCAGCTGTGCCACCAGTAGACCACTGGTGGACCACTATCCCCTTACTATCAGGGTGCTTATAGACATTCATTGATGAATGTATATTTTGGAGGCATTCCATAAATGTAATCATGTTCAAATAAAAATTCTTTCATCACAGTTAGAACCAATGACTGATAAAATATCAGCAGTAGTTCCCCTGCAGTCCAGGTGGGGCGCTAATTGTATGAGTGTAGTTCCCCTGCAGTCCAGGTGGGGCGCTAATTGTATGAGTGTACTTCCTCTGCAGTCCAGGTGGGGCGCTAATTGTATGAGTGTAGTTCTCCAGCCCCAGTAAAGCGCAGAAGCAGAAGCTCCGCTCTGCTCAGCAGTCCGTCCTCCGAGGTTCGAGAGTGCTGCTGGACGGAGGTAAACAGGAGCTGCTCGGATTGAGGTAGGGGTCTTTGACGCTGTTGTACCGTCACTACAGTTCTCACTGCACCTCAGAAGGGCGGTTTGACGACGCTGAAGGTCAGACTACACCGACATACTAATGTCTGTCCAGAACAATCGACCAGTGAAAGGAACTAGACTCGTACAGAGATGGTTCCTCGGGGGTTCTTGGGTAGAGACAGTGGTTGTGTGGTGTCAGGACGCGCCTGTGTTCTGTGTAGCGGAGCAGTAACATGGTAGCCTGTTCAGTGCTGTGTGTGAAGCTGGTGTTCAATTATTTAGGTGGTTAGCTGAAGAGCTGTATCATTGTGTCGGGTCCAGATGTTGTTGTGAAGGGTGGAACCAGGGTCAAAGTCCGAGACACGGTGAACTGTATTGTCATTCAGGCTGTGTAAGAGGAAGTGCACAGCTGAACTGGATTGCATTGTGTAAACAGTGTGTACATTAGTATCCTATAAACACTGGACCAATAAGGATTGGTGTTACTGCACAGTGTAGGAGGACCTGTACACTGACAGTGGAGGGTTGGGGTAAGGTGCTCAGGAGAACCAATGAAAATTAAATTACTGCTCAAAAAATAGCTGCGTTGGAAGAATTTAATTTATATAATATATAATAAGTGTAAATATGGTCAGTTCAATGTGTGTTCGGCAGCTCAGTTTGTGTTCAGCGGTTGTGTGTGTGTTCGGCAGCTCAGTTTGTGTTCAGCGGTTGTGTGTGTGTTCGGCAGCTCAGTTTGTGTTCAGTGGTTGTGTATGTGTTCAGCAGCTCAGTGTGTGTTCGGCAGCTCTGTGTGTGTACAGCAGCTCAGTGTGTGTTCGGCAGCTCCGTGTGTGTACAGCAGCTCAGTGTGTGTTCAGCGGTTGTGTGTGTGTGTGTTCGGCAGCTCAGTGTGTGTTCAGCGGTTCAATGTGTGTACCGCAGCTCAGTGTGTGTTCAATGGTTGTGTGTGTGTTTGGCAGCTCAGTGTGTGTTCAATGGTTGTGTGTGTGTTCAGCAGCTCAGTGTGTGTTCGGCAGCTCAGTGTGTGTTCAATGGTTGTGTGTGTGTTCGGCAGCTCAGTGTGTGTTCAGCGGTTCAATGTGTGTACAGCAGCTCAGTGTGTGTTCGGCAGCTCAGTGTGTGTTTGCCAGAGGTCAGTAGGCTGAACAGTCCATGGGCCGGGCGGGTGGGGTCTCTCACTGTCCGCTTGGCTCTGCTGAGACGGCGTGACAGCTGCAGGTCTTGTGTAGATGGCAGTGGGGTGTCGATGATTGTCTCCGCCGTCCTCACCACTCTCTGAAGGGACTTCTGTTCTGAGGCGGTGCAGCTGCCATACCAGACTGGGAAGCTGCTGGTCAGGATGTTCTCGAAGGGGGCCTCTGTAGAACGTTGCGAGAACAGGAGGGGGTAGGTTTGCTCTCCTTATCCGCCGCAGGAAGTGAGGCGCTGCCGTGCCCTCCTGACAAGAGGTGGTGAGTGTAGTCCTAGTCTTTCGTCTAGTTGACATGCAGCCGCAGGTTATTATTGTCACACCAGACAGGAAGTTGGTCCACGTCCTCTCTGTGTCATCAGCGAGCTTAATAATGTGGTTCGAGCTGCACTTGGTGCAACAGTCGTGAGTCATCAGGGTGAACAGTAGAGGGCTCGGGACACAGCCCTGGGGAACGCCGGGGTTCATGATGTCCAACATGAGATCTGTGTTTTCTGTGCATAGCTAGCTAAATAGTACGAGGGCGGAGCTTATTTACACAGAGGCTCATTTTATTTAGTCTATTTCCACATGGTGCTTCTGTGTGATCATCCTGGGCAGCGTCTCGCTGTAAACCAGCCAATCAGAGCAGAGCTTATCGAATTAAGGTGGGAAATGGCTCGTTTCATTCCAGAACCAGATCCTAGGGTGGAAACGGGTGCAGTGTAGAACCACATCTGGGCATTTTCACCCCAACCAAAGTCATGTACCATCTATGTCAGAACATCAGAGAATTTAAAATGCTGTAAAATGCCTTTAATGGAACCCTTAATGGCACCAACCTCAGTTTCTGCTATTGAACTCTGGGTATCGGCCGATACAGAGTACCGATCCGTATACCTCGTACAGGGCTGTGACTAGAGCAGATGAGTACTAATGCAGATGTAGTTCCAGGGTAAACGATAAAGCTGTTTAAACATTAATAAAATATGAATCACGTTAATAAACCTGTTTGTGCAGTGAGGTCCGGTGTGGTGGAACAGATGCACTGCTACCTTCCGCCAGATGGCAGGAGGGTGAGGACTCCATGATCAGAGATGGGGGGAGGGGTCAGTGGGAAGGGTTGTCCACAATGCTGGCAGCCTTGCAAATGCAGTGCTTGTGGTTACAGTCTGCTGTAGTGAGTCCTCTGATCCGAGATGGTGTAGTTCCTATACCACACAGTGAGACGGATCGTTCGGACGCTTTCTGCTGTCCCCCGTAGGGTGTAGAGAGGACAAAGGGGGAGCTTTCCTCATTCTTTGCAGGAAGTGATATCGCTGTTGACCTTTCATGGCTAGGCAGGTGGTGCTGAGTGTCCAGGTGAGGTCATCTCCGATCCGCACTCTAAGGAACATTTAAGGCTTGTTTGAGCGTCCATGGAATCTTTGTCTTTACTAAAGAACCCTTGAAGGGCGAAAGGGAAGAGGACATTCTAGAGTCCTGTAACGATCGAACACTGGTGTGGTAGTAACCGAGTGTCTGGTTTCAGGCTGACAGATGCGCAGCCAGCTGTAGGTTTATACTGTTGTTTGCAGAGCAGGCTGTTACAGGTAACGGAGGAGAATCGATCCTTCTCCTGTCCTTCTGTTCTCGTTTCTTACTGCTCCCTTCCTGCTCTGGAAGAATGTGGAGGAATTGAGAAGGGGTAAGGGGCAGGAGGAGTGGAGAGGACGTGGGAAAATTCATCCGTGTTTGTCTGACCTCTCTTGAGGGCAAGTTAAAGTCTTCCTGGGTAGTGTACTCTCCGCCTGAGGTCACTTCAGCAGGCGTGTTAAACAGCTTCTCCGGTTCAGGAGACATTACTGATGATCATGTCTAATGTAGAGGACCCAGGATTGAGAGCCAGGCGTTCAGGCGTTTCAGTCTTTAAAGTCAGGCCTCAGACAGTCTACAGTTCACAGGGCGTCAGCAGCGTTTGGTTGACTAATTGATATTGGTAAATGACTTACCAGATCTGGGATGGCCAATCAGGTTGAGTCCAGCAAGATAACAGCACAGCTGAGAAGGTCAAGACTTGCACATCAAACACAGACGCTGCTGGTGTTCTCAGAACAACGGACAGGCCACCCTGGAGTCCAGACCTCCACACCACTGAATGTGTTTGGGATTACTTTGATAGTGAGAAGCACAAAATACATAACTGTCTTCTACAGCTGAGCTCGGTAGTGAAGGTAAAACACCCCTGCAGGTCTGTGTACTGTACCAGCACAGAGGTGGAGGTTCTTGAAAAGGATAAAAGGTGGAGGTGAAATAAATGAAAGGCTGTATCTGAGGTGTAGTTCTGCACATGAGCTCACCGGACAAAAACCCTGAGCCCCCCTGTGACTGACCCCTACCCGACAGCGTGTGATGCCTCCACCAGCACCAATAACAGCTGTGACTGGATTGGGCATGTACTGGACAAGGTTCTGGATGTAGACCACACCAATGTTCAGACACTCTTCATCAAAGAATTGGTCAGTTGGTTCCAGATTTGGTGGATGCCTTCCCTGGAGCTTTACCAGTTGTTCCAGGTAGTTCCAGTAGGTCCAGATGTTTGAACGCTCCTGAATGTTCATCATGCCAGTCAGTCACATCTGCAGCCCCGTGAACGCCGGAACCGTCATCTTGGAATACAGGGATAGGAATGTTGTGTTCCTCAGTAAGATGATGAGCTACAGGGGAAACCTGGTTCTCCAGCAGCTCAGTGTCGGCACTGTGGTTCAGATCAACCAAAGAACCATTTCCACAGAACCCCCCAGAACATCACAGAGGGGGCTCGTTTGTTGTCTGGGGGGCTCATGTTTATACGTGTTGTCTGCGGAATTGAATGCTGTTCTATTAAGTCTTGTTCTACACTTGTCTCCACAGTTTAAACTACCGTACTGAAACATCGGGAGAGACCATCAGGGGAGCCATGTCGGACGTGTGTAATGAGGAGGTCGAGTATGAGACTGTGGTATGCGGAGAGAGCTCCAGCGCTGGGCTCATGTCACCTGTTGATTTCCACACTTATGCGGCTCACATAGAAATGCAAACTTGTACATCCAAGGAAGGAGCTCACGCCTGTCCGGAGTGTGGAAAGACTTTCAGAAATGGAGGTTGCCTGAAAATACACCAGCGCATCCACACGGGAGAGAGGCCGTATCTCTGCTTGGAGTGCGGGAAGAGCTTTACTCAGCAGAGTAGTCTCCAAAAACACCTGCGCATCCACACCGGAGAGAAACCGTATCAGTGTGTGGACTGTGGGAAGAGCTTCACCCAGCAGAGCAACCTCCAAAAGCACCGGCGCGTCCACACCGGAGAGAAGCCGTATCCCTGCTTGGAGTGCGGGAAGACTTTCAAAGATGGCGGCACCCTGAAAACGCATCAGCGCATCCACACCGGAGAGAAACCCTACAGCTGTTTGGAGTGTGGAAGGAGGTTCACCGACGGAGGTACCCTCAAAACACACCAGCGCATCCACACCGGAGATAAGCCGTATTTTTGCTCGGACTGCGGGAAGAGTTTTACTCAGTGGAGTATCCTCCAAAGACACCAGCGCATTCACACGGGAGAAAAACTCTTCGACTGCTTGGAGTGCGGGAAGAGCTTCAGCGTACTGAGTAGTCTCCAGCGACACCTGCGCACCCACACAGGAGAGAAACCGTATCACTGCTCCCAGTGCGGGAAGAACTTTTCCACACGGAGTCACTTCCAAATACACCAGTACATCCACACGGGAGAGAGGCCGTTTTACTGCTCCGAGTGCGGGAGGAGCTTTTCTACACAGAGCAATTTCCAGTCGCACCAGTACACGCACACAGGAGAGAGACCCTTCCAGTGCTCACAGTGTGGGAAGTGTTTCAACCAGCAGAACAGCCTGCAGACCCATGAGCGCGTTCACACCGGCGAGAAGCCGTATCTCTGCGCGGACTGCGGGAAGAGCTTTAATGTACTGGGTAACCTCCAAATGCACCAGCGCATTCACACCGGGGAGAAGCCGTACGACTGCCCGGAGTGCGGGAAGAGCTTCACCCGACAGAACCACCTCCAAAAGCACCAGCGTATTCACACCGGAGAGAAGCCGTATCACTGCTTGGAGTGTGGGAAGAACTTCACCGCACAGAGTAGCCTCCAGCTACACCAGCGCATCCACACGGGGGAGAAGCCCTTTGACTGCTTGGAGTGCGGGAAGAGCTTCATCCAGCAGAGTGGTCTCCAAAAACACCAGCTCATCCACACGGGAGAGAAGCCGTATCACTGCGTGGAGTGCGGGAAGAGCTTCAGACATCAGAACACTCTAAAGATACATAAATGTGTTAAAGAAGAAAACACAGAACGTGCTGTGAGTTTGTCGCATGATTAAAAACATCACCTTTATGATCTTTTAGAGTATCTTAGTCATGTAATCTCAAAATAATACATCTAATCTTCATCGTCGTTCAGTACACACTCATCATCAGTAGAGCAGCTGCTGTGGGACTGCAGGGCTGCTGGGAAGGAAGATAAAGGTTACCAGGAACAATCAATAATAAATTTAGACTGGTATGATTAATATACGCATCATCAGTAGAGCAGCTGCTCCCAGAAGGAGGTGTGGGACTGCAGGGCTGCTGGGAAGGAAGATAAAGGTCACCAGGATCAATAACTGATGATAAATTTAGACGGGTATGATCAATATACGCCTCGTCAATAGAGCAGCTGCTCCCAGCAGGGGGTGTGGGATTGCAGGTCTGCTGGGAAGGAAGATAAAGGTCACCAGGATCAATCAATGATGATAAATTTAGACTGATGTGATCAATATTTATTGAGCTATTTATTGATTAGTGGCTCCCAGGATGGCGCCGGGCCGCCATGTTCGCTAACCCAACCCTGCCTTATGTCTCGGCATGGAGCCGTAGAGGTTCCAAATGGAGTCCTGTGATAATCCATCCCATGCAGCTTGAATATCCTCACACAGTTCCTGCAGATGGTGCGGTAGGGGTGGAGGTGGAGTGACACCAGGCCTTCCTCTGAAGCCATCCGTAGCTTCAGGTTAGTGTATATAGTGAGAGTGTTGGAGGAAGTCACATCGTCTCTGCTAGCCAGTCACAGACGCTGTGTACCCTTCCTCCTAGGTGGCAGTCCTGACAGTCCTGAGGTGCTCCAGAACTGGTTGGGATGCTTCCTTCAGTACTACTGTAGCATTACTAGAGCACACTTCACCGTTTATACCAGGTTCACTAGTGTAAACATAAACGCTGCCACCATTAGGCTTAGCGGGCGGTGCTGCTCTCTTGTTGGAATGATGTGCAATTAGTCCTCCAACATCTGGAATGTTGTCATAGAACCCTAAAAACCAAAGCGCAGCAGTCCTCGAGTTTGTGCTGGGCTGTACCTGAGTCTGGATTATTGTCGAGAGGAGGAGATGTGGTAGAGCTCTGCTTTATTGTGCACCTGTATCGGCCGGCGCCTGGCCACTCTCCCGTGGTCGAACGGACTGGTTCCTCTAGTGCCAGGAGGTCGTTCAGCACCTGTAACGGTTCCAAAGTCCATCGTTTGTTCGCAGCTGAACTCGGGTATCGAGCAGGCTCTGGCAAGGACGGACATCTTCACCAGTGTTTGTGATGCATGGAGAAAACTGATTTGGAAAACTGACTACAGGAAACGAAAGCATGGTATTCCCAGAACTTGGAAGCCTGCTGTTGGCCGATGAGAGAAGTCCTGATTCTTTCTTCTGTATGACTCGTGTGTGTTTGTGATGAGCCGATAAGGTGGTTTTCCATAGCAGATCCGGATCCGTTTATGTTGATCTCCAAACTAGTCTGGCTTTCAGGGGGATCCGGCCCAAGGCCGTGAATATGGTGTGAAGTGACCCTCATGAACTTCGCCCCTGCTGACTGACCTTATCCAGTGACACTGTGTCTTAAATCTTTGTGGACGAGCCGTAGAGTCTCCACTCCTCCTGTAACCGACTGTTTGTCTAATTTTCCGGGTAGAGCTACTTTGTACAGGTCTGGGGTTTAAAGGTGACACCTGTAGGGGCTTTCTTATTACTAATGTTCTGGATCTGAAATGATATTTATATTCACATTCTGCCTGTTTTTTTAACCGAATTGTAACCAGTGGATCTTGTTGAGTACAGCTTTGTGTCAATATTAATTTATTTAATTATTGCAAAATTAGAAAGTAATTTTTAACCTTAATATTCCCCTCTGTAACACCACGCACACCTCCAGTTTTCCTAGGACTGCTGACTTTTCCTGGTCTGTTAGAGCTGCTTACAAACAGAACTTTGACTTAATGACAATTCAAAAGTCACATTGAACCGCATTAGACTACGTAGGTTCTGCCTATATACCTGATTAATGTATGACTAAAAGTAATCATTAAATATAAAACGTGTCGGATGTAGCCGTTCCGTTAGGGGTAGTTTAGGGTAGAAGTGACTCGTTGGGGGAGGGGAGGGGGGATGGGGGGATTCCAATTCCTTGAAAACTCTTGAATGTTTTGTGTTCTCTGACGGGATTACTGTTGTGCCCGTCAGGATTATTGAACATATAGTAGTAGGTGTTTGATATATTAAAGACGTGTAGTATCCATAGCTCATTTGTCTCTTTGATCAGAACTCAGTGGCTGTTTATATTTGTTTTATTATTTTTGATCACATATGATCACATGGTTCCTGTGACACTCCTCCAGTCCAGGTGGGGGTGCCAATTGTCTGAGTGTAGTTCCCCCTGCAGTCCAGGTGGGGGTGCTAATTGTATCAGTGTAGTTCCCCCTGCAGTCCAGATGGAGGTGCTAATTGTGTCAGTGAGGTTCTCCAGCCCCAGTAAAGCGGAGAAGGAAAAGCTCTGCTCTGATCAGCAGTCCACTCTTGGTTCTACAGTGCTGCTGGAGGGAGGTGAAGAGGAGCTGCTCTGATGAAGGTAGGGATCTGTTTAGATCTTTTTTCTCCAGACTGATTATGATTTGTGATGCTCTTCGTTGATCCTCTGAGATGAGTGGAGAGATGATCTCATACAGTGCTAATCACACAAGGTTCCCATAGAAGCGTCTGAGCTCTGTGCCTCTCAGTGCTAACAGAAACCTTAACACACCGTCCTCTATGAGCGAGTCCTCCATCAGCATGACGTCCTGATCACTCTTAAGGTCTCCACACACACTTCCAGGGGTAAAGAGCAGTGTTAGTGTTGATCTGAGATCATCAGTAGAGTTCTAATGTTGGATTATATAGTTATTAATACGTGATCCACTGAACGTGAGTGAGTGTGTGTGAGTGTGTGTGAGTGAGTGAGTGAGTGAGTGAGTGAGTGTGTGTTCTGATCTAAACAGCCATGGTGTACCAGTGGTCCGGTGTTCAGTGCCTGTAAGGTGTATACAGAAGAAAACAGTGAATAAATGGAGGTTCTGTTGTGTTCAGTAGAGCTGATTAGAGTGTTCAGTAGAGCTGTTTAGCGTGCTCAGTAGAGCTGTTTAGCGCGTTCAGTAGAGCTGTTTAGCGCGTTCAGTAGACCTGTTTAGCGGGTTCAGTAGACCTGTTTAGTGTGTTCAGTAGACCTGTTTAGCGTTTTCAGTAGACCTGTTTAGCGTTTTCAGTAGACCTGTTAAGCGTGTTC
>CM067480.1:33071080-33085451 GCA_034552555.1 Semaprochilodus insignis | reverse complement strand
CGACTAAACCCTGAAACAGACCCAACGACTAAACCCTGAAACAGACCCAGCGACTAAACCCTGAAACAGACCCCAAACCGAAGGACCAAGCCGAGCAGATCAAAGGGAAATGAGGTGAATCAGGTATAAACGTGCTACACTGCTGCAGTTGCGTCACACTGACTGTAATACTGTTATAAACAGTTAAAATTATTTCACTTATTAACGTTTAATTACTACAGTGTTAATACCAAACAAACACAACCGCACTCAACCCGCCCACTAAAGCCCAAAACCAGCGCCCGACCTCCAACACGGACCACACCACCACAAGCTGCGCTGCACTAGCACTTTAGAGTTGTTTCAGACCGTGTTTAAACGTGCATGCGAGCGAGAGACCGGTACCGGGAGGGTTTAGTGCGGGTCTTAGCGGAGCTGCTAGCCGGGTGGTGCGGCTGCAGGGGCTACAGAGTTAAGCAGATCAGCAGCTGCTGTTACGTAAGTCCAAATCACTGAATCTATTTGGGCTTTGGAGCACATGGCCCTGCGCCGGTGGGCTTAGAGGACTCGCCTCATGAGTGGATTTCAATCTGAGACGATGTTCCTCCTCAACAGAACCACAGAGAATCTGAGGACAGGACAAGTAAAGCACTCAACACTCAGACGCGGCGAAGAACCAGAGAACCGCAGACCCGCAGATGCGGTGAAGAACCGCAGTCAGACACGAGACAATCCCGACTGTGGCGGTGAGGACTATCCAGACCGGTGACTTGTAGAACCTGTAACAAGGTGCGCTGAAGCTGTTCTGCTGGGCAGACAGGTTACTAAGACGGATCAGGGTGTTTTAGAGAGGTGACGTAATCAGGGGAACCATCCAGGGGCGGCCGAGTCCAGTATGAGGGAGGACGGTCAAACCCACCTTGACCAAATGCCTCAGTGAAAATCTGACAGTGTAACTATGACGTTCCTCAGTGACAGACTGAAACGAGTTCAGGTGTTTCACCTTCTGCAGTGCAGAACATCAACAGATTCAGAGAACCCAGAGAACCTTTGGGTGTGAAGGAAAAGGCAGGTTCCACACAGCAGAGTCACATATCAACACCGTCCAGAAACGCTGCTGACCTCTCTGGACTCCAGCCGATCTGGACTGGACTGATGGTCGGTGGAAGCGTGTAGTGGTCTGATGAGTCCACCATTCAGGTAACAGACGTCGTGTCTCTGGGACACAGAAGAACACGACCACCCAGACTGGTACCAGTGTAAAGTTCTAAATCCAGCACCTGTCATGGTGGGGGTATTAGTGAGGGGGGTGTTAGTGAGGGGGGTGTTAGTGAGGGGCTATTAGTAAGTAAACTGCACATCTGTGAAAGCTCCATTAACACTGAACGGACTGTGGAGAACTGGTTCTGGGTCTGGTTCTATGTGCTGGTTCTAGACTCCATCTTTTTCAGAGACATCCATGATTATAACAGCATGATCAACACCAACAAACACAGCCTAGCGTGTGCTAGACAGACCTCCAACTAAACACATGTGCCTTTTTAGGATCAAACTAGGACAGTGAAGGTTCTGTACGGTTCCACAGCTGAGGACTGTAGAACAGAAGAACAGTAAATCGAGTGAACTTTAGTGTAAGTCAGTGGAACTGGAGTTTTACCAAGCGGTGTTGGGTCATTTCTGTAGGTCCATTCACCATGGAACCTTCACACAGTGTAAACAGCAGCTGCGGTGATCACATGATCTACTAAAACGGAGATCCAGGGTTTTCACTGGACCGTGAGGAGATACTCCTCTTCCTGAACTGGATCAGATTTAGTCCTCAGCCTCCAAGTGATCCCTGAGAGCCTGTTAAAGTGCAGACGATGCAACACAGCAGTGATCGCTCTAGAACGTGTTCCAGCCTCAGAGTTCTCCCAGTAGACCATCAGACTGTGTTTCTGTGTCTTCAGATCCATCAGAATTCCCTAATCCCTGCTTTCCCACATCCCCAGGTTTGCTGGAACCAGGTTTGTACATGATATGACGTTAAACCTGATCAGACTCTAACATTAACCGGATACCGGGACCGCTGGGACAGACCCCCACATCTGTCTACAGCGCCGGTCACCCCGACTGACCCGGAGTTTCACAGCGTGTCCAGCGCTCAGCGCTCTCTCGGCTCTACTGGTGGGATCATGTTTCCAGCGTATCAGCGGACATTCTGACGGACTCATGTCCAGTCCTGAGCTCCTGGAGCCGAGGGCAGAGGAGGAGTCTTAAGTCCGGAGATGTTTGAGGTGCTCAGTGCTGGATTTTGGATAAGCTTTCCTGGAATATTCCAGATAATCTGGGTATTTCCCTGAGGAGGTCTGGAAGTGGAGCAGCACAAAACTCCAAAAAGAGGTCAAACACACTCGGACAAGCGGAGAGACACACGCTGAGCACGCCAGGACTCATATTCCCTACCGGACGTGATCTATATACTATACGGATGTACAGTCATTTCTAGAGCACTGAACTGCTGAGCTAAAGGTTACATCACCGTACAGTCACACGGGCTGAACGACATTCAGGGTCACTGGGTCACATGACCGAGTCACTAAGGTCACAGCCGTCAGCGACTCAGCGAGTCTGTCAGTGAGTATTCCGTATCAGTGACGGGGTACGGTACGAGTCTGTTGCTGTTCCCACATACACAAACCATCCAAACCTTATAACTCCATGATCTGAACAGTGTTCTGAACACGGTGTGAAGGTTCCATGATCAGTAGAACCGGTCCAGCGTGTAGTCAGAGTGAGATATTAGTGTTCACACGCGGTAAGAATGATTCTTCCGTCTGCTGAAACGATACTGCTATAGAAACGTCAGACTTTTATCTTGATATCAAAGACAGGTGGTTCTGGGGGTCCGGGACCCTCTAATTAACCTCTAGAACCCCTAAATGTCTCAACATCAAACATGAATCTCACTTAAACAGGAATTAGCATTAGCATATCAGCGCAGGCAGTGTAGGTCACACTGAGTATGAGCTATGACCTGGTTTGAACATGTGTTAAATGCACTGCACTGAGTGTAAGCAGTAGCAGTAACAGATGTTAGCATTAGCATTAGCATTACCTAATTACCATAGTAACCACTCCTCCTCCCATGCTGTAGGCTGGGGTTCATTCCCCTACCTTGGTGAGCACCCTATACCAGTAACAGCCCCTGGGTAACTTTCCTAACGCTACCTTCGCCTGACTGGGGATGGAGCGGTCCACCTGTTGTTTGTTAGCATTAGCATTAGCATTAGCAAAAGCACACAGGAAAGAGGTTTTATTCAGTACCATATGCGACCTGAACACTGTTGATACACCCAACAGAGCTGTAAATATAGAAACTGATAAAAAGAGAGTATAACAGCAGTAGTGTTCAGCAGTAATGTTCAGCAGTAGTGTTCAGCAGCAATGTTCAGCAGTAATGTTCAGCAGTAATGTTCAGCAGTAGTGTTCAGCAGTAATGTTCAGCAGTAATGTTCAGTAGTAATGTTTAGCAGTAATGTTCAGCAGTAGTGTTCAGTAGTAATGTTCAGCAGTAATGTTCAGCAGTAGTGTTCAGCAGTAATGTTCAGCAGTAATGTTTAGCAGTAGTGTTCAGCAGTAATGTTCAGTAGTAATGTTTAGCAGTAGTGTTCAGCAGTAGTGTTCAGCAGTAGTGTTCAGTAGTAATGTTCATGTTGATGTTTACTGTGGTGTACGGTGGTACACCATGTAGTCCTCTGTGACGGTGATCACAGTATTAAAGCGATAGTTGTGGTTTGCCGGACGTGTGTGGTTCAGTAATGATGCTGTTTGGTTTCAGTCTGACTGTGTAAACGTCACGGTCGTGGGGGGTGGGGGGGGGGGGGCGGTTTCCGAATGGGAGAAGCCAGATGTGTTCCTTTAGAGTGAAACAGCCTCGTGCACCCGCCGCATTGTTTCACCAACAGATGGTCCAACCCCCCCACCAATCTCCCCACCACAGCTCTCACAATGGAGCTGCGCCGTGGTTGGGTCTCGGAGGCAGTGAGGCAGAAACCCCCCCACCACACACACACAAAGACCAGCTGGGACCCTCCAAGTGTGTCTGAGCGAAACTCCATCTGCAGCCAAACCTGCCGACACCGACAAACTCCAACATCACTGTACCCAACCACGTGACTGTACCCAACCACGTCACTGTACCACGTCATATTTACATCATAATTAATAACGCAGCTCATACGGCAGCACTAACTACTACTACCACACGTGTTATCCTAGTTTACTGACATGTGGTATTAATAGAGTTCATACCTACTTTAATAAAGTCATAAATACGTTTAATTAATAAAGCTAATACGCTAGCCTTCTCACGTTAGTATTAACAAATCACAGTTAATAAGCTAGCATTAATAAATTAGCATTAGTAAAGTTAATGAAAGATGTTTAATACAGCTAACAATACACGATCCTCAGTGTTGATCTTTCTGCTCCGTTGGTGACACTAACACTGTTACACATGATCATATGTGACATAATAACTGCTGCTGTTCTTACGTGCTGCTTAGCTGATGGCTAACGTTCTCCAGTACAGTCACTGTGACCTGCTAGTGCTTCCTCACTGACCCTGCCTCACGACCCGCATGTGCCTCATAATTCAGTCACCTTAAAGCAGATTGAGTCCTACAGTCCTGCTGAGAACAGCTACTGATTAGCATTACGCTAACAGTGCTAGCCCTCAGACAGGTCTTATATGGGGGAATCTTCCAGAATAAGAGCACACAGATCAAGTTATAGGTTCATTTCTGACCAGGTGAATGACCCGGTCCAGCTGCTGGACAGCTGAAAGTGAGTCCCGCTGAGCGCTGCCTGCTGAGCGCGCCGTGTTCAGGGGAAAACTTGCTAATTAATGAGCATGAAATATTAAGGCGACACGGGCCGAGGTGCTGCAGGCAGCAGGTATCCTGAGCCGGAGTATCAGGTGATCAAATCAGCCGAACAAAGACGGCTAATCAACTCAGACCGCCGCACACACAGCGCCAATTAGCACAAAGATCACGTCCCTAATACCGCACTGCCCCTTCAGACCCTACTGACCAACCCGGCTCCAAACCCAGCAGACAAACCCTGTAAACCCTCAGAGTCTGACCCAGAACCAGAACCTGTAACCCTTCAGCCCCACAGAACTCAGGGTCGTTTATCTACCAAAACCAGGCAGAACCCAGTTCTACAGGGTCATTACCAAACACCCTGCAGTGCTGAGAGTGATCCACCACCCACATAGTACCTGCTCTGTGGTGGTCCTGTGGGGGTCCTGACCATTGAAGAACAGGGTAATACAGTACACAGAGAAACAGATGGACTACAGTCGAACGAGGAGGTGGAGCCAGTAAACCTTCTATATCAGATTCTAATCAATAATATCAATAATAAGCGTTTCCATGGTGATTTCTGGAACAGTGAAGGCAGCATGGAGATTCTCCTATACAGTCATAGGAAACATGGAAGCTCCAAATCCACACACTGCTCTGACTAACTTAGCAGCACGGACATGAGTGTCCACCACCTACACTGGAGGAGATAATCAGATCATGGAGGAGATTGTGGAGGAGATCGTGGAGGAGATGCTCCTTTAACTCCACCAGATTCAGAGTCTAATATCTGACTGTTTATTCCACCGCATTATGGTCAGATTTTGTCTCATGTGGACATATAAACATCCCACGTCCAAATGAAAGAGGTGTGAAGTCATCCTGTTAGTGCAGTACCATTGGCAGACGGCTGCACCACGCAGGACTACATGCACACAGACCGTTACCACGACTGTCCTTAACACCACGTCACCGTCACCAAAGACTGCAATGGTGTCGTACCAGACTGTCATGGAGTGACTCAGAATGGCAGCGGGTCATCTTCAGTGACGAGTCCCGCTTTTGTCTTGGTGGAGACGACCAACGAATCCGTGTGTGGAGGCACCGTGGTCAGCTCCAAGATGAACGGTTTGTTGTCACACGTCACACGTCCAGAAGGCCTGGTGTCCACTGAAGGCCAGTTTGACCTACAGCGGTTTTTACAGTCTGGATTATTTCAGGAGCAAATCAGTTATTTGTGAACAGTGAGTCAAATACCGGACTTCACTGGAAGACCTGGTACAGCACTGCAGACGGGCGCGTCCTGCTCTGACCTCTAGTCGGCGGCTTGATGTGTCAGGTAAACAAAAAGCTACCTGCAGGTACAGTCAGATCACCTGTCTGAACATCAATCACTTCTACAGGTGAACCTTCTCTAGAAGCGGGTTAAACAGTCTTATTGTTCCCGCTACACCGACCAGGTACACTACAGGTACACTCCCCTAGAGAGGGAACGCTGGCGGGAGGTTCTGGAGCGCGCGGTGTAACGGTGACAGAGCTGTAGAGAGTGTAATGGAGAAGAGTGTTTAACTCTCGCTGAGAGGACCTGAGTGAAACCTGGTCCAGCTCAGCTCCGGATTCTGTATCACTGCGTCATCCTGAGAGAGTCCGGCCTCTTCAGGGACACGGGAGCGGGATTTAACCAGACGGTGCTGAGAGTTACAGGCAGCGTATCCTGCGGCTTCACAACACACATGTAGCCTAATCTTACATTGGCCCTCAGCGAGCGAGGGAGGGAGTGAGTGAGTGAGTGAGTGAGTGAGTGAGTGAGTGAGGGAGTGAGCGAGCGAGTGAGTGAGTTGGAGGTAAATTACGAGGCTAGATTAAACGGAGCTCTTCCAGTTACCCTGCAGCTATTCACACACAGCAGAACCAAAGCACACGCCCAGCAGTGAGGAACCCTCAGAAGCCCCAGAACCCCTAGAACCCCCAGAACCCTTTCAGATCTTCAGAGAACTAAAACATTTGAGTCTGTACATTTCCTCCAGTTTACTCAGTAAACCACGCTGTACTGGGCCACACCATGCTGATGTGAGGTGGAGGTTACCTGTAAAGCTCAGTTCCAGGTGTTAATTCTGATGTGATTATTTTGTATTAGCGTGTCTGTAGACCACAGAGAGGGACCGCCGTGACACAAGCTTCACATGTGGAACAACCTTTAGAAGATCAAATATCTAGAACATGTTTAAGCTAGAACATGTCAAGTAATGTTAATGTGAATGGCTGTTAGCACTGATACGGAATCAGCTGCATCACTGTGTGGTATGGCAGCGCCACCTCTGCCGAGCGCAAGGCCCTACAGAGGGTGGTAAAGACTGCACAGCACATCACCGCAACTGCCCCCCACCCATACAGGACATCTACGACAAGAGATGTCTGAGGAAAGCAGTCAACATCTCCTCAGACCCCACACACCCCAGTCATCCCCTGTTCCAACCTCTGCCATCCGGAAAGAGGTACCGGAACATCCGAGCCAGAACCTCCAGGTTCAGGAACAGCTTCTACCCGAGAGCTGTCAAACTGGTTACACCGGCAGTGCCTACCAGAACGTGACCACAACACTAAAAGACTGTACTGATTCTAGCAGCACACACTAGGCTCTGATACCTCAGGACTGTTTGCACCGCACTTTACACTTTCTACTTTATACTTGAACATCTCAGCTGCGTACGTACTTATTTATCTATATTTATTATCCATACTGAACACCTGTACCAAGCATTCAGCTGTCTGAACATTAAGCTGCTTCTCCTACCTGCACTGTACACTTTATATATCTATACTGTTTACAACCACATACTTGACAGATACTGCTCTTACACTTCGCACGTCTTGCACACATACTGTACTGTTTGCACACGTTGTCTTTGTCTATTTGTCCTTATTTGTCTATTTGCACTACACTCTATATATATATATATTTATACACATATTCTTGTAACTGCACTGGAGAAGAAGCCTGACCGTGTTTCGTTATACTGTGCAACCCTGTACTGGTATAATGACAATAAAGTTGAATTGAATTGAATTGAATTGAATTGAATCCTACGCTAGGACGCTAGGGGAAGTCAGCGGTCACCTCCTGTCCCGCCCTGGTCTGGTCTGTCTGTGTTTTGAATTGACCACCGAGTGCTTTAGTGGCTGTTTGGCTGTGTCTCCTCCCCCGTCCGGCCTCCTTGTTATTTATTTGTGTTTATTATTAATAACTAATGAAGTTACCTGAAAGGAAGGCGGAGCTCTAACAGCGCCGCTGTAAACAGGAAGAGGAGTGAAGGGGATTAAAGGGTTAATATCAGCCCCCAGTGCAGAGCATATGGGCTCCAGCGCAGGAAGGCGGGGGCAGATTAGGATGGGGGCTAATATCATTCAGATACAGTACACAGGCTACAGAACACTTCAGCTCCTCTATACTGACCCTACCAGGCCGCTAACAGCTAACAGCTGAGGTTAATGTAGCTAACAGATGAAGGAGGCTTATCCTATTAGCATGGCGCTAACTACACGTCTAAATCCTCTCATAGCGCAGCTTTACATCCCTCAGCCTCATCGGTTTAACAGGCATACAGCCATGGAGAACCCCTGTGGTGTCACCCAGTCCTGACTGCTAGCCTAGCCACTGAGCTCCAGACCAACACATATACCTGTTCCTCAGAAGCCCCTCCCACCTTCAAGATACATCATCAGAGGGAGCCTCATCATCAGAGGGAGCCTCATCATCAGAGGGAGCCTCATCATCAGAGGGAGCCTCATCATCAGGGGGAGCCTCATCATCAGAGGGAGCCTCATCATCAGAGGGAGCCTGATCATCAGAGGGAGCCTCATCAGCCTTTCAGCTCACTTTAATCCATCTCTGATAGACTGATAGACCCCTTTAATCAATCTCTGATAGACTGATAGACCCCTTTAATCCATCTCTGATAGACTGATAGACCCCTTTAATCAATCTCTGATAGACTGATAGACCCCTTTAATCCATCTCTGATACATCAATAGACCCCTTTAATCCATCTCTGATAGACTGATAGACCCCTTTAATCCATCTCTGATACATCAATAGACCCCTTTAATCCATCTCTGATAGACTGATAGACCCCTTTAATCAATCTCTGATACATTGATAGACCCCTTTAATCAATCTCTGATAGACTGATAGACCCCTTTAATCAATCTCTGATAGACTGATAGACCCCTTTAATCAATCTCTGATAGATCAATAGACCCCTTTAATCAATCTCTGATACATTGATAGACCCCTTTAATCAATCTCTGATAGACTGATAGACCCCTTTAATCAATCTCTGATACATCAATAGACCCCTTTAATCAATCTCTGATACATCAATAGACCCCTTTAATCCATCTCTGATAGACTGACAGACCCCTTTAATCCATCTCCGATAGAGTGATGAGCTTCGTCCTGCGGTCTGTCCACAGGGACCTCCCGGCTGCAGGACGGCTCAGCTGCGTATATAACTGATGGTATGTGGGCTAAAGGCTTTAACCGTTTCCTCACCCTTCCTTGCGGACTGGATCACACCACTAGAATGCTGCAGGAATTCTGGGAATCCTTCAGAAACCCCCAGCACGTCTGGCTGTTCTTCCGGCTGAGCCACCGCAGGGGTCACCACCTTTACCCACAGTGACCTCTGACCCCTATCTGCAGCCATGTGGTTACACTTTCAGCAACAGTTAACCTCCAGCCATCCATAACAGACGGATCCAGTCATGATCTCACAGCACCGCTCCTGACCCGGACAGCAGAGCGGCCAGCAGCTGGAGCTCCACCACACACCTCACAGAGCCCATATCCTGCACTCCTGCATATCCTGTAGGCTGAATGGGTGGAGCTAAATTGCTGTAGGCTTATTGGGCGTAACTACAATCCTACAGGCTGAATGGGTGGAGGTACACTCCTATAGGCTGAATGGGTGGAGGTACAGTCCTATAGGCTGAATGGGTGGAGGTACACTCCTATAGGCCGACTGGGTGGAGCTGAACCGTAGGTTCTTTAGGAAGTTCCTGAGAGGGTGAGTGGTCTCTGAACGGTTACTCTGAGGTCCGTCCCTGATGGAGATGTAATGACGGGGTACACGTCGCCGCTCTGCAGCAGAACCTTCACCATCTGGGCTGGAGAATAATTATACACTGACTTCATCACCGCAGCGGCAGAGACACAGGGGATTATGGGTATTACTGTCCTGCATGACATCATCATAGCATCCTCAGAGCGGAGGTCAAACGCGTGGTCAGAGAGGAGGAATTAAACCCAGGGAAATTAGAGGAGTCTGTCCTGCCGGTACAGCAGCACCGGACACCCCCAACATCCTCCTCCACCTTAATGTGTGATCAGTTAGCGCTCGGGGTCAGCCGGTGACTATTGGGCTCCAGTCACTGTTAGCCACGTTAGCGTGTTTGGTTGTTTGTGCCTGCAGATGTTGATATACTCAGTTTTATTACTGTGTTATTAGGGATGGGGGTTTGGCCCCGCCCACAGCGACCCTGAGCTCCTGCTTTAATACTGAATCAGCTCAGACGTGCGTGTGTGTGTGTGTATGTGTGTGTGGTGTGTGTGTGAGTGAGGAAGGATGGGAAGGGTGTAACTGACCCCCCCCTTCAGTGTGAGTGATCCAGTGAAGATGAGTTTATGTTGGCTTTCAGGACTGACCACACAGACTACACCGACTCTGCACTGACCACACCGACTCCACACCGACTACATCGACTCTGCACCGACCACACCGACTCCACACCGACTACATCGACTCTGCACCGACCACACCGACTCCACACTGACCACACCGACTACACCGACTCTGCACTGACCACACCAACTCCACACTGACCACACCGACTCCACACTGACCACACCGACTCCGCACTGACCACACCGACTCCGCACTGACCACACCGACTCCACACAGTACCACACCGACTACACCGACTCCACACAGTACAGCTCAGACACGCCCTGCCATCATACCCGCACAGCGTACTGCCATATAGAGATACCATATACACCCAGAAGGAGCCAAACCACAGGACTGAAACTCGGTGTGTAGGTCTGACATCCTGAGACACGCTAATGACTCAAGCCTCATGCTCAGCCACACATGTGACATAAGCCAGGACGGGTCGTATCTCTGTACCTGACTGACCCAAAGCGAGTAGCCATGTCCTCCATGAGTCATCCTGATCAAACACACAGCTTAGACAAGAACACGGTTCTACCTCCACCTATTACGGCTCCAACATCAAATGCCTTCACTGGTAATAGCAGGTGGAGCTCTACCTCCAGGAACTGGTGTGACGCCCTGGAACTGTTCATCGGCTTGGAGTCTCCGCCCATTCCTCCACAGAGAACAGCTCCAACTGTGTTACGCTGGTGGGCTTTCTTGCATGAACACCACACCTCAGGTTCTGCTTGTCACACAAGACCAGGGGTTGGATCCAAATGCAGGTTTAATGACTAAACCGATCAAGGCAAACAAATCAGACCAGGGGGATCCAAAAAACCCAGAACCAAACAGCAGAGAACCAGAAACAGAGTCAAAAGCCAGGTAAGGAAATACACAGAAAACGCTACGAACTGCATGAAGGCCAAACAAGACGTCGCACCTGAGTACAGGTGAGGAGTCCTTAAATACTGTGTTAACGACCAAAACAGGAAACAGGTGAACAAACTACAACTCAGGTGAGAGCGACCTCCTGTGACGGGGAGGTGAATCGCCAGGGTCATTGGTAACACTGCTCAGCATTCCTGTTGGACTAAGGTCTGGACTTTGACTCAGCCGTTCCAGAATCCAACACCTCCTCTGCTCTATCCATTCTTAGCAGACTAGCTGCTGTTATTGGGGTTGCTGTCTTCCTGCAGGACCACCTTCTGTTGAGGTTCAGGTCAGGGATGGACGTCCAATCCAGAATTCATAGCTTCATCAAATGATGGCAGTCGGTTCTGGTCCAATAGCAGGTTCCTATGTTGGAGTGCAGTGTTGGGTTTTTCCAACCGTAACATAAGCCCTACCCGCACACATCACCTTATTACAGTGGTGCTCTGGTCCCCAGGTGGGTTTTAGGAAAAGCTCCTCCTCCATGCTATCATTTCATCCGCACGGTTCTTCTTCAGGGTTTGTCTGATGGTGGACCCATTCACAGTGACACTGGCCAGTGTAGGAGAACCCTGAGAACCTTCCATGATGCCATGTGGTTCTTTATGATCTCTCGGAACATTCCATGCCTCAGTCTTGGAGTTGTTGGATGACCGCTCCAGTGCAGGGTAACAGTGGTGTGGAGGTTCCTCCGTTTGTTGACGGACAGTGGATCAGTGAGGTCTAAACGCTTCAGAAACAGTTCTGGAAGCTCCTCCAGCCTAATGAGCTCCTCAGAACTAACAGCTGTGTGTGGTAAAGACCGGACTCTGATGGCGAAGATGTTTTAGGGTCGGTCACACTCACACCTGAACCTCCTGACTTTCATTATCCCCTCTACCAAACCGATCGTTCAGGTTCACATGCTTTCACCAACCAGATTACTCGGAGCGGAGTTACTGTGTTCAGTACCAGATGGAAACTACAGAACCGTCTTCTGATCTGCTGTTATGAGGTTAATGAAGATCTGATCATATTTTAGGTCACATGTGGAAATTCACAAACGTTCCAGCCGCCCTGTGTGTGCTCTGTGCTGATTGGCTGAACTGACCATGGTGGGCAGGGCTGAAGTGCTCTAGGCCTAATGGGCGGGGCAGTACGTCATCACTGCAATCTCCAAAACGGCAGCTTTACAGGAGAGGCCAAAAACCCCATTCAACTTTAATGTAAGTCAATGGAACCAGACGTCTTTCCGAGTGTCACGCTTCCGGGTTTTCCCAGCTAAGCCGCTCCCTCGGACTCACTTCCCAGAGGGCATCACTCTATGACGTCACACCCACGCGTTCCCTGTCACCCAATCAGTCCCGCTGTACCTCTCCAGAACATTAGGCCCACCTGGTGTCCCTATACCCTAACCCTAACCCTGTATATAAACCCCATTCCGACACTTCCTCATCGCCAAGTTTTGCCAAACCTGGTTTTGGTTCTGAGCTGTGCCTGTTTCCTGACTCCGATCTCGCTCTTCCCTTCATGTCTGATCGTGTTTTGCTGCTTTGTTCGACGGTCCGATTGTTTAATAAAGCCTGTTTGACTTTTAGCTCTGCACGTGTCAGTCCGGGTTCTTTGTCCTTGACTGTACTGTAGGTCCATTTCTGTTGGTCCGTTCATCATGAGATTCAGTGTAAACAGCGGTTGCTGTGCTGATGATGCAGGAAAGTAAAAATGGAGATGTTTTTCATTGGACAGTGAGGACCTGTATAACACGTACGTATCTACGTATATATATATAACAGTATAACAGGATATGAGCCCTTTAACGTGTGCAGTGATCCGAGTCTGGCTGTGTTCTGCACTGCGCTGTGTGTTTAGACCCGCACGCCGGGTCTGTATGAAGTGGGGTGAGTCAGTGCAGGGATTTTCCTGTTAGCCTAGCGCGCTCTTCCTCTCCCTCACCGTCTCACAGGTGCGGCGGGGAAGGAAACAGGAAGCGAGGAAACGGGCTGAGACGCCCAGTAAAGCTCCACACAGTGTGAGGAAAGAGCGGACTCTGTCTGAGCACACAGTCACCAGTAAACAAACAGAACTGCATGTGGTGATTCAGGGGACCAAGCACCGTCAGCGAGTCCCGGCAGCTCAGGGAGGCGGCCTGAGGCAGCGCCGAGAACGACTGCAGCGTTACTCACCATGCCCTCCTCACGGAGCCCTCTAATCCAGTCCACATTCCTGCCCTTTAATCTCCTCCTTTAAAGGGCCTATATCACGGAAAACCGAACGTGCCTCACTAGTACAGATACGGGGGGTTGAGGCGTATGTACACTCAGTCGTTACCAGTTTAGTGATGTCATTGTTGTGATCTGTATTACAGACTTATGAATATTTCTCCAGCTAGTATCCATAAAGAATATCAGGAATCAGCATCGGTGAGGAATTCCCATGTCGGCTCATCCCTAATAACATAATACTGAGCCGTAAAGAGAGTAATGTGAGCAGCGGTGGGGGAGCAGTGGGGGGGTTAATCAGGCCGTTAGCGGTTAGCACTGTATCTAACAGGATTAATGTGCTCTCATGGCTCCGGGGTAATCATGTGACCCGACTGTAACCCCGACCCGCGATCAGGACTGAGCGGCACGTGTTCCACCCCCATCACAGCCTGCAGCAGAACCATCAACACTCACATACAATAACTGCACACTGTTAGAACCCACAGAGATATATTCACCTAACTGTAGAACAGACTCAGTCTATACCACAGTACCTACATTTAGAGCTTAGAGTTATACACTCGACCTAACGAGAAACCGTAGAACAGACTCAGTCTATACCACAATACCTACATTTAGAGCTTAGAGTTATACACTCGACCTAACGAGAAACCGTAGAACAGACTCGGTATATACCACAATACCTACATTTAGAGCT
>CM067480.1:33032378-33070689 GCA_034552555.1 Semaprochilodus insignis | reverse complement strand
TAACGAGAAACCGTAGAACAGACTCGGTATATACCACAATACCTACAATACCTACATTTAGAGCTTAGAGTTATACACTCGACCTAACGAGAAACCGTAGAACAGACTCAGTCTATACCACAATACCTACATTTAGAGCTTAGAGTTATACACTCGACCTAACGAGAAACCGTAGAACAGACTCAGTATATACCACAATACCTACATTTAGAGCTTAGAGTTATACACTCGACCTAACGAGAAACCGTAGAACAGACTCAGTATATACCACAATACCTACATTCAGAGCTTAGAGTTATACACTCGCCCTAACGAGAAACCGTAGAACAGACTCAGTACCTACATTTAGAGTGAGTTTCTTTCTGCGGTTCTTTCAAGCTCTGAACTGGAGTCTTGGGGAGAACAGATTAGCGTTAGCGTTAGCGTATGCTATGCTAGGTGCTGGAATGCTCAGGAATCTCAGGAAGCTTCATGTGTCCATAAAAAGACAGGAACGCTGATACAGAGCTCACATAACTCAGACTCAGAGTTGCAGCGGAGATGATACCGAACCAACTGCTCCTCATCCTCTGGGCCGAGAGGCCTGGGGTCAAAGGTCAGGGTCAGAGGAGGGTATGTGGAGAGGAATGTGGGGCTGAATCTCTTTCATGAAGCATTTTAAGAGCAGGAGGGGGCGTGTTCTTACAGTGAGTGACAGGTGCTGATCTCAGAGGAGCCATAACGGCTTATTCACTGCTATATTTATACAGTACAGACCCGCCGGACCCCAACGCCGTCTCCCTCCGCACCCCATCACACTGACGAGTTCACACTGCACTCACCAAACGCCTGTCTGCTCGTCGGGTTATCAGAATTACAGTCTCATTAGCTTTTAATTTGGACTTTTACTTTAGTTCCAGTTCTTCAGGCTTTTAATAACTTCAGCTTTAATTTAGTCTGAGTTAGTCTTAGTCTAGTTTTAGTTAGTTATGATGGGTTAGATTTGAGTGGAATGAAGTAACTGCAGACTGACACAGTGATATATACACCCCCTGACGTTCAGTACAGTATGACGTGTTGTACCGCTACATTAGCTCGGGGCTAACAGATCGTGAAGCACTTGAGAGCAGGAGGGTTCCTGGTGAGCGGACTGTAGGCGCTCAGAGCTGCTGTGTTCTCCTCCTGTGCTGTTTTGCATGTAATTATTGGGGCTGGATGAATTATTAACAGGACGTCCACCGCGTTAATAATTCAGTAAACTATGTACCGAACCAACAACCTGGTCAACACCCACCCCGATGAAGAAATTCCACACTTCAGCCAACACACCAACATCTCCGGCTACTACACACAACCAGCCATCAGCTCGGAAACATCCAGACAAAAATCAGTTTAGCACTGGAGCTATGAGACTGAGTAATACATGCTGACCCCACCAATTAGCGCAGTGCTAACTGCACGCTTAAATCACCAGACGCTCACCTCAAATACAGGAGTATGTATATTAAACATATTAAACATCCAGCAATGTAAAAAAATAATAATAATATAATAAAATAACAGCCGAGCTAGCGTGATAACTCGTGTGCTAGGTTACCTTTCACTGTTATTAGCTTTCGCTTGGTTGTTAACTTAAGCTTTATTGGCTTTCGCTTGGTGGTTATAGCTTTTGGTTTGTGGTTAGCATCTGCTTTATCATTTGTTTTCGCTCTGTTAGCTTTTGCTTGGTGGTTAGCTTTCTACTGAACACAGTTTAGGCGTGTGGGCAGGGCGAAACACCTTAGCTTTGTGATTGTTGAAGATACAACTTATGTACACACAAGGTACGACTAGGACCGCCCAGTTTACATCGAGAGAGGAAATCCTTGTGTGTTTATTGGACGCTGGATAGTTTTCCCAGGAATCACTCGGTATGTGTATACTGTCGTTTAGCCAGATTAACCTACTTACACAGAAAACAGATTCAGGTTCTCTGGAGCTTTAGGTAATCCCTAATAGACCTGCTGATGTGGCTTCTGACACGGTATGACTCTGATCTTCAGACGTGGACTAAAGCACATTAGCATAGCTAACAACACTAGCGGCTGAGTGTAGTCTATGTTTCTAGATCACGTTGTACCATACAGTGTCAGAAACCACATAACCAACCCTATCAGACACACTGCACATCTGCACACGATGGGTTAGCGCCATGCTAATTGATGAGGTAGCTCCAGTGACACAACTAAGCAAATTTCAGATTGATCGGTGGCTGGACCTTAGAGACATGACCGGGAGAATCTGCCTTTGAGCTGGACGGTCGCTTTTAAAGCCGTAAGGAACAAATAGATAGTGACCCTCTATATCCCAGAAGTCCCTGCTCCGGACGGTCAGCACTGCGGCTATAAAGTGCTTGCAGCCTCATATGCACCATGACTGGACACCGAGTAGCCCAAACAGACCACTAGAGCTGAGACTCAACAGGAACTCAGCGTATGAATCACTGAACTTCTTTATTTATACACGGTTCTCAGAGTCACTGCTGACTTTACCGGAACCACCGTCCCACCGTCACCGCAGGCCCATATACATTTACATACAGGACTAATACACACTGTATACCATAACCCATATCATTATCACACGGAGGGGAAATGAACAGGCGCTACTGGGAATGATAAACACACGTAATCTAACATAATCTAACATAATCTAACATAATCCAATATAATCTAATATAAACTAATATAGTCTAATATAATCTAATATAATCTAATATAAACGAATATAGTCTAATATAATCTAATATAATCTAATATAAACTAATATAAACTCACATAATCTAACATAATCTAATATAAACTAATATAATCTAATATAAACTAATATAAACTAATAGATAGATACTTTATTGATCCTGAAGGAAATTTAGGAATTTATTTATTTATATTATAATGTAATATAATCTAACTTAAACTGAAGCTGGAATTACAGGTTTTAATGACTCTGTTTGTCTGATGTTAACACTGTAACACTGAAACAACGTTAACACTGTAAAGATGTTAACACAGCATGTAAAGATGTTAACACTGTAACACTGTAACAATGTTAACACTGTGTGTAAAGGTGTTAACACTGTGTGTAAAGATGTTAACACTGTGTGTAAAGATGTTAACACTGTGTGTAAAGGTGTTAACACTGTGTGTAAAGGTGTTAACACTGTAAAAGGACCTTGCTGCAGCTAAGAGAACATGAACACATTCGGCCAATAAGAGCAGGTTCATCCACCGCCACCGATAAATCAGCTCAGTCACAGAAAGCCTGTCCTCCTCCTGCACACCGGAGACAGTTCACACTCCACACACAGGGACACACATTACTGCACTCATTACACCAACCCAAGCCCCGCACACTCACAGGGAACTCACAGAGCATCTCAGGCCAGGCTGAAGGCGCAACCAATCAGAACAGAGCTCATCTGCATATCTAAGTAGTCTCATAGACTGTACACAGCATGTTTAAGGGATAAAGAAATGCAGTCAGGCTGTTAGTGACGTCACAAAAGTGGAGGTAAACATGAAATACGCGGTAACATGAAGGATACGAGCCCTTTAACTCGCCCTGATGGACTAAAGAGAGTTTAATTCAGCGGCAGCTCTAACAAACACCTCCTGAGGAGTACACACGGAGCTTCCTCCTCCAGTTTCCCGTTCCACCTTAAAGCCTCCGGCGCCAGGCTGTAACTCCTGCGCTGTTTAAGGTGGAGCGGGAGTCGGAGGGAGAAGTTTGTCTCCTCGGCCTGTGTTAGATCCCTACAGTCCGCGTGTACATAAAGGAGTTTCCTTACCTCCTCCAGCTCGAGCTCCATCTCCACCGCTCCTCGCTCCTCGCGCTGACTGTCTGACCGGCTCGCGCTTTGTGCTGCTCCGCGGGAGTGGCCTGGCTCCGGGACCACACCCGCGAACACGCCTCCCTGCGCCTACGTCACAGTCCAGGGTGTCCCCAGTTTAAAGAGCTTCTGTTTGGGCTTTTAAACCCGGAATATCGGATCTGTTAATAACCGAACCCGACCGATCAGGTCACACCTCAAACATCAAACACCACGTGACATCAAACACACACCAAACACACTGTAACACCAAACACACCAAACACACTGTAACACCAACACACACTTTAACATCACATACATCAAACACACTGTAACACCAAACACACCAAACACACTGTAACACCAAACACACACCAAACACACTGTAACACCAAACACACCAAACACACTGTAACACCAAACACACTTTAACATCACACACATCAAACACACAGTAACACCAAACACACTTTAACATCACACACATCAAACACACAGTAACACCAAACACACTCAACATCACATACATCAAACACACAGTAACACCAAACACACTCAACATCACACACATCAAACACACAGTAACACCAAACACACTTTAACATCACACACACCAAACACACAGTAACACCAAACACACTTTAACATCACACACATCAAACACACAGTAACACCAAACACACTCAACATCACACACATCAAACACACTGTAACAACAAACACACTTAACATCACACACACCAAACACACTGTAACGCCAAACACACTCAACATCACATACATCAAACACACAGTAACACCAAACACACTCAACATCACACACATCAAACACACAGTAACACCAAACACACTCAACATCACATACATCAAACACACAGTAACAACAAACACACTCAACATCACACACATCAAACACACAGTAACACCAAACACACTCAACATCACACACATCAAACACACTGTAACAACAAACACACATCAAACACACAGTAACACCAAACATACTCAACATCACATACATCAAACACACTATAACGCTGCAAAGTGAAACATATACATTGTGTTTAATGTTTGTGATTTTAAGGTGTGTTTGGTGTGTGTGACGTTAAAGTGTGTTTGGTGTGTGTGATGTTAAAGTGTGTTTGGTGTGTGTGATGTTAAAGTGTGTTTGGTGTTACAGTGTGTTTGGTGTGTGTGATGTTGAGTGTGTTTAGTGTTACTGTGTGTTTGATGTGTGTGATGTTAAAGTGTGTTTGGTGTTACAGTGTGTTTGGTGTGTGTGATGTTAAAGTGTGTTTGGTGTGTGTGATGTTATAGTGTGTTTGGTGTTATAGTTTATCATCATCATCGTCAATTTCATCTTCATCTTCATCTTCATCTTCATCAGGCTGGTCCAGGTGAACTCTGTGTATCTGAAGGTGACCGTGTGGTTGATCAGTGATGTCTCCTCTCTGAGGGTGAGGCTGGTGAGGAACCACACTGTAGAACCAGTTCAAACGCTGAGCTCATCATTAACCACCAGCCTGGAATTTTCCATCTCGGAATCTCATACTTCCCACCTAAAAGATTTCCTGCAGCTTCAGCTGTTTGAGGTCGGAAAAACTGGAAGGCCACAGTGAGCTAGCGTGCGGTTAGCTGGGGTGTGTATAAGGAGCTCTTTGAAGTGAGTTTACAGTATGGTAAAGAGAGAGCACGGCTACAGACTACAGACACACACTACTGCACACTACTGCACATTACTGCACACTACGGCACACTACTGCACATTACTGCACACTACGGCACACTACTGCACATTAATACACACTACTGCACACTACTACACACTACTGCACATTAATACACACAACTGCACACTACTACACACTCACTACACACTACTGCACACTCACTACACACTACTGCACAATACTGCACATTACTGCACACCACTACACACTACTACACTCTACTACACATTAATACACACTAATGGGTTTATTACACCCACAGCTCCATTAACGGCTCCTAGTCTACTGCCTCAGGCCACACACACTGACACACACACACTGACACACACACACACACACACACACACACACTACACACAAACACACACACAAATCTAATGTATAATGAACTAAAGATGGTGTTTGTAAATGTGTATTACACCCATTGTTACACTACACTCACCCCATTGTTACACTACACTCACCCCAATGTTACACTACACTCACCCCAATGTTACACTACACTCGCCCCTATTGTTACACTACACTCACCCCAATGTTACACTACACTCGCCCCTATTGTTACACTACACCTGTCCCCAGCATTACACTATACTTGTCCCCATTGTTACACTACACTCACCCCATTGTTACACTACACCTGTCCCCAGCATTACACTATACTCATCCCCATTGTTACACTACACTCACCCCAATGTTACACTACACTCACCCCATTGTTACACTGCACTCACCCCAAAGTTACACTACACTCGCCCCCATTGTTACACTACACCTGTCCCCAGCATTACACTATACTCGTCCCCATTGTTACACTACACTCACCCCATTGTTACACTACACTCGCCCCTATTGTTACACTACACCTGTCCCCACATTACACTATACTCGTCCCCATTGTTACACTACACTCGCCCCTATTGTTACACTACACCTGTCCCCAGCATTACACTATACTCATCCCCATTGTTACACTACACTCAGCCCAATGTTACACTGCACTCACCCCAATGTTACACTACACCTGTCCCCAGCATTACACTATACTCGTCCCCATTGTTACACTACACTCACCCCAATGTTACACTACACTCGCTCACATTGTCACACTACACCTGAAAAGCCATGCATCCCGAGCGCTGTTCCTGTTTGAGTGTGTGTATCCAAGCTAAATAATGAAAAGCAGCAAACAGGTGAAGCGTCTTCCTGCCATGTTAAGCTCCTCCCCCAAACGAGCCCAGAATCGGTCCTGGGTGCTGACTCAAGTATTCGGGACAGGTGTGAAGCGGCCTGTGTACCTGTGTGAGGCGGAACACTGAAAGGTTTGGTCAGTGTACGGTGCGGGGTGAGGGATTACAGTCAGCGTGGAGGCTGTGAGGGACTGAACAGCCATAAACAGAGCTCATAAGATTGTCCTGCTCTTTCATTGATCAGTAATCTGATACCTGCTACATTCCCCTAAAACATCACCCTGTTCCAGATCCGTCCCGTGCGAGGGACACGGGCTCAGCAGCCTAACACACCAGCGTCCACTCTGAGAATAGCAGGCCTCAGGAGCTGTCAGCAGTGCGGAGCAGAGAGCTGACTCTATTAGGATGACAGAACCTCGGAAGGTCAGGAGGACGACCAGTCATGACTCGCTGGGTTGCAGCCACGTCACCCTGCTGTGAAGGTATTTGGCTGAACTCTTATCTGCTGTTGTATTAGTGTAGCGTGGAGGTCCTGCCCAGAGCATCACCAGCATCCCCGACCATCAGCTCAGCACGGCTCGCTGGCAGAGGAGCTCCAGTAGGCATCACACTGATCGTCTTCACTGAAAGGAACATGAGGACTTTAAAGCCTCAGTGAACTCCACAAACATCACTCGGACCTCCGTTAGTTCATCCCACAGACAGCGTCATCTGGCTACACGTCTTCTCCACCACTCCACACCACTCACGCTCAGATAAGGATCCCTGCAGCTCATTAGAGTGCTTTTAGAGGAGCTTCAGTGAGGAGGCTAATGCTCGACCAGACAGGAAACAGGAAGTGGATCTGTCTAAGGATCAATACTGTGAGGACACGGTCAGTCCCCCAGTGCCCAGCGTCCACATGCACTCTGGAACATCGGCCTGCTGTAACACCGTCCATCGAAACGGCCGAGAGTGTCCACTTTAACAGGAAGGGGCTGTTACACCGACTCTGTGTGTGTGTGTGCGCGTACATGTATGTGTGCATGCAGTGTGTGTATGTGTATGTGTATACGTAGTGTGTGTAATGTGTGTGCGTTGAATGTGTGTGTTTGTGTGTGTGCAGTGTAATGTGTGTGTGTGTAGTGTAATGTGAGTGTAGTGTGTGTGTGTACATGTATGTATGTATGCAGTGTGTGTGTGTATGTGTATGTGTATGTGTATATGTAGTGTGTGTGTGTGTGTGTGTAGTGTGTAGTGTAATGTGTTTGTATGTAGTGTGTGCAGTGTAATGTGTGTGTATGTAGTGTGTGATGTGTGTGTGTGTGTGTGTGTAGTGTGTAGTGTAATGTGTTTGTATGTAGTGTGTGATGTGTGTGTGTGTGTGTGTGTGTAGTGTGTATATGTAGTGTGCGATGTGTGTGTGTGTGTAGTGTGTGTGTGTGTGTGTGTAGTGTGTAGTGTAATGTGTTTGTATGTAGTGTGTGGTGTGTGTGTGTGTGTGTAGTGTGTAGTATAATGTGTGTGTATGTAGTGTGCGATGTGTGTGTGTGTGTAGTGTGTGTGTGTGTGTAGTGTGTAGTGTAATGTGTTTGTATGTAGTGTGTGTGTGTGTGTGTGTGTGTAGTGTGTAGTGTAATGTGTTTGTATGTAGTGTGTGATGTGTGTGTAGTATAATGTGTGTGTATGTAGTGTGCGATGTGTGTGTGTGTAGTGTGTGTGTGTGTGTGTAGTGTGTAGTGTAATGTGTTTGTATGTAGTGTGTGTGTGTGTGTAGTGTGTAGTATAATGTGTGTGTATGTAGTGTGCAATGTGTGTGTGTGTGTAGTGTGTGTGTGTGTGTAGTGTGTAGTATAATGTGTGTGTATGAGGTGTGCAATGTGTGTGTGTGTAGTGTGTGTGTGTGTGTAGTGTGTAGTGTAATGTGTTTGTATGTAGTGTGTGTGTGTGTGTGTGTGTGTGTGAAGTGTGTGTATGTAGTGTGTGTGTGTGAGCTGAGTCCTGTATTTAGGTCCTCCTGAGGACCTGATCAGATAAGCAGATTAAAGCTCTGCACTTAAGCTGCTTCATCTTCATCAGCCCACACGGCTAACGGGATCAGCTCCGTTATCCTCCTCCGGATTACAGTTTAGAGCTGCCAGTGAGGAATCAAATCTTAATACTCTGCTCCACCTTAAACGGTGTACTGGTAACTGCTGCGCTGTTTAAGGTGGAAGGTAGATCTCTAATCAGAATCTGGAAAACAGGAAGCTAATATCAGTAGGATGTTAGTGGAGGGCGTGTGATGATGTGTGGATGCTGAGTGTTGGGCTACACACTGCCGTGTTGGGGGGAAACTGGTTAATATTGATGTTTTTAAGGTGGAACAGGAAATGACTGGTTGTTCCAAACAAAAGGGGCCTGGCCGAGTTAATGGAGTTATTCTCCAGGGGCGGAGGGGTGTGGGGATGAACAGACAGGTCCTAGCCCCTCCTACTTCACTCCCATCCCCCACCACCTCCCACCCCTCCCTGAGGCTCAGATGGGCTCTATTGTTGTGGAGCTTTGTCTGGGCTGCAGTGCTGTAGAGGTTCTATTAGAGAACACTGAGGGGTCATCAGTAAACACATCAGGCTGTATGACTGCGGCTCCACGCGCTCTCAAGATCAAGAGCATCAACAAAACAAACAGGAGCTCAGAGTGACTCCATCACAGGCCTACAGGGGGAGTCTGATCGTGTCACCTCCTCATTCTGAGGACACGCCCTGATCTGAAGGTCATGTCTTTAGATGAATAAGGTCTTTTTTATTCTTCACCTCCATTCCAGCTTCCTCTCTTCAGGAGACTCACCTTCAGCTCCTCACAGAGTCACACCTCCACAGTTCAGTCTTAGAAGCTGGTTCAGCCTGTTCTGCTTCTTCTCACCGTCCAGATAAATCCAAATACGTTCAGTGGTGTTGAGGTTCTGGACTCTGGGGTGGTCAGTCCATTGTTCAGAGAACACCAGCAGCTTCTTTGTAGGATCTGAAGCAGGAGTAGAGTTAGGTGTTCTCCTCTCTCTCAGATCTGAAACAGGAGTGGAGTTAGGTGTTCTCCCCTCTCTCAGATCTGAAGCAGGAGCAGAGCTTGGTGTTCTCCCCTCTCTCAGATCTGAAGCAGGAGCGGAGCTTGGTGTTCTCCCCTCTCTCAGATCTGAAGCAGGAGTGAAGTTAGGTGTTCTCCTCTCTCTCGGATCTGAAACAGGAGTGGAGTTAGGTGTTCTCCTCTCTCTCGGATCTGAAGCAGGAGTGGAGTTAGGTGTTCTCCTCTCTCTCAGATCTGAAGCAGGAGTGGAGTTAGGTGTTCTCCTCTCTCTCAGATCTGAAGGAAACCCAGTAGCTAGCATAGCTAACGTTAGCTACTAGCATTAGCTCCATGTAACTAGCATAGCTAACTAAACAGTATGAGGGCGGAGCTTATTTACACAGAGGCTCATTTTATTTAGTTTATTTCCGCATGGTGCTTCTGTGTGATCATTGGGAGCAGGGTCTCACTGTAAACCAGCCAATCAGAGCAGAGCTCATCTACTTATTCATGAGCTCACCAACAAAGGAGAAACAGCTCATTTCATTCTAGAGCCAGAACATATGGCACAAATGGGCACAGTGTAGAACCACATCTGGGAGAACAAAGTCACATTCATTCTATCTAGAACATCAGAGGGACAGACAGGAATGTGTGTGTGTCTGGGAATAGCGCTGCTCCTGCTCTGGTCCGTCACCAGCAGCTGATACAGCTCCACATGCCTCAGCTCTACACAAACACCACTGGAGATTAGAACCAGGCTGACCTCTCCCTGCAGGGGGTTCTCAAAGCAGGAGCTACATATAGCATCATGTAAACACATACTGAACTTAACCACACACCATACTGAGTCTACACACACAGTCACTGACATCACAGACGGCATAGACATCAGACTCAGATATACACTATATGGACTAAAGTATTCACTCCCCCATCCAGATCATTCAATTCAGGTGTTCCAGTCACTTCCATGGCCACAGGTGTATAAACCAAGTACCTAGACATGCAGACTGCTGCTACAGACATCAGTGAGAGAATGGGTCGCTCTCAGGAGCTCAGTGAACTCCAGCGTGGTACCGTGATAGGATGCTCCACCTGTGCTACAAGTCCAGTCGTGAAATTTCCTCCCTACTGAATATTCCACAGTCTACTGTCAGTGGGATTATAACACAGTGGGAGCGATTGGGAACAACAGCAACTCAGCCACGAAGTGGTAGACCACATACAGTGACAGAGCGGGGTCAGCGGATGCTGAGGGTCATAGTGCACAGAGGTCACCAACTTTCTGCAGAGTCCATCACTACAGACCTCCAAACTTCATGTGTCCTTCAGATCAGCTCCAGAACCGTGTGTAGAGAGCTTCATGGAATGGGTTTCCATGGCCGATCAGCTGCATCCAAGCCTTACATCACCAAGCCCAATGCAGAGCGTGGAATGCAGTGGTGTAAAGCGCCACCACTGGACTCTAGAGCTGTGGAGACGTGTTCTCTGGAGTGACCAATCACCCTTCTCCGTCTGGCAGTCTGATGGACGAGTCTGGGTTTGGCGGTACCAGGAGAACATGTCTGACTGCATTGTGCCGAGTGTAAAGTTTGGTAGAGGGGGGATTATGGTGTGGGGCTGTTGTTCAGGAGTTGAGAGCACTGAGCACGGTTGTAAGTCGCTCTGGATAAGAACGTTTGATAAATCCTGTAAATGTTTATCAGTAGCTCTGTATATAAACTCCATCACAGTGAGAGAGAGAGTGAGAGTATAAGAGAGTTAGTGAGCAAGTGAGAGAGTGAGCGAGCGAGAGAATGTAAGAGAGTTAGTGAGAGAGTGTAAGAGAGTGAGCGAGTGAACAAGTGAGTGAGTAAGTGTCCTGCATTAGCGCGGTGACGTTACAGCTCACAGACACGCAGCAGTGAGTCACTGCCCTGTCCAGACTGGCACACACAGTGGGGCTGTGTGACGCACAGTCACCTGTAAACACTGACTCGTGTGGAGCAGCTGAAGCAGGAGTAGCTACCCGGAACCCGGAGTTCTGTTCATACTTGTCCGTGTTTCCAGAGAACAGTCGTAATGTTCCGTACAGTTCCCGGTGATGACTGTGCTTATTGTTTACACTAGCTGTTCAGCTGTTGACCTGTCAGAGTCACCGTGTGTGGAGGGTGTAATGAGAGCCTCCCGCTGTAGGTGGTAAGGCTGAGGTTCTGATCCTGCTGGCTGGTGTGTACTGATGTGTACACGTGGCAAAATCCTGAGTGTTCAGGCCACGCCCACCACTCCAGGTCACCTGCCTCAGGTCACTCCTGTCTCAGGTCTCAGAATCACCTCAGCATGTCAGTTTCCACACGGCTCCTCGGGGGAACAGCGTGAAGAGGAAAGGACAGTCCGAGGCCTCGCGGGCACCTCCGTCACCTCCGTCACCTCCCACCACCTCCATCTCCTCCCTAAAATTACTGAGTTAGGTTTAACATACTCACCGCGTCAGCAGAGCCCATACACACACTAACCTGGGAGGGTTCACTGTTTCTGTGACATCACAAATACCACTGTATTTACATAGACCTACTTACTTAGCCTGCAGCAGCTAAGCCCCGCCTACTCACACTGAGTCCTGAGGAGTGTATATGAATGAAGCACAGTACAGAGCAGCCAATCACAACAGAGTTCATTTAGATACATCAGTCTTAAAGGCACAGCCTTACAGTACTGGCCATACAGCCCTACAGTGGCAAAGTCTTACAGCCCTACAGTCCTAATTTATTACTACTCTACAGCTCTAAAGTCTTACAGCCTTACAGCACCGACATCTTACAGCCCTACAGCCCTAATTTATTACTACACTACAGCCCTAAAGTCTTACAGCCTTACAGCACCGACATCTTACAGCCCTACAGTCCTAATTTAATACTGCGCTACAGCCCTAAAGTCTTACAGCCTTACAGTACCGACATCTTACAACCCTACAGTCCTAATTTAATACTGCACTACAGCCCTAAAACCTTACAGCCTTACAGTACTGACATCTTACAGCCCTAAAGTCTTACAGCCTTATAGCACCGACATCTTACAGCCCTACAGCCCTAATTTATTACTACGCTACAGCCCTAAAGTCTTACAGCCTTACAGTACCGACATCTTACAGCCCTACAGTCCTAATTTAATACTGCGCTACAGCCCTAAAGTCTTACAGCCTTACAGTACCAACATCTTACAACCCTACAGTCCTAATTTATTACTACGCTACAGCCTTAAAGTCTTACAGTATTGACATCTTACAGCCCTACAGCCCTAAAGTCTTACAGTCCTACAGTACTGACATCTTACAGCCCTACAGCCCTAAAGTCTTACAGCCTTACAGTACTGACATCTTACAGCCCTACAGCCCTAAAGTCCTACAGCCTTACAGTCCTGACATCTTACAGAGCTAAAGAATTACAGCTCTACAGTCCTAATTTATTAATGTGGTAGAGCCCTACAGCTATAAAGTCTTACAGCCTTATAGTCCTGACATCTTACAGCCCTACAGCCCAAAAGTCTTACAGCCCTACAGTCCTAATTCATTACTGCGCTCCAGCCCTAAAGTCTTACAGTCCTACAACCCTAGTCTTACAGCCTTACAGTCCTGACATCTTACAGCCCTACAACCCTGAAGTTTTACAGCCCTACAGTCCTAATTTATTACTGCGCTACAGCCCTAAAGTCTTACAGTCCTACAGTAATGACATCCTACAGCCCTAAAGTCTTACAGTCCTACAGTACTGACATCTTACAGTCCTACCGTCACAATGTTTTATAGCATTACAGCCTTAAAGTTTTACAGTCCTACAGATAATTGTAAAGCAACACAGCTCTAGTGTCATATGGCCTTGCCACCCTAGAACCTTAGAACCCTTGGGTCCTATAGCGTTAGAATCAGTTACTCGTACAGTATGAGGAATATGTCCTGGTGGTATTGGTGGTCACCTGTATGGACAGATAAATCTGAAGCCCCTGTTACGTCAGCAGGCTGGGTCAGAGCTTTGGGTTTAGTAGAGAGACTTTAGCCCCAGTAAAACACTCAGTGCTCAGCTGTTGACTCACTATCAGCAGACACTAAAAGCCACTCTCGTGATTCTCACTCTCGCAGTGATGATGTAAAGCCCCTCGGCTCATGTGAGCAGTAAGCCCACCGATAGTGGTGGGACAGAAGCACATGTATCGAACTGCTGTACATGTGCCAGTAACATGGCACCTATTTGCATCTGCACTCAGCCACTCTGCTGGAACATAAAATCCAATACCAGCTGCCCACATCATCGTCCATTACGATCTGTGGTCAGTTAGATCATCAATATGAGCCTCACTGTCTGAGTGAGGAGCGGAGGCAGTTCTACTGTATCTGTCTCTGATTAGCTCTGGTCTCTCTGCACTGCATAACAGCACTGTAGACTTTACCTTTAACACTGTGCCTTAATTCACAATGTCCTACAGCCCCAAAGTCCTACAGCCCTACACCCTACAGCCCTACTGCCATGAAGTCCTAAAGTCCTACTGCCCTTAAGACCTACAGTCCTACAGCTTTAAAGCCCTACAGCCCTAAAGTCCTACAGGCATGGACTCCTAAAGTCCTAGAGCCCTACAGCCCTAAAGTTCCACACATATCCCTTCTTCTGTTTGCTGAACGTGGTTTCTTGCAGGGACCGGATGGCAGGGGCGACAGAGGCGGCAACGGCAGTGGTTGCTGGCCAGGAGCTTCAGCCATGGTTGTGTTTACTGCCCCTTTCACTGACTTCCTGCCTTTAAATGATCTAACCAGGAGCAGCACCTTCAACATGACTGATAAGACTCTTCAGGTACACAGTGGTATTACGAGACCAGACGGGCCGGGCTAGCTGGTTAGCATGCTAACTTCAGTTGATGTTACACCATATGATGATACACCATATATATATATATGTCCTTCACACAGCAACAAACATTTGGGAACGTTTTAAACTAAACCTCTTAGATATCACTCCTTTAAGGAGCTGTACTGACGTGTTATGAGTTTCTCCGCGTTCTGAGTTATTTGATGGTTCTCCGTGTTCTGGAGTCTGGTGTGGTCTCAGTGGTTGTGGTCACTGGAGTGAGAGTATGTCATATGGAATTCTGAACCCAAACTAAAGTAAACACAGTGACTGTGAAATGTGTGTGTGGGGGGTAGGGGGTTGTGTCCTCTCTGTGTGGAATGCCGGATGTGGCTCTAGTTCCGAGAATGTGACTGGTCTTTACCCAGAATGCCCTTTGTTAAGAGTGAGTCACTTATTTGTTTGTTTGTTTGTTTGTTTGTTGGTGAAGAACAATGAGGAATGGTGTGAGCTCACTGCAGTGTGGTGACTGTATTGAATAGTGTGTGTCTGTGTAATGTCAGTGTAGTATGTGTGTGTGTGTGTGTTTGTGTTTATGTGTGTGTGCATATAGTGTGTGTGTAGTGTATATGTGTGTGTATAGTGTGTTTGTGTAGTATATGTATGTATAGTGTGTGTGTATAGTGTGTGTGTAGTGTGTCTATGTGTGTATAGTGTGTGTAGTGTATGTGTGTGTATAGTGTGTGTTTGTGTACTATATGTATGTATAGTGTGTATAGTGTGTGTGTAGTATATGTGTGTGTAGTGTGTGTGTGTATAGTGTGTGTAGTGTATGTGTGTGTTTGTGTAGTATATGTGTGTGTAGTGTGTGTGTGTATAGTGTGTGTTTGTGTAGTATATGTATGTATAGTGTGTGTGTATAGTGTGTATGTAGTGTGTGTATGTGTGTATAGTGTGTGTAGTGTATGTGTGTGTATAGTGTGTGTGTGTAGTATATGTGTGTGTAGTGTGTGTGTATAGTGTGTGTAGTGTATGTGTGTGTTTGTGTAGTGTGTGTGTGTATAGTGTGTGTAGTGTATGTGTGTGTATAGTGTGTGTTTGTGTACTATATGTATGTATAGTGTGTATAGTGTGTGTGTGTAGTATATGTGTGTGTAGTGTGTGTGTGTATAGTGTGTGTAGTGTATGTGTGTGTTTGTGTAGTATATGTGTGTGTAGTGTGTGTGTGTGTGTATAGTGTGTGTAGTGTATGTGTGTGTATAGTGTGTGTTTGTGTAGTATATGTATGTATAGTGTGTGTGTGTTTGTGTAGTATGTGTGTATAGTGTGTGTGTGTATAGTGTGTGTGTATAGTGTCCACAATCACCATCATCACTATTATAAATACCATCACCACCATCACCATCATCACTATCACTATCACCATCATCACCATCATCACTATCACTATCACCACCATCACCATCATCACTATCACTATCACCATCATCACCATCATCACTATCACTATCACCATCATCACTATCATTACCACCATCATCACGTTTTAGAGGTGGATGTCTGGTTCCATTCACCACCACTGTGAACAGCTCCGACGCAGTACGTTTATCTAGAACTGATTGTTCCGTACCACTCTGAACGAAACTGATCTGTACTGTTTACTTATCCTGAAATCCTGTAAACCTGGTGGAGTTCCCCTTTTCCAGTTTCCAGTAAAGTCAGCACACATGACTCATTACTGAGTAAATAAACAAACAAACAAACAAACAAATAATTAAATAAATAAAGCAGAATTAAATAAAGTAAGGAAGTGTTTAGAACTGCTTCTTCTTGCTCAGACAAACTCAGTTCCCCTGCGCACGTGAAGGTGATTTCCGAGCTCACAGCGCCCCCTGCTGGTCAGAGGAGGAGGTGATTAAGGTCAGGGTGTGCGGGCAGCTCCACTCAGCAGCTGATCAATGAATGGATTACAGAGCTGTGTTAGTCTCCTTAGACTGGTGTTCAGTCTCACTCCTTCAGCCCCTACCAGCACACGGAGGAGTTAACAGGATGTTGGTGAATGATGCTGTGGTCACGCTGTTGTCACTCTGTGGTCACTCTGTGATCACCCCGGACTCTGAATGAAGCAGTGGGCTGTGCTGACTCAGCTCAGAGGTATAAAGGCCGCGTGACTGTTTAGCGGTGTCGGGCTGGTCTGCTTTAAAAAGGAGCTTTTAAAAGCCAAAGAGGAACAACTGCTCTGACCACACAGCGCATCACTGACCCTTACAGCTGTCCACACCCCCAGGACTCCAGGCCCCGCCCACTTAAAGCGACAGTTCATACACTACTCCAGTTCCACACTTACTACCCATACAGTCCATCAGCCCAGACAAGCAGGCTGAAGTTTAGCTTCCGTAGGTTTAGCGCATGAGCTATGAAGCGAATGTAGCTAACAAGTAATGGAAGTTTATAACCCACCAATTAACATAATGCTAACTGCATCATTAACATCACAATAATGAAGTTTATGATGATATTGCTGATGGTAATGGTGATGCTATTGATGATAAGGGTGATGATGGTAATAACGGTGCTGACGGTGATGATGGTAATGATGATAGTTCTGATGATGGTAATAATGATGACGATGATGATGATGATGATGATTTTAGTAAAGTTGATGCTATCTATAATGATGGTAATGGTGCTGTAGCTCATCAGCAGGCTTATTTTCTGACATACAGCGCCGCTCTCTGGCCCCCAGTGCAAACAGTGTCTGGACTGCACATCACTGATCATTAATGTAACTACTGATTACACTTATATTCGGTTGAGGCAGGCCGATCAATTACACCATTAAAGACCCTCAGTGTGTAGAGTTCACTGCGACTGACTCGCTGAATAGATTTTAATTGTGCGCAAACTCTGATTTCCCAGCTCCAGCTTTTCCTCGTGGGTCCCATCATCACATACATGCGATTATTTACCGCCAATGATTCGTAAACACCGAGCCGAGGACAGCGGCGGAGTTTAGGACCCAGCGAGAGAGTCCTAAAAGAGAGAGGCCGCGGGAGTGCGAGTGCGATAGAGTCACATGATACGCCACACGGACACGCTCGCGCGCCCAGATCTCCTGAGTTTGGGTGATAATCGGCGGGTTTTCGGGTGTGTTTGGGGCGCCATGTCCGCTGTGCGCGCTCTGGCTGTGTTCTCTCTGTGTTTAGCCCCAGTCTGGGTGAGTAGCCGCGCTTCGGGACGCCCTTAAAACAGCACGAGACCACTTTCATCCGGGATATAATACTGACATGAGTGCACGAGCTGTGTAGCCCGCATCTCTCACCTGGAGCAGAACTAAACTTGGCTGCTTGTGTGCCAGCTACTTATTCCAACTCGCCGTTCCACCTTAAATGGTGCAGCGGAACGGCGAACTGGAATAGGAAGCTGAGACAAAAACGAAACTTAGTGTGGAGTTAGACTGTGTTCGCCTACGTCATTAGAGTGGTTACCTGCGCGGGCTAATCAGATGAGCCGGTGGGCGGGGCTTCGGAGACACTACATGATTCTCTGCTTTCATAGAATCAACCCATGATTTCATAAACACAAGGACACAGGAGGCTTAGGGGGGTAAGGATGTGTGCATTCCATGTGTGCAGGCGGCCGAGCGCTCCTTCTCCATCGACCCGGAGCGGAACTGCTTCCTGAAGGATGGAAAACCCTTCCAGTACATCTCCGGCAGCATTCACTACTCCAGAGTCCCGCGCAGCTACTGGAGAGACCGCCTCAACAAAATGTACATGAGCGGACTCAACGCCATCCAGGTGTAAGAGTAGCACCACAGCGTCCGCTCAGACGCCCGGGTACCGTTACAGTACCGCACAGCAGTACACCCCACCTTCTCTCTCTTTCTGGTGTAGGTACGTTCCCTGGAATTTCCATGAGCAGGTTCAGGGTGTGTATGAGTTTGATGGAGAGAGGGATGTGGAGTATTTCCTGAATCTGGCCAATCAGACGGGGCTGCTGGTCATCCTGAGGCCGGGACCGTACATCTGTGCTGAGTGGGAGATGGTGAGTTTCAGTACCAGTGTGGAGGAGACCTGTCAAATCACCAACGGGGCAGCCTACACGACGGTCTACTGAGGCACTGACTGAGTCACTGACTGACTGATCGACTGTGTCACTGACTGACTGACTGTGTCACTGACTGATTGACTGACTGAGTCACTGACTGACTGATCGACTGTGTCACTGACTGATTGACTGACTGAGTCACTGACTGACTGACTGACTGAGTCACTGAATCACTGACTGAGTCATAGACTGACAGTCACTCACTGACAAAATCACTTACTGATCTCACTGTCTCACTGATTGACTGACTGTCTCACTCACTGACTGTTTCACTGACTGACACTGTTTGAGTCTCTGATTGACTGAGTCACTATCTGACTGACTGACTGTCTCACTCACACACTGTCTAACTGCCTGACTGTCTCACTCACTGTCTCACTGACTAACTGCTTCACAGACAGACAGACAGACTGAGTCTCTGACTGACTGTGTCACTCACTGACTGTTTCACTGACTGACACACTGACCGACAGACAGACAGACTGAGTCTCTGACTGACTGTGTCACTCACTGACTGTTTCACTGACTGACACACTGACCGACAGACAGACAGATTGAGTCTCTGACTGACTGAGTCACTGACTGTCTGACTGTCTGACTGACTGACTGACTGACTGACTGACTGTCTCACTGTCTGACTGACCGACTAACTGCCTGACTGGTTGTTGAAAGGTCGATGCAGGAGTGTCGTCTGAGCAGGAAGTGCTCGGTTCTATTAAATGTCCTCGTCGTGTCCTCCCAGCGCTACCATAGTAACACTAATCAATACTGTAAGGAAGCAGAAACTCCTTCACTCCTGTTGATCTGTCCTGCACATCAGCTTGGAGGAGTTTTAGCCCGCTCCTCCATACGGAACAGCTTGGTGGGTTTCCTCCCATGAGCTGCTCACTTCAGGTCCTTCCACAACATCCCTACTGGATTAAGATCAGGACTTTGCCTTCGTCATTCCAGAACATTCACTTCATTCTTCTTTAACTGCTCTTTGGTAGAACCATTTGTGTACTTAGGCTTGTGGTCCTGCTGCCTAACCCAGGTTCTCCTGAGATCCAGCTCACAGTCAGATGTCCTGATGTTCTCCTTTAGAATCTGCTGGTATAATCCAGAACTCATTGTTCCATCAGTGATGGTGAGCTTTATTGACGGTCCACTCCTGGGGAGGGTGACGGTGGTCCTGAATCTCCTCCATTTGTACCCTGTCTGTCTGACTGTGGATGGTGGAGTCCAAACTCTTTAGAGATGGTTCTGGAACCATCTCCACCCTGATGATCATCAGCAGCTCTTCCTCTGAGGTTCCTCAGAAATCGCCTCTGTTGGTTCCATGATACACTTCCACAGTCACGTGTTGTGAAGATCAGACTTCGATAGATCCCTGTTCTTTAACTACAGCGGGAGAACCACCCACACCTGACCATCATCATCCCACTGACTGAAACACCTGACCATCATCATCATCCCACTGACTGAAACACCTGACCATCATCATCATCCCACTGACTGAAACACCTGACCATCATCATCATCCCACTGACTGAAACACCTTCACCTTCAGATTACCTGCTGATCCTACAGGTCACAGACTGTTACCCTCACAGGTATGGAACACTGGATCATCTCCTCAGTAGATCACCAGGTCTAATATGTTGGGACTGTATGTGATGATCTGATCAAATTCATACAGACATACAGAACATTCTATATCACATCACTGCAGGTTCTGTATTGTAGGCACCTGTATGCAGCTGGTGAAGGTCCAGCAGAACAGGTCTTATTATTACCTGGACGTTACCTGGACGTCAGCGTGTGGTGATCATGTCTGATGATAGCTGCTGAGCAGGGTGACGGAGTGTCCAGTGCAGTGCTGTTATTAGCGGAGCTGTAATCGAGTGTTTGTGTTGGTAAATAGGTGTTTACTGTCTCTGCTGCAGGGCGGATTACCTGCCTGGCTGCTCCATAACCCCAACATTATCCTGCGCTCAGCGGACTCAGGTACTCTCTCTCCTCCACTCTCCTCCTTAACCCTCAGCTCTCGCTCCGCTCTCACTCCGACTCTCTGCTCCAGATTATCTGCAGGCCGTCGGTAACTGGATGGCCGTTCTGCTCACTAAGGTTCGGCCGTGGCTGTACCAGAACGGGGGGAACATCATCAGCGTGCAGGTACACCATGCTGACCACTGAGGAACCAGTAAACTGACAAATCAGATTCCCACAGTTCCATCTTCCTCTTACTACAGATGTAGCCCGTCAGCCGGGACGTGTTTACCGCCTAGCGTAAGGCTAATGTAGCTACCAAGTGACTGAAGTCGTGACATCAGAACAAACCCATTGGATCAGATCAGATCAGAGAACGAAGGACAAATAAAACCATCACACTTCATTTACAACAGCCTCACTCTAGTCCCTCTGGGGGTTCTAGATAAGTCTGAGTATGAGAGATCATATACATGATACTGTCTGTTACTAGAGTCAGATAGAACATACAGAACGACTCTGTCCGTGTTTAATCTAGAACGGCCCAAGCATGTTCATGACAGTCGCCGGTACTGCCTGAACCCCGGAGACGTGCTAGCAGACGTTAGCAGTAGATGTGATGGAGGTGTATTTATATTTAGCTTATTTCGTTTGGGCTGTAGGAGACGTTGTCTGTGGTTGTGTTTATGGTTGTGTTTGTAATTGTGGCTCTGATTGTGTCTGTTTGTGATGGTGTCTGTTGCTTTGTCTGGTTGTGTCTGATGGTCTCTGATGGTGTCTGTGGTTGTGCCTGTGATAATCTGTTACTGTCTGTGATTGTTGCGTCTCTGGTTGTATCTGATGCTGTCTCTGGTAGTGTCTGTTGTGTCTGTGGTTGTGTTTGTGATTGTGTCTGATGCTGTCTGTGTCTGTTGCGTCTGTGATCGTGTTTGTGATTGTGTCTGATGCCATCTGTGGTTGTGTTTGTGATTGTGTCTGACGCTGTCTGTGTCTGTTGCATCTGTGATTGTGTCTGATGCCATCTGTGGTTGTGATTGTGTTTGATGCCGTCTGTATTTGTGTTTGAGATTGTGTCTGATGCCGTCTGTGTCTGTTGCGTCTGTGGTTGTGTTTGTGATTGTGTCTGATGCCGTCTGTGTCTGTTGCGTCTGTGGTTGTGTTTGTGATTGTGTCTGATGCCGTCTGTGTGGTGTCTCAGGTGGAGAACGAGTATGGCAGCTACTTTGCGTGTGATTATAATTACCTGCGTCACCTGCGAACGCTGTTCCGGGTCTTCCTGGGTGAGGACGTCGTCCTGTTCACCACAGACGGAAACACAGATAAAGAGCTGATCTGCGGGACGCTGGAGGGACTGTACGCCACCATAGACTTCGGTACAGGTCAGTATGATGATCTGAGGCTCTGATCTAACATTGCTGCCTCCTACTGATCATTTCTGTGACGTTGTACCGAGTAGTGTTCTTTAAGGATCTCCTGCTGATACGGTTCTACTGAATGCCGTTGGATGCCGCTCCGTGTGGAGGTGGAAAATGACCTGAGAGAAAGGGAAGTGCCGTGCTCCCGGCTGTATTTCCGTCTCTAACAGTCTGTATTTGTGTTGTGAGACACTGGATGCTAATCCGGATGCTCCGTATGACTAATCCAGCAGGGTCACAGATTAAACCTGCAGACCCGGAGTGAGAACACTGCTGACTCTCCCTCGCCTTCTGCTGATGTCATGATTCTGCTGATTACTGCTAACCAATATTAGCGTCTCCAAGCAGTAATCAGAACCAACACGGTTATTAAACCGCTGTCCAGCACCGAGGAGCTTCCGGACCAGCGCCACGGTCACTTTATAGGCCACCAGCAAGGAATTTTAACGATGTGGAGCTTTGTGCTTCCATAAACAAACAGTGTAGAATATAAAGAGTCAGGAAGTGTAGGGGGCGATATGACCCACACACTCATTCTGACAGACTGTAATACACTACAGGAAGCGTAGGGGGCGATATGACCCACACGCTCATTCTGACAGACTGTAATACACTACAGGAAGCGTAGGGGGCGATATGACCCGCACGGTCATTCTGACAGTCTGTAATACACTACAGGAAGCGTAGGGGGCGATATGACCCGCACGGTCATTCTGACAGACTGTAATACACTACAGGAAGCGTAGGGGGCGATATGACCCACACGCTCATTCTGACATACTGTAATACACTACAGGAAGTGTAGGGGGCGGTGTGTAGATACGGTGTTTGAACTGGGGTGTTCTGTTTGTTCTTGTTTCTCTCAGACACTAATATAACCGCAGCCTTCAGACGGCAGAGGAGGTTCGAGCCCAAAGGGCCGCTGGTGAGTCCCGTCTGCACCTCCACACGCTGTTCAGCTCGGTGAAGGACAGAGAGCGGTTTGGTGAACTGGTTAAAGTGTGTTGAGTATGTCATTCAGTAAAAGCTGAAACTCTATTCTAACCCCGCACACGCTGAATGTCAGACGGTGCTGCTAACTAGGAGAGAAGACTTGGTTAACATTAGCTTAGCTAGCATGCTAACAGCTCTGGCCACCTCAGAACATGTTCTATTCTAGCTAACCAAGGCACAAAGTTTAGATGATAGTGATTCATATCGAGCAGCTGGAGCTGGAAGGACAGAAAGACGACCTGTGGTTCTGTGGTGTGTGGATCTGTAGTGCTGTAGCTAACTCTTCAGACGTCTGGTTCCCATCAGTGATACAATAAAATACCTAGAACCGAATAAGGTGAATTTATGGCATTTAGCTGACGCTCTTATCCAGAGCGACTTACAAGGTTAATCATATTACAGGTGGGTCAGTGCAGTGTTAGGAGTCTTGCCCAAGGACTCTTATTGGTGTAGCACAGCATAGGCCCAGACCCGGGATTCGAACCCCAGTCTCCCACATGTGGTGGCTCCCTGGTGGGTAGTGGTGTTACCCTCTTAGCTACACCAACCACCATGGTGATGGTGATGTGTCTGTGCTGCTGTGTGTTTGTGTTTGAGGTGAACTCTGAGTTTTATACCGGCTGGCTGGACCACTGGGGGGACAAACACGCCGCAGTAGATCCTCAGAAGGTCAGCAGGATGCTGGAGGACATGCTGAGTATGGGGGCCAGCGTCAACATGTGGGTTCCACTACTGTACTCGCACACTAACACACATACACACACACACAGGCAGAGAAGACAGACAGATAGACGGATAGAGGGACAGACAGATGGACAGACACAAGACAGACAGATACAGGGACAGACAAGACGGACAGAGGGACAGACAGATGGACAGACACAAGACAGACAGATACAGGGACAGACAAGACGGACAGAGGGACAGACAAGACAGACAGACAGAAGGATAGAGGGACAAACAGATGAACAGACAGAAGACAGACAGACGGATAGAGGGACAGACAGACAAGACAAACTGACAGTCAGACGGATAGATGGACAGACAGACAAGACAGACAGATAGATAGCGGGACAGACAGATGGATGGACAGACAGACAAGACAGACGGATAGAGGGACAGACAGACAGACAAACTATTAGACAGACAGAGAGACAGACAGATAGATGTTCAGGTTTGTGTGAGACCTGTGATGTAAAGTCACCTGTATGTCTCTTTCAGGTACATGTTTGAAGGAGGGACGAACTTTGGTTACTGGAACGGTACGTCTCCTCGTCTGTCCTCCGTCCCTCGTTAACCCCATCACACCTCATCAGTAACGCTGTCAGAGACCCCTGAACACCTACACACAGACAGTGATGAAGCCTCCTGTGTTCAGCAGTTCTCTTATTTTAATGATCTGTTCCACCTTAAGGGTTCTGCGGTTCTGTTCTGGAGCCTCAGGGTTCCGGTTTTAGTGGGTGCAGGGTTACGTTACCTGCTAGGTTAGCCTGTTAGCCCTGGGAGTGAGAGTGGGGGAACTGGGCTGAACCATCCTGTTAAGGTGGTATTACGGTTTCCCTCCAGGTGCAGATTACGACAGCAGGTTCCGCTCTGTGGTGACCAGCTACGACTACAACGCTCCTCTGTCTGAAGCTGGAGATCCAACAGACAAACTTCTGGCCATCAGAGACGTCATCAAGAACGTAGGAGCAGAGAAATACCCTCATATGATACAGTGTAATATAAAGTCCAGGCAGACTGTGTGTAGGAGTAAGTGGGTCAGTCTAGAGTCTTAAAAGATGGTTCTTCAAGAGTTCTAATTAGAACCATGAGCTCTAAATACCTGTAGATCCATAATATACTTAAATGGTTGTTTCACGGTGAGATGGTTCTTCAGACTGATGGAGAATGTAGACTGGTAAGTCTCCATCTTCAGGTGACCGAGTGTTAGGTGCTGCACCATTTAAGGTGGAGCAAAAAAACTGAAATAAGAAGCTGGAAAAAAGGAACCAGCTTAACACGTCTGAGACGTGTGTGTTCAGCAGTTACACTCTGGGTTCCTGTTCTTCAACATCTTATTGGGACTGATGGAGAACGTGTTGTATATGGTTCTATACAGCACCAAAAAGGGTTCTTCTACTGTCACATGCACAACATTAAAACAATAGTAGAACATGTTCTCCATCAATTAGAAGAACCACTTCACCCTGTCGTACTACAGAACCCTTGATGAACCATCTTTTTTAACTTGGCGAGTCAGAACCTGTTCACCAGGTTGATTTTTACCTCCAGGAGGTTCTAATGTTCTCTGGTTTTCCGGCTGTAACTCCTAATCATTAACGATGTGTTGTGTGTCAGTTCCGGGATATTCCGGTGGGCCCGATTCCTCCAGCCTCCCCGAAGATGGCATACGGATTCGTAACGCTGAAGAAGGTGAGCCTGTAGCAGTTTAGCCCCGCCCATCCAGCCTACAGCAGGTTAGCTCCACCCCTTAGAACAGAGCTCCTTTAACGAATCAGTCTTACAGACAGCAGCAGAACCGGACTGGATTATGATCATGAGGTTCTGGTAAACATTGTTAGTGGACATGAAAATACAGGACATGGGTTCTTTAACCTGTACCCCCCCCCCACCCCCGTCTCTGTTCAGGTGGGTAATATCAGTGGATTACTGGACACGCTGTCCCCGCAGGGTCCCGTCCAGTCTCTCCATCCGCTCACCTTCGAGGAGATGAAACACGTAAGACCGTTAATAACGAACACGCTTCACTCTCCCCCGTATCAGTCTACTATCTAGTACCTTCTGGTCTGAACATCATAGCGTGTCAGTGCTTGTTTTATCTAGAACCTATATTGTCTAAACATTATTGCAGTATATTAGTTCTTGTGTTATCTAGAACCTTTGCTTTGTGAATATTATTGCAGTATTACGGTTTCATGCTATACCGGACACTTCTGCCCCGGAACCTTCCAGAACCGACCCCTCTGATCTCTCCAATGAACGGCATCCACGACCGCGCATACGTCTCCGTCAATGGGGTGAGACTCCTGTTAGCATTCCCCACAGTTAGCATTTAGCACCTTTAGTTAGTGTCAGTGTAATCTGAAGAAATGAACACTTAGCATAACCTGTTCGTGTTCTAGAACTAGAACCGTGTGGTTTGACCTCAGTACTGTTGCTGAAATAGAACGTCCTAGTGTAATCGGTGGCTCCTGTGTGTGACAGTGTGTTAGCTTATATTTAGCCTGCTAGCTTATTAGCGTGTATTGTGTGTGTTGTGTGTGTGTGTGTGTGTGTGTGTGTGTGTGCTTGCGTGGGTGCGTGTGCAGGTGTATCAGGGTGTGATGGAGAGAGACGTTGTGTTGGTGATGAACGTTACTGGGAGAGCAGGAGATCAGCTGGACGTCCTGGTGGAGAACATGGGCAGAGTCAACTTCGGCAACAAGATCAACGACTACAAGGTGAACAGTCTGATACAGTGTGATACGATGTGCTACGGTCTGATACGGTGTGATACAGTCTGATACAGTGTGATAGTCTGATACGGTGTAATACGGTGTAATACAGTCTGATACGGTGTGATACGGTGTGATACGGTGTAATACAGTCTGATACGATGTGATACGGTCTGATACGGTGTGATACAGTGTGATACGGTGTAATACAGTCTGATACGGTGTGATACAGTCTGATACAGTGTGATACGGTGTGATACGGTCTGATACGGTGTGATACGGTGTGATACGGTCTGATACGGTGTGATACAGTCTGATACGGTGTGATACAGTCTGATACGGTGTGATACAGTCTGATACGGTGTGATACAGTGTGTTAGATTATTAATGAGGATAATACTTTAATATAGACTCTGAATAATCCAGAAGTGTGAGTGGGCGGAGCTAGACTGAACCACTGTATAAATGGGCAGGTGTATGTACCTGTGAGTTTCTGTGATGAGTTTCCCTGTACGGACGTATGTGCTGGAGACGGCACAGTGCTCGGATACTAATTCTGCAGTGTTCACATGTGTAATCAGGATTTTGTGCTTCCGGGAGAGGAGGGAATGTGGTTTTCCGGGTCTGTTAAAGTCCTACAGTAATTCTATCACCCTGGAAAGTTGAGGCTGAACAGTGCACTGAAGCTGAGGCCGACTGTGTTTGTACAGGGGCTGCTGGGTAATCTGATCCTGGGGAATGATGTGCTTACCGATTGGCTGATCTTCTCTCTGGACATCGATGTGCTCATCTCCGCCGGTTGGCCGCATGTCAGGTGGATGGACATTCCGTCTGAGCCCAAATCAGAAGGAGGAAGAGGACCAGCGGTTTACTCCGGAACCTTACAGCCCAATGGAGTGGCCTGGGACACCTTCCTCAAACTCAACGGCTGGACCAAGGTGAGACTCGTTAACCTGCAGCAGTTTAACTCCGCCCATTCAGCCCACAGCAGCAAACAGCAGGGTTTAAGGGACACCGGATTACCGCACACCCTGTAAAAGCTTTAATGACCGTAATGACCTTCGTCTATTTACAGTAATCCAGTTATTAATGTCCACATGACAGTAAACCTGTTCATTCACAACACCACCAGGTAGTAATTCCGGGATTATGACATCACCAGCCCGGATTTCTGTTTGAATTTCCAGGTTTAAATGACACAATTCCCGATTATTAGACTTCCAGACCTCACTGTCATTATTAGTGCTGATGTAAACACCCCTCTCCTCCCCCCCACCTCTCTCAGGGTCAGGTGTGGATAAACGGGGTGAATCTGGGTCGGTACTGGCCCCAGCGTGGCCCCCAGCAGACCCTGTATGTCCCCGGGTCCATCCTCAGCCCCACCGTCCCCAACAACATCACAGTTCTGGAGCTGGAGAACGCGCCGGAACACTGCAGGGTGCTGTTTATGGACCGACCGCAGCTGAACAACACCAGGGCACAGTCCTGACCAGCCCTCCACCACCATTGCCCTCCTCCTCCACCACCACCCCCTCCACCCCCCGTTAAAGGCTAACAGGCAGCAATAACAGTATTAAATACAGCTCACGATGAAGCGACGATCAGACATGTAATTAACCACTAAATTACCGTTACAGGACGTGTCCTGGCGGATTTGATTTGTTCACCGAACTGCTGTTTTGCACTTCCTGCTTGCACTGTTACACTGTACAGACCCGGCTTGTTCTGGATTCTGATGAAGGGGCGGAATGATACCTCAGGAATATCTACCTTTGGGTTGAGTTCGGAGGGAGCGCTGATCTGAGTGATCCGGTTCATATTCAGTATTACAGATGGACATTCTGTGGAAGTTTTTTAATGGAATGATGTTGAAATGAAAACATGCTCTGAATAAATGACTGAAATAATCACTGCACGCTTCGTCCTTATATTTATTATTATTATTATTATTATTATTAACAGGTTACAGCAGGGCTGAGATTCACAAGCCCACGGTTTAGTTATCACCATTAGTGCATGTCAGAGAGCTTCACATGCCTGTCCTCAGACTCTCAGTGGTCCAGTTCAGGCTCCGGCTCTGTTCATCCTCCTCCAGGAGAGTTTCTGTTCTTCTGCACACTGAACAGTGATTACTGATCATTCCTGGATCATTCAAACTCAAACACTCTGCCCTGTAAAAGCTCCTCACTCCTCTGCTCCTCACTCCTCTGCTCCTCACTCCTCTGCTCCTCACTCCTCTGCCCCTCACTCCTCTGCCCCTCACTCCTCTGCCCCTCACTCCTCTGCTCCTCACTCCTCTGCTCCTCACTCCTCTGCCCCTCACTCGGTTTAATACCATTCAGCATCTGCTCTGTGTTAAAGCTGCACTGTGGAAGTGTTGGGGATTTGGAGACCCCTCTGGTGGACGTGTGCAACTGCACACAGCATGCAGAAGATCATTCAGTAACACAGGGTGGAGCTAAACTGCTGTAGGCTGAATAGGTGGAGCTAACCTGCTGTAGACTGAATGGGTGGAGCTAACCTGCTGTAGACTGAATGGGTGGGGCTAAGCTGCTATAGACTGAAAGGGTGGGGCTAAACTGCTGTAGGCTGAATGGGTGGAGCTAAACTGCTGTAGGCTGAATGGGTGGAGCTAAGCTGCTGTAGACTGAATTGGTGGGGCTAAGCTGCTATAGACTAAATGGGTGGGGCTAAATTGCTTTAGGCTGAATGGGTGGGGCTAAACTCCTGCAGGCTGAATGGGTGGGGCTAAACCGCTGTAGACTGAATGGGTCTGGCTAACCCGCTGAAGGCTGAATGGGTGGGGCTAAACTGCTGTAGGCTGAATGGGTGGGGCTAAACTCCTGTAGGCTGAATGGGTGGGGCTAACCCGCTGTAGGCTGAATGGGTGGGGCTAATCCGCTGAAGGCTGAATGGGTGGGGCTAACCTGCTGAAAGCTGAATGGGTGGGGCTAAACTGCTGTAGGCTGAATGGGTGGAGCTAAACTTTTAAAGGGCAGTGTGTGTAAAAAAAAAAAAAAAAAACTCCTCCCACTTTCCTGATGAACAGCAGAGATGGAGGAAGCAGCACCAGTTCCTTGTGTGGCAGTATGACATCACTCCTCCAGTCCAGTTCTGCTGTGACCGTAGTCGCTCTGAGGTCAGTCTGTGGTCAGGGTCTGGCGGCAGCGTTGGCTCTGCGGTGGGTCTGGACGCAGCGTGGCGAGCAGAAAGAGAAATCCAGATACTCAAACGGAATCTTCCCCAACAACGACTCTCCACACTGATAACACCGCCTACAGGAACCAAACACAGGAGGAGACCGGTGACCTCACAAACAATCAGCGCGGAGGGAACGCGTCTGTGAGTACCTGCTGTCAGTCGGCGCGGAGGGAACGCGTCTGTGAGTACCTGCTGTCGGTCGGCGCGGAGGGAACGCGTCTGTGAGTACCTGCTGTCGGTCGGCGCGGAGGGAACGCGTCTGAGAAGTACCTGCTGTCGGTCAGCGCGGAGGGAACGCGTCTGTGAGTACCTGCTGTCGATCGGCGCGGAGGGAACGCGTCTGTGAGTACCTGCTGTCGGTCGGCGCGGAGGGAGCATGTCTGTGAGTACCTGCTGTCGGTCGGCACGGAGGGAACGCGTCTGTGAATACCTGCTGTCGGTCGGCGCAGAGGGAACGCGTCTGTGAGTACCTGCTGTCGGTCAGCGCATAGGGAGCATGTCTGTGAGTACCTGCTGTCGGTCAGCGCGGAGGGAGCGCGTCTGTGAGTACCTGATGTTGGTCAGTGTTGCTCCTGTGGTTGCCGCCTGCTGTGCCAGTCTCCTCTCTGCAGCCAGAGCTCTCTGAGATAAACGGACAGCAGTGAAGAAGAGAGATGGGATGGATTATCACAGGACACCATTAGGAACCTCTACAGCTCCATGCCGAGACGTCTGGCGTGTTGGGTTAGCAAACACCCAGTTAGCAAACGCCATACTAAGAGACAGACTTCTGTATGTGTAGCTCAATAAATATTGATCATATCCGTCTAAATTTATCATCAGTTATTGATCCTGGTCACCTTTATCTTCCTTCCCAACACACCTGCAACCCCACACCTCCTTCTGGGGGCAGCTGATGAGGAGTGTACACCCCATTAAGAGCGATGTGATCAGGATCAGTGATATCGGAATGATCGGGATTAAAGCTGTACCTTCTCTCGGTCGCTCAGTGATAAAAACCTCCTCTTCTCCTCCTTCTCCTCCTCCTCTTTCTTCTTCTCATCCTTCTGCTCCCTCTCTCGCTGTTTCCTCGCCGCTTTCTGTGCTTTCTTCTTCTCCGCTTTCTTACTCTCGATTTCAGCCGTCAGAGGTCCAGGCACCTTCAGGATCCAGAGCATGACACATCACATCGCTCTTTAACAACCACCCGGGAACTGAAACACAGCACAGGACTGCGTCCACACTACAGGGTTCAACCGCCCGAATCAGAATTCTAGCTGAAATGTGAACACAGATCTGAATTCCACAGGAATCTGAGGGCATGTTTGTAATGTGAGCACATCTGATTCGCTTTCGTACGCTCCTACGGATCGGATTCACTTCATACGCTCCTACGGATCCGATTCGCTTTCATACGCTCCTACGGATCCGATGTAATCTGAACAGTCAGTTCTGGTATCAGAGCTGTACAATACTGAAACACCGCTGCCCTCCTTCTGATCTACACACGATTACATATAAATACACTGTAACAGCTATTTCAGTGCTAACAGCGCCCCCTTGTGGGAAATCATAAGCTGAAATCTAGTTATATCTCACATGCTGCTTCTGAGTGTATTCCACCTACCGAGTTCATCCACTCTCAGAACCAGAACCACTAAAAATACAATCACAACACGTACAACTTTCATAGTACCCGATATACTGCTCTGATACAAACCAATCATGACATCATCACAGTAGCTATGAAGCAGCTCCTTTGTGGGCGGAGCCTGGAGACAGTAAGGTGGGTTTAGGGGAGGTTAGGGTGGGATGAGACAGTCAGGTGATAAGGCTGTAGTGGTAGTTCTGCTGTACCTGAGCTTTTGCGTAGTCGTATTTGTCGGGGTGGTCACCCATGAACTTCCTGAAGGTGTTCCGAGTGTCTTTCTCTGCAGCGACTGCATATGGAGTCTGACCATTCCTGTCCCTACAACACACCACAAACACACACCCGTAAACAAACACACACCGCAAACACGCACCTTAAACACACACCACAAACACACACCGTAAACACACCCAGTAAACACACACCGTAAACACACCCAGTAAACACACACCGCAAACACACACCGCAAACACACACCACAAACACACACCACAAACACACACCTTAAACACAGCCAGTAAACACACAACGCAAACACACCCAGTAAACACACCCAGTAAACACACCCAGTAAACACACACCACAAACACACACCCGTAAACAAACACACACCGCAAACACGCACCACAAACACGCACCACAAACACACACCGTAAACACAATGTAAACACACACGGCAGACACACACCGCAAACACACAACGCAAATGCACAACACAAACGCACACTGCAAATGAACACTGCAAAAACACACCGTAAACACACACCATAAACACACACCGTAAACACACACCGCAAACACACACCGCAAACACACACCGCAAACACACACCGCAAACACACACAGCAAACACACACAGCAAACACACTGTAAACACACTGTAAACACACACCGTGAACATGCACCGTAAACACACAACGCAAACACACAACATAAACACACACCGCAAACACACTGTAAACACACACCGCAAACAAATACACACTGTAAACGCACACCGCAAACACACACCCCAAACACACACAGTAAACACACACCACAAACACACACACACTGTAAACACACATGGTAAACACACACCGCAAACAAACACACACTGTAAACACACATGGTAAACACACACCGTGAACACCCTAAGATCAAGGTGGGTTTAGGTGAAGGTGTTCTGTACCTGCAGGCCGGGTCACTTCCTGCCTCCAGCAGCAGCCTGACGATGTTCCTCTGTCCCGCAGCGGAGGCCACGTGCAGCAGAGTGAATCCAGCGGAGTCGATGGGGGTGTTGATCAGTGTGAGGGGACTGTGAGAGACCCCTGGACCCCCAGGCTCTGCTGGAGACTCAGGCAGCTGCAGCAGGCTCTGCAGGGAGGAGGCGTCTCCTGTTTTACAGGCGGTGTAGAGAACGTCCCTCACACTGTACTCCCACACCTCCGACTGAGGGAGCCCCGGACCTTCTCCTTCGGGGCTCGCGTTTCTGTTCTTGGGTTTTCTCTTCGCTTTAGGTTTCTCTACCTGAGTGTCCACAGGTACGTCCTGCACCTCCTCCTCCACCCTACTGCCCGGTTCTGCGGTCAGATATCGAAACCAGAACAAATGAGGTTTACTCACACGACACCCTGCGGTTCAGGCGTTTGGAGCGTCCTGCTGTACTGATCTCTGTTTTACACCACTTCATACCAAACCTGTATTACAGTGTGAAAGGAGGACCACCTACACCTACAACTACACCTACACCTACCCACAGGATGTGGTTTTAATGAATGCAGCTTTTATTAGAACTTCATTCTCCACGTTCTACAGGCTTTTAGAACCTTCTCCGGGTCTGCTGAGAGCATCAGAATCAATCTAGAGTTATTCTAGACGCTTATCTGGACCAGGCTGGGGCTACATAGGAGACTCTGTACCACTGAGCAGTTACCCTCTCCCTCTCCCTCCCTCTCCTCCTCCCCCTCCCCCTCTCTCTGAGGAGTTCAGTGTTTCTGTACCTCCTGTTTTCTTCCTCTCTCTCCGTTTCCTCCGTTTCTTCCTGTTGGGCTTCACCTCGTATTCTCTCAGATCCAGCGTGTCTAACGTCACCTTCACCATCTCCAGCTCCACAGAGCCTTCGGCGTCTGAGCTCTGCTCCTCCTCCTCCTCCTCCTCCTCTACAAACACAACACAGAGGACACGTCAGTCCAGCACAGGTCCGGTCCAGCACATGTCCGGTCCAGCACAGGTCCGGTCCAGCACAGGTCCGGTCCAGCACAGGGGCTAGCTGACCTGGTGGGGTTTAGAGGGAGTTAAACTGACCTGGTGGGGTTTAGGGGGAGTTAGACTGACCTGGTGGGGTTTAGGGGGAGTTAGACTGACCTGGTGGGGTTTGGGGAGTTTGAGCTGAAGGGTTCGGAGGTTTTCTCTGCCACACTTTCTTACTCGGACTAAAGACGCGGGAGACGTCCGTGTTTCTACCTGCAGTACACAGAAACAGATATCAGGTATTTACTCCGGTCTCCTTCAGTATCAGACTTACACTCTCTCATTACAGTCAGTAATAAATTACTACCACTAATATTAACAACGACAACATCACTAATTACAGTTACTATATCTGTAAATTAATAATAATAATAATAATAATCACTTTATTTCTATCTTCTTTACACTCAATGACATTTTACAAAGTCTACGAACAGAAATCCCTGAACCCGAACACGCCTCAGAGTCAAACCGAACGGATCCGGCTGAGAGCGCTGTACCGTAAACCTGCAGCGTTGAGAGGACGTTGTGGACGCGCTGTACTTCACTGAAAGTCGCTCTGCGAGTGGCGAAAGGAAGTGATCGGATTCTCTGGTCTTTCTTCTCCAGCGGAGCTCCACGCCCTCCGAAGAACACGCTCCTGTTATACTTCGGAGTTCGCAGGAAGATCACACTCGCCTCCTTTAAACACTCAGCCCAGCTCCTCAGCAGATCCTGAATGTCCTGAACACCCAGACACACGGGCACACGGGCACACGGGCACACGGACATACCAAAAACAATCTAGTACTTAGAACAAGTTAAACATACGACCTACAGCAATCAACAAAGTCAAATAAACAAACAATTCTGACTGTAATACACTACAGGAAGTGTAGGGGGCGATATGACCCACACGCTCATTCCAACAGACTGTAATACACTACAGGAAGTGTAGGGGGCGATACGACCCACACGGTCGTTCTGACAGACTGTAATACACTACAGGAAGTGTAGGGGGCGGTACGACCCACACGCTCATTCCGACAGACTGTAATACACTACAGGAAGTGTAGGGGGCGATACGACCCACACGCTCATTCTGACAGACTGTAATACACTACAGGAAGCGTAGGGGGCGATATGGCTTCCACGGTCTCGTTCAGAGCTCTTTGATAAGGCTACAGAGGGATGGCACAGTCATGAACTGATGTATCACCTTGAGCAGTGCAGCTTCGTTATATCTCCTGAGGGCGGCGCCGGCGGATTTAGGGGCGTGGCTGCGGTTCTGAGAGTCACGCACACTCTGAGCTGTTCCTCGTTTAGCTCTCACTGTGTACCGGTGGAACGTCTTATGCTGCAGGACCTCTTTACTGCAACATCACAACACCTTCATTAACAACAAATCCACTTTAGCTCCACCCATTCAGCCCACAGCAGTTTAGCTCCACCCATTCTGCCTTCAGTAATTTAGCTACACCCATTTGGCCTACAGCAGTTTAGCTCCACCTATTCATCCTACAGCAGATTAGCCCCACCCATACAGCCTATAGCAGATTAGCTCCACCCACTCAGCCTACAGCAGGTTTAGCCCCACCCATTCAGCCTATAGCAGTTTAGCTCCACCCATTCTGCCTTCAGCAATTTAGCTACACCCATTTGGCCTACAGCAGTTTAGCTCTACCCATTCAGCCTACAGCAGGTTTAGCCCCACCCATTCAGCCTACAGCAGTGTAGCTCCACCCATTCAGCCTACAGCAGTTTAGCCTCACACCAAACCCCCCATTCAGCCCACAGCAGTTTAGCCTCACACCAAACCCCCCATTCAGCCTACAGCAACCTAGAGATGATGGAGAATGATGGTGTAGAAATGCACTGACCCCTGAAACACAGCTCCAGCGAAGTGACCTCCACCGGTCATCAGGATCACCCACACCGTCCTGCCTGAAACCTTCAGCAGAGAGTCCACCAGGTTCACCTCCGCCTCTGTCTGGAAACACACATTCAGAGAGGTTCTGTGTGAAATGCTCCGTTCTAGATAAAGTCGGAACTGGGTTCTGTAGCTATTGGAACCTTTATACTATACTGTACTACAGAGAGCCATTTCCATGCTGAAACGGTTCTGTGCATGGTGAAATCGGACTTCAGGAAGGAGGATGCTTATGATTCTCTATAGCACCAAAGAGGGCTCAAACAATAGTGCTTTTTAAGTGCTATATAGAACCATCTTAGAAAGGTTCTGCACAGAACCATATACAAAACATTGTCTATCAATCAGAAGAACCATTTACCATGCATAAAGTTCTATATAGAAGAGAAACATTATTTCCAGGTTTTCCAGATTTTCCCATCATCAACATTCCATATAAACTCAGAAGACATGTGTAGGTTCACTGGTGGTTCTAGATAGCAAATAATTCTATCCTGAGTGAGTGAATTCCCCTCACAGTGTTGGAGGTTCAGGTACTCACTCTGCTGCCCTGCAGTGTACAGCGGTACAGAGACACGTACTGCCCCTCAGAGTTCTGGAAAATCACCCTGCTGGACAACCGCCCACTATCAGACCCCTCGGGGGTCACCTCATCACCGGGGCAACCGTCACCACCCTCTGCTTCGTCGTCCTCCGAGTCAGAGCCCGAAATGCTGGACAGGTCACCTGTGTACAAAACACATGGGTTAACTGAGACCAGTCCAGAGTCCGGTCTGTCCGACAGGAGCCGAGCTGAGGGACATTCCAAAGGCTGCACCGGTGGCCTACGCCGCTGTGAGTGTTAATACGTGTGTTGGTGAGTCTGTGCCGCACCCTGCGCCGGTGGCCTACGCCGCTGTGAGTGTTAATACGTGTGTTGGTGAGTCTGTGCCGTACCCTGCGCCGGTGGCCTACGCCGCCGTGAGTGTTAATACGTGTGTTGGTGAGTCTGTGCCGTACCCTGCGCCGGAGGCCTACGCCGCTGTGAGTGTTAATACGTGTGTTGGTGAGTCTGTGCCGTACCCTGCGCCGGTGGCCTACGACGCTGTGAGTGTTAATACGTGTGTGTTGGTGAGTCTGTGCCGTACCCTGCGGCGGTGGCCTACGACGCTGTGAGTGTTAATACGTGTGTGTTGGTGAGTCTGTGCCGTACCCTGCGCCAGTGGCCTACGACGCTGTGAGTGTTAATACGTGTGTGTTGGTGAGTCTGTGCCGTACCCTGCGCCGCTGTGAGTGTTAATACGTGTGTGTTGGTGAGTCTGTGTCGCTCTGCAGCTACACCACCCGAACACTAGATGGCGATGGGGTTTCTGTGCCACGGTGTTGACTTCCTTAGCATTCTACAAACGACGCTGGCCGAAACTGAGCGGGTCATGTTGGAGTTGGAGCTAATAGCTGTGGAACCGCAGTTACTTTGACTGGTTTTCCATGTTGGTACCGTCCAGCTGAATTTAAAGATGGTGTCGAAGACGGAAAGGCAAAGGTGGAATACCAACGTTACCAAGCAGGCCAGTCGCAGCTGTTTCGGTCTGTGTAGCCACAATGTGTAGTTTCATTTTTCGGGGGTGGGGTACCGCACACGGCTGCAGCACACAGTTATGGCACAGGGTACCCAGCAATGTCTGTAGATGTTCGTTCAGTCCCTGTCCAGACCCTGTCCAGACCCTGTTCTGCTTGTTGGCAGATCAATGTAACAGTATTTACTGTAACTGTGACTGATTATTCCACATCACAAAATGCCTCATCAGAACCTTCAGAACCCTGAGGCGTGTGAACATGGTGCTACCGTGTGTTCTCCAGGCTAATAAATAAATATTCTACATCACAGTTCTGTCATATCACTCCGCTCTGAGCTGACCTCCACGGAGGACCTGCAGTAATCCCCCTGAGGAGCGTTCTGCACACACACATGCAGCACTGAACACGGCGGATATCTAACTCTAACAGTGATGACCAGGTAACACACCTGCTCCCGTCTTCTTCTCAAACTCCTCCACGGAGACCGAGGGCCGTCCGGTCAGGCGCTGCCGCAGGTTAAAGCGGTGCCAGTCCAGTTTATAGTGCTCCATCTGAACAGACACGAGTTACAGCCATCAGCACAAACCAGCAGTGACACCAGAACTGAACCTCCTGAACTGCAGGACCGCGGTGATGAGGTCACTGTGTGGAGGTCCAGACGAACACCAGCCTGAATAAACCTCACCACCGACCCGGCAGAGTGGAGGAGCTGCTGCAGGTTACCTGCTCTTCACGACTTTCAAACGGACACTGACACGCTGAACACAGCATCCTGTCCGACACTCCTCCGGAACCACCGTCCTCCTTCCTCCGGCTCTCATCGGGAAAACCTGCAGGGAAACACCCCAACATCCTGACACACACTACATCACTACAGCGAGTCACATACACAAAGGAGTGAGGTAAAAAGGTTCCACTACATATGAACATTCTAGAACCCACACCTTCTGTGATCGAGGACTCAGGGGTGGGCTGGAGGTCTTCCTGACCGTCTGGCAGATTTGAAATCTCTCTGAGTCCATCAGTGAGCTTCAGATCTCCAGAGAAGTCAAACAAAGAGTGCTGCTCCACACCGGCCATCACTGAGGAGAACCCACACCTGAGAGAACAGAAAGAACCAATCAACCACAGCTGAACAGAACTCAGAAGACCATCTCACACCAAACCCGCTCTCAATCACTCTGTTTACACCTCACACCAAACCCGCTCTCGATCGCTCCGTTTACACCTCACACCAAACCCGCTCTCGATCGCTCCGTTTACACCTCACAC
>CM067480.1:32977562-32991292 GCA_034552555.1 Semaprochilodus insignis | reverse complement strand
GTAAACGCCCCAGACTGTAAACACACACAACGTAAACGCCCCAGACTGTAAACGCCCCAGACTGTAAACGCACACAACGTAAACGCCCCAGACTGTAAACGCCCCAGACTGTAAACCGTATTCCTACATGTATGGTTAAATCTCAGGATCTGTATTTAGTATGTTGGTCACCTGTAAAGCCCACCTGTTAAACCTGTGTTTCCTGTTGTGGTTTAACAGAGAGTGCTGCGGGATGAGCACAGTGACACTCTGGAGAGCGCCCTCATCAGGCTGGAGGAGGAACAGCAGAGGTGACCATAATTCCTGATCTCCCTCAGACAGATTACCGAGCGAGTGTTTAAAGATCTTTATATGTGTAAATGAAGGCGTGTCTCTGTCCCTAGTGGCCACATGGTGAGCAGTTAGATCACATGGTTTTAAAGTGTCCCAGACTCTGAAATCAGTGTGCAACATTGAGAACTGTCACTGCAGAAACACATATATTCTGTAGTTCAGTGAACCTGTATGTGTTTTAATAAAGGTTTAATATTAATAAAAATTATTTTAAAGATGATTTTATTACTACAGTATTTGGTGGAGTTTGGGTCGTGTCATGAGTCTTTTGGAATGTTTAATCTTTAGTTTAATAATATAAAGATATTAAAGGTATATGGTCATCTAGAGCTAAAGGATTGGGTTTGTAATGTCTGATTCTCAGTACTAAAACTCGATCACTGTAATGGTCCTCCTACATCAGAGTCGATCACTGTAATGGTCCTCTTACATCAGAGTCGATCGCTGTAATGGTCCTCTTACAGCAGAGTCGATCACTGTAATGGTCCTCCTACATCAGAGTCGATCGCTGTAATGGTCCTCCTACATCAGAGTCGATCACTGTAATGGTCCTCTTACAGCAGAGTCGATCACTGTAATGGTCCTCCTACATCAGAGTCGATCACTGTAATGGTCATGTTACAGCAGAGTCGATCACTGTAATGGTCCTCTTACAGCAGAGTCGATCGCTGTAATGGTCCTCTTACAGCAGAGTCGATCGCTGTAATGGTCCTCTTACAGCAGAGTCGATCGCTGTAATGGTCCTCTTACAGCAGAGTCGATCACTGTAATGGTCCTCTTACAGCAGAGTCGATCGCTGTAATGGTCCTCTTACAGCAGAGTCGATCGCTGTAATGGTCCTCTTACAGCAGAGTCGATCGCTGTAATGGTCCTCTTACAGCAGAGTCGATCGCTGTAATGGTCCTCTTACAGCAGAGTCGATCACTGTAATGGTCCTCCTACAGCAGAGTCGATCACTGTAATCGTCCTCCTACAGCAGAGTCGATCACTGTAATGGTCCTCCTACAGCAGAGTCGATCACTGTAATGGTCCTCCTACAGTCATTATTATTATTATTATTATTATTATTATTATTATTATTATTATTATTATTATTATTATTATTATTATTATTGTGTTTTGTGTGTAACCAGGAGTGTAGCGCTGGTGGAGGTGAATGCTTTATTGCGCTCTCAGCTCAGCCAATCAGCAGAGGCCAACCAAACCCTGCAGGACGACCTCAAGAAGCTTACAGCTGATTGGTCTAAAGCAGTGGAGGAGGCGGGGGAGCGGGAGATTGACTGGCATAAAGAGAAGGAGGTACACAGTGCTGAGTGTATTATACTGATAGCTGAGGAGCATCTGACCTTCTTCTGACTCTCACCTCATCTCACCTTTACTCACTCCTAGTGTTCAGTTATGAAGGGAGAACTCCTGTACAGTTCAGGTCATCATAAATCACCTCTGTGCTGACGTTTACTGTACAGACCCAATTCCCAAAACCTGGAACAGACGGGAAAACGTAGATACAACAGTCAGCAGGAATCTGCAAACCCACACTGAGCTGTGGATAGATACACCACTATCAACTCTGTCATCTCACTACTGTGGTTATATAGAGATGGTGAGATGCTGAGGGGGCGTGTTGGTGAGATGGCGTGTGGGTGTGATGTTGAGATGGTGAGGTGTTCAGATGGCGTGTGGGTGTGATGAGATGTTGAGATGGTATGTTGGTGAGCTGTTGAGATGGAATGTTGGTGAGGTGTTGAGATGGCGTGTGGGTGTGATGAGATGGTGAGATGTTGAGATGGTATGTTGGTGAGATGTTGAGATGTTGAGATGGTATGTTGGTGAGATGTTGAGATGGTATGTTGGTGAAATGTTGAGATGGTGAGATGTTGAGATGGTGAGATGTTGAGATGGTATGTCGGTGTAATGTTGAGGTGGCGTGTTGGTGTGATGTTCAGATGGCGTGTTCTTGTGATGTTGAGATGTTCTGTGTGTATGTTCCAGGTTCTGGTTGGCTGTATCTCTGGAGAACGTTCCAGGCTGATGATGCTGTGGAGTAAAGCCGTGTCTCTGAGGAGACACTGCCACGCTGTGAAAACCGCCACTGATAAGTGAGCTCTAGAGTAACTAACACTGGGTGACTGCTGGTGTGTATCTGTGTGTTACACCAACACACTAATATCAACACTAACACTAATCTGTAACACTAACACCAACACCAACACTAACACTCATCTGTAACACTAACACCAACACTAACACTCATCTGTAAAGCCCTCTGAGCTACTGTCTGTATGAGCAGTGCTCTATAAGTAAATATATAATAATTATTTTTGTTGTTGTTGTTATTGTTATTGTTGTTGTTGTTGTTGTATGTATGATTGACTCCGGACCGTGCGGTGTGTGTGATGATGTAATTACCTGATGAACATACAGCAGGAGGACTGTAGTGTCTCAGGGCTGCTGATGGTCTGTACTGGCCGTTAGTAAATCTGCGCTGTGATTGGTTGTTTGTGCTGTGCAGGGACTTGTGGGAGTTGAGGGCGGAGTTTTCTCGTCTGTCGTCATCGTTTTTCTCTCTGTGTGTTCCTCCGGCGGTGTCCCAACCCGTTCCTTTGTCCTCCTCTGCGGGGCCCATGACTCTGGAGGAGCTGGATCACCAGACGCCCAGCACTGACCATGATGTCCAGGAGGATCACACGCAGGAGCTCAGGAGCAGGTCAGTTCACCGCAGCAGGTCCACATGACGTCCTCCATCAGCAGACAGCTTTCATCACTAAGGGCCAGATCACACAAACACTGTCACCTCCCACTGCATACAGAACATATCCAGAACCTGACCTATAGCACACCCTACAGAACCCTATACATTTCATACAACCTCCTACTCAGCCTTCAACAGGTCAGCCCCGCCCACTTAGCCTACAGATTTCAAATTCCTCTGCTCATTTGCATATGATAGAGTTCTGAGACTTCCCAATTGCCAATCAGAACAGAGCTCATTTAAATACCAGTCTTCAATTACAGTTCTAAAAGTCACTGATATTTTCTTTTTTGTTTTTATGTAGTGTTAGTGTTGGAGTTAGAGTTGGTGTTGGTGCTGGTGTTAACTAGACTACATAAGTAGTTAAGCTAACTTAGCAACTGTTTGTTTTTAACTGTTTTATTTAAATATTAATTAATATGATTAAAACGAACTAAGAATGAATTAATACATTTAGCTAACAGATAGCTAACGCTAGCTAACTGTGCTAACACTAGCTAACTGTGCTAATGGTCCTACTGGTGTGGGCTGTTATGAGTGAACGGCTAGACGACTTCTCGCTCGCTGTCTGCTGAGCATGGGGTGGAAAAGTACAAGCCCATCTACTGTACTTCTACTGGACCAACAGGCACCGTTCTCAGGGCAGACCCCCGAACACAAATTCAGTGTTGGTCTGATCTGCACTCGTCTGTTTGTCTTTTTTTTTTCCCCCATCCCTCGTTCCTACCATTCATTTTCACCCCCATTCAAACCCTACTGTCTCCTTTACCCTACAGACACCAAACTGCATGTACTCACTCAGGACAGACCCCCAAACACTAATCCACAGCTGTACTGACCTCGCTCCTCTACGTGTCTAATCCACAGTCGTACTGACCCTCGCTCCTCTACGTGTCTAATCCACAGTCGTACTGACCCTCGCTCCTCTACGTGTCTAATCCACAGTCGTACTGACCCTCACTCCTCTATGTGTCTAATCCACAGTCGTGCTGACCCTCACTCCTCTGTGTCTAATCCACAGCCGTGCTGACCCTCAGTCCTCTATATGTCTAATCCACAGTCGTACTGACCCTCACTCCTCTATGTGTCTAATCCACAGTCGTACTGACCCTCACTCCTCTATATGTCTAATCCACAGTCGTACTGACCCTCACTCCTCTGTGTCTAATCCACAGTCGTACTGACCCTCACTCCTCTATGTGTCTAATCCACAGTCGTGCTGACCCTCACTCCTCTGTGTCTAATCCACAGCTGTACTGACCCTCAGTCCTCTATATGTCTAATCCACAGCCATACTGACCCTCACTCCTCTGTGTGTCTAATCCACAGTCGTACTGACCCTCACTCCTCTGTGTCTAATCCACAGGTGTACTGACCCTCACTCCTCTATGTGTCTAATCCACAGTCGTACTGACTCTCACTCCTCTGTGTGTCTAACCTACAGTCGTACTGACCCTCACTCCTCTGTGTCTAATCCACAGTCGTACTGACCCTCACTCCTCTGTGTGTCTAATCCACAGTCGTACTAACTCTCATTCCTCTGTGTGTCTAACCTACAGTCGTACTGACCCTCACTCCTCTGAGTGTCTAACCCAGTCGTGCTGACCCTCACTCCTCTGTGTGTCTAATCCACAGCCGTACTGACCCTCACTCCTCTGTGTCTAATCCACAGTCGTACTGACCCTCACTCCTCTATGTGTCTAATCCACAGTCGTACTGACCCTCACTCCTCTATGTGTCTAACCTACAGTCGTACTGACCCTCACTCCTCTGAGTGTCTAACCCAGTCGTGCTGACCCTCACTCCTCTGTGTCTAATCCACAGGTGTACTGACCCTCACTCCTCTGTGTCTAATCCACAGTCGTACTGACCCTCACTCCTCTGTGTGTCTAATCCACAGTCGTACTGACTCTCACTCCTCTATGTGTCTAACCTACAGTCGTACTGACCCTCACTCCTCTGTGTCTAACCGGGGTTATTTATTTATTTATTTATTTATTTATTTATCTATCTAAATGACACATATACATTACACACATTAGACAACAGAAGCAGACTGTTCAGAGATACTGGAGAGGAAATGACGGAGGAGCCGAGCGGTGAGTTTACTCCGCTGGGTCTGATTAACCGTGTTTATGATTGTATGTAGTTAGTGTAGATGTTGTTGTTGTTGCTGTTTTTCAGGATTGATGAGTTAACGGTGACAGTGAAAGCTCTGGAGAGCGAGAGACAGAGACATGAGAGGGAGAGAGAGAGGAGATGGAGGGATGAAGACGAGGAGAGAGAGAGACACAGAGAGACACAGAGAAAGCTGGACTCAGTCCAGGAGGCCGTCAGGAAACTGGTGAGTACACAACCCTGTATGGTAACACGGCAGAGCCCGATAAACACCACCCGGTACGGTACCACAGCAGAGCCCGATAAACACCACCCAGTACGGTAACACAGCAGAGGCCAATAAACACCATCCAGTACGGTACCACGGCAGAGCCCGATAAACACCACCCAGTATGGTACCACAGCAGAGCCCGATAAACACCACCCGGTATGGTACCACAGCAGAGCCCGATAAACACCCAGTACGGTTACACGGAAGAGCCCGATAAACACCACCCGGTATGGTAACACAGCAGAGTTGTCGTTCCAGCTCTCCTCACAGCCGGTGGAGCTGGTTAGGGTCAGTTTCAGGGACGTACGGTAATATCGGAGTTAGAACAGCAGGTCGTTTCTCGGGGTCAGACAGGTGTTTAGAGTCCAGACGAACAGGTGACGCTGTGCTGCTCTGAGCTATGGCTTTGGTGAAGTAGTTCGATGTTTTGACTGGTGTGCATGTTCTCTGGGTTCCTCCAGTACAGAGTGCTCAATTCTCAGAAGATGGATGGACAGTCCAGTGTCAGTGACCACGTGTCTGATGGTCTGCCTGCTCTGCTGACCGTTATCGCTCGGGCTGAGAGCGCCCTCCAGTGCAAGCACCGGGAGCTGCAGGTGTGTCCACCACACACTTACTAGTGCATCGAGACAGACAGACAGACAGTGGGATATAGACAGACAGACAGTGGGATACAGACAGACAGAGTGGGATTTAGACAGACAGACAGAGGGATACAGACAGAGAGACAGACAGTGGGATACAGACAGACAGACAGACAGACAGTGGGATACAGACAGACAAACAGACAGACAGTGGGATATAGACAGACAGACAGAGGGATACAGACAGTGGGAGACAGACAGACAGACAGTGGGAGACAGACAGACAGACAGTGGGATATAGACAGACAGACAGAGGGATACAGACAGAGAGACAGACAGACAGTGGGATACAGACAGAGACAGTGGGATACAGACAGACAGATATACTAAAAGATCTATTTTCAGCAGGGTGTTAATCTAGTGTGGAAGAGCACAGTGTAAATAAGTGTGATTAGGTGATGGTGTAGTAAGTGTGATTAGGTGATGGTGTAGTAAGTGTGATTAGGTGATGATGTAATAAGTGTGATTGGGTGATGGTGTAGTAAGTGTAATTGGGTGATGATGTAATTAGTGTGATTGGGTGATGGTGTAGTAAGTGTGATTGGGTGATGGTGTAGTAAGTGTGATTGGGTGATGGTGTAATGTACTGTCTCAGAGTTTGTCTGTATCAGTGAGAGTGTAAGTACTTGTGTAATCCACTCGTGTCAGGAGGCTGAGGGGACTGTACACAGGATGAAGCTGGAAGCACAATCACTGGACCGCCGAATCACAGAGCTGCAGAGAGAGGGGGCGGAGTTAGAGGATCAGCTCAGAGCCAGGGAGGCGGAGTTACAGCACACACGCACTCAACTCACCAGGTGAGAAACACTCTACCTTCAGCTAAACTCCTGCAGGCTGAATGGGTGGGGCTAAACTGCTGTAGGCTGGATGGGCGGGGCTAAACTGCAGGAAGCTGAATGCGTGGGGCTAAACTGCTGTAGGCTGAATATTTGGGGCTAAACTGCTGTAGGCTGGATGGGTGGGGCTAAACTGCTGTAGGCTGGATGGGTGGGGCTAAACTGCTGTAGGCTGGATGGGCGGGGCTAAACTGCTGTAGGTTGGATGGGTGGGGCTAAACTGCTGTAGGCTGAATATTTGGGGCTAAACTGCTGTAGGCTGGATGGGCGGGGCTAAACTGCTGTAGGCTGGATGGGCGGGGCTAAACTGCTGTAGGCTGGATGGGCGGGGCTGAACTGATTAAGTGGTGTTAGTCGTATCAGTGCTAAGTGAACTGTATGTTTATGTGTTTGGTAGTGAGAGGGAGAGCATGGCGGGTCGACAGAAGCAGCTGGAGGAATCGGAGCAGCGTGAGGAGGACCTGAGGAGAGAGAATGAGCGACTGAACCAGCGGAGACAGAGAGAGGAGGAGGAGAGGAGTGAACTGGAGCGAGAGAGACAGAGACGGTAGGGAACACACTGGAGTTCACTCACCTGTTCACCTGCAGGTTTAGGGGAAGTGCTTGAGGAGAACTCTGGTGTGTGTCTAATGTTGTTGTTGTTGTTGTTGTTGTTGTTTATGGTTCAGTGTGGAGGCGGAGCTCCTGGAAAATGCCCAGGTGTGTGAGAGAGAGAGTCGCAGTCGTGTGGAGCTGCACAGCCTGCAGGGGGCGCTGGAGCGAGAGCGGATGGACAGATCGCGGGCTGAGAGAGAGCTGGAGGAGAATAAAGACGCTCTGCTGAAAGTAAATACAGTTCATCTGTTCATCGGCTAGTGTTCAGCTCAGTCCTACCTGTTAACACTGCAGGTGTTCACACTGTGTCTCCCTCTCTCTCTGTCTCTCTCTCAGGCCCGTCAGTCTCTGGTGTCTCTCTCCTCCGCTCACACCCTGCTGAAAAGAGAAGCTGCAGATGTTAGAGATGCTCTGGAGAAGATGTCCTCCTTGAATGAAGCTCTGGTTCTGGACAAAAGAGAGCTGAACACGCGGACGCTCCAGGTGCAGTCCCCCCTTCAGTCTCGGAGTCACCAGACTGACCACCAGAATTCCGTCTGTGACGCGTTTATCACTTAATTATCTGAATGTGACGCGTTAGATCTGCTGAACTAGCTGCAGAGAGTGACGCTAACCTGTTTGTTGTGTACGCTGTCCATCATACACCTCAGGCCCAGCAGCACAGCGTACGCATCAGCCTGAGCTGCTGTATGATAAAGGAGCCCTGTAGAGGGAAAACCTAACTGTGCTGTGTGAATGTGTCTGTGTTCCAGCTGGAGGAGGAGCTGTCTGAGGCTCAGGTCCGGCTGCAGAAGGTCGGGTCGGAGGTGGCGACTCTGCAGAGGGAGCTGAAGGCCGTTACAGTGGAAACAGCAGAGTTAAGGTCAGAGCGCAGTCTGAAGCTGAACACTCCCGTATCATTCCACATCCCCATCCACAACCACGTCCAGACCTCCAGCACTGCCTGTGCTTACTCACTGGCCTCTGATTCGTCTCTCCTTCAGTCCGTCACTGGATCCACTGTTAATGATCACAGTCAGACTAACACAGTGAAGACCCGCTGCTCTGACCACTGGGCGGTTTAGCATGATGCTAATACACCGCTATATGAAAGTTACTGCCAGTACTACCGGAGTTGGGTCTACAGGCCGCTAGTGTTGTTAGCTATGCTAATGTGCTTTAGTCCCTGTTTATAGATCACAGTTAGTCATACGGAGTCAGAATCAGGTCTGTAAGAGGTTACTGAACATGGCTGGAGACACGTCGCTGAAGACCTCCCAGTTCACCGGCTTCCTAGCGGAATTTTCTATTCCACCTTAAGTGGTGTGACAGTTACATGGAACAGGAAGTTCCAGTAAGAAACTGGAGTAACTGGAGAATGGGAAACTGACATCTCCAAGATTGTGCTGATTTAGCTGTGCAATTAGCACCATGCTAACTGGTGGGGTATTAGCTTCCTTTACCTGTTAGCTACATTAGCGTCGTAGCTCAGGAGCTAAAACCAGAGAAGCTAAGCTATACGTATCTTGGCTGATGTACTGGATTTGGGAAAAGGGGGACTGTTTTTATGAACTGTGTTTATTACATGTATTGTGTGTGTGTGTGTGTGTGTGTGTGTGTGTGTGTGTTTTTCAGGAACTCTCGGGAGGCGGAGCTAGATGTCCTTCAGCAGCTGAGAGACAGAGAGAGAGATCTGCAGAGAGACATACAGACACTGAGAGAGGAGAGAGACAGAGAGACCTCCGCTCTGGCTGAGGAGAGAGAGAGGAATGAACAGGTGGGGAGTTGGTGTTGGGGGCATTGAGGCTGTATGGGATTGGGGGAGGGTGGTAGGGGGTGTGGTTAACGTGGTTACCGAGTGATTGTTATTTGTTATGTTTCATTAATGTAAACACAAACAGCAGAAACTCATAACGACATCTGTATATGTGTGTGTGGTCAGCTGAGTGGTCAGTACCAGGCGGTGTGTGAGGACCTGTGTAAAGCTCAGGAGGAGCTGGGGGGAGCGGTGGAGCAAGAGAGGAGAATGGGGAGAGAGAGGGAGGAGGTGGAGAGAGAGAGAGATCAGCTGGAGGAGAGACTGAGCGCTGTGGAGAGAGAGAAGGAGGAGTTACAGCAGCACACAGAGGAGCTCAGGTATCTTCACCCTCCATCTCACCTGTCTGTCTGTCTGTCTGTCTGTCTGTGTGTGTCTGTCTGTGTTACTAATGTCTGTCAGGTACTGTATTGGGGGATTCCACCAAACTTTCCAGAATTCCTACATAAGATGAGATTCCAGAGTGATTGAGAGCGGGTTTGGTGTGAGGTGTGAACAGAGTGATTGAGAGCGGGTTTGGTGTGAGGTGTAAACAGAGCGATCGAGAGCGGGTTCGGTGTGAGGTGTAAACAGAGCGATCGAGAGCGGGTTTGGTGTGAGGTGTAAACAGAGCGATCGAGAGCGGGGTTGGTGTGAGGTGTAAACAGAGTGATTGATGGTGTTGATGTTAATGTTGTCTGTGTTGGTGTTACTGTTGGTGTTGTCTGTGTTGGTGTTGATGTTGTTGGTGTTGGTGTTGTTCTCTGCAGAGACCTGAGGGTGACGCTGCAGCAGCAGCTGGGTGTTCTTCAGGATGGAGTCTCGGTTGTGGAGGTTGAGCGTTCTCAGCTCCAGCTGCAGGTCCACACGCTCCTGCAGGCCAAAGATGTTCTTCAGGGTGAGAACCCACTCGGTTTCCTCCTCATAGTCCAGGTGTAGTCAGTCAGGGCGTGTTCAGTGTCTGAAGTCTCCTTCTTTAGTTAATTAGCTCTGAAGCTACGAGGCTAAAGTAGCTAACAGCTAATAGAAGTTTATACCCCACCGATTAGCACGAGTCAGCTACCTCAGGACACCACGCTGCCTGCTGCACCATTTAAGGTGGAATGGACGTTAAGAAGGAACATTCACTGACGTGTGTGAGACAAGTGGGCGATGATTTAGCTATGCAGTTAGCACTGTGCTAATTTGTTAATTAGTTAGCTACGTTAGCTTTGTAGCTCCAGAGCTAAAGATGCTAAACTGCAGATGCTGGATTTGACTGATCTGCTGGGAAACTGTCCCCTTACCTTCTCCAGTCCATTCGTCAGTGCGTTGTCATGAAGTGACGTTGTCTGATGTGCGTAGGTGAGGTGGAGTGCGTTCGGGCGGAGCTGGAGAGAGAGACGGCGCTGAGGGAGGAGGAGAGAGAGCGGACGAGGGAGGAGAGGAAGAGGCTAGACAGAGAGAGGGAAGAGAGCGAAGCGGCGGTGAAGAAGCTGCAGAGAGAAGTTGAACAGCACAGGATGAAGGAGGCAGAAAGGGAGAGAGAGAGGGAGGCATGGCAGAGGGAGAGAGAGGAGCTGAGTGCCGAGCTGGGCCTGAAGGACGGAGAGATGGAGGCCCTGAAGAACAGGATGGAGGGACTGGTGAAGGAAAACAAAGAGCTGTCTGGAATGATGGATGAGAAGACGACAGAGACAGAGCTACTTCAGATCAGACACGCGTCAGAGCAGAGGGAGGCTGAAACACGGCTGCAGGAAGAGAGGGATGAAGCGGAGAGATGGAGGGAGAGAGTGGAGGAGGTCCAGGTAGAGAACCGGAGGCTCCTCAATCTAGTGGAGCTCAAGAGCGAAAACCTGAAGAAGAGCGAAATGGAGAAGGCTGAGATGGCCGATCTTCTCAGAGAGAGAGATGGAGTGATAGAAGAGAAAGAGAAGGAGTTGGAGGAGTACGTAAACACAGTGAAGCTGCAGGACGGAGTGATAGGAGGAGCGCAAGCTCAGCTGAAAGAGGGAGAGAAAGAAAGAGAGACGCTGGAGAGAAGATTGGTCACTCTGGAGGAACTGAAGCAGATGGAAGAAGAAGAAAGACAGAGAGAGAGGGAGAGGAAAGAGAGAGAGCTGAGGGAGAGGGATACAGAGCTGGAGGAGCTGAAAGAACGAGTGGAAGAACTGACAAGGGAGAAGAACCACGTCTCCAGACGGCTGGAGGAAAAAGAGGAGCAGGTGGAGAACCTCCAGAGGAACTGCACAAGAGAAAAGAAAGATCTGGAACACACCGCGAGAGAAGCGAGGGATGAGGCGGAGAGATGGAAGAGGAGGGCGGGTGAAATGGAGAGAGAAAAGGAAGGAGCGAACCGAATGCTGCTAGAAAGAGTGGAGAGAGAGAGGGATGAGCTCAGAGCAGTGGAAGGAGAGAGGGATGAGCTGACAAAGCTGCTGAGTGAGAGAGAGGAGGCGATGGAGAAGAAAGAGGAGGAGAATGAAGAGCTACGATCTACACTCCAGTCATTAGAGAGAGAGATGGAGGGATTAGAGAAAGAAGTGAGGGAGAAGCAGAGATTAGAAGAACGAGTGATCATATTGGAGGAAGAAGACACACGGCTGAAGGAAAGAGAGAGACAGAAGATTAGAGAATGGAGCAGGATCGAGGGAGATCACAAAGAAGGAGAGAAGAGAATGAAAAGGGAGGTAGAGCGGAGGGATGGAGAGATCGAGGAGCTCAGGAGCAGAATGGAGGAGAAGAACAAGGTGGTGGATAAACTGAAGGCTGAATTACAGGAGCAGAGGGAGGAACGACTAACGTTGGAGCAGAGGATGAAGGAGAAAGAGGACAAATGGAGGAAGCTGGTGGAAGAAATGGATGAGGAGAGGATGAGAGTGGAGGAGAGGAGAAAAAGAGGGGAGGTGGAGAGGAAGGAGAGAGAGGAAAAGCTGAAAGGAGAGATGAAGCTGAAGGAAGAGAAGCTGAAGCAGATCAGGGTGAGGATGTTGGAGCTGGAGCGAGAGAACGAAGAAACGAACCGAAGAGCAGAAGAACGAGAAGAGGAGCTCCAAAACCAGACCAGGCGTCTGAGGGAGAGAGAGCAGGAGACGCTCAGACTGAGAGAGACGGAGGAGAAGGAGAGGCTCCAGAGGACGCAGGACGATGTGAAGAAACTGGTGGAAAAGCTTCAGGAGGACCTGAAGGACACAAGGTCAGAGCTGGAGAACGAGAGAACCCTGCGCAGAGAGAAAGAAGGAGAACTTTCAGACTGTAAACACAAACTCCAGCTCGAGAAGAACCGAGGAGATGGAGAAGAACGTAAAGTGCGTGAAGTGGAGGAGAGGACTGAGAGACTGCTGGAAGAAGTGGAGGAGCTGAGAGGAGAACTGGACGAACGTTCTAGAGAGCTAGCGAGACATTCGCAACTGCTGAGAGAGAGCAATGGAGAGATCAGGAGGCTGAAAACGAGAGTGGAGGACGCAGAAGAAGAAAAGGAACGAGTGAAGAAGTCTCTGAGCCAAGTGGAAGGAGAGATGAAGCAACTGGAGATCCAGCTGACAGAAAGGAGAACGGAAGAGGAGAACGTGAGGTCTAAACTAAAGGAACTTCAGCGAGAACTTCACCACCAGGAGGAAGCTGTGAGGAGGAAAGAGCGAGAGATTGGCTCTCTGAGGGAGGAGAATCTGAGAGAGAAAGAGAGGACGGGTTTGTCCTTGAAACAGAAGGAGGAGGAGGTGAAGAAAGCCAGAGAGAAGAAGGAGGAGATGGCCAAAAAGATGGAAACTCTGAGACAGGAGGTGACATCACTGTCTGAGAACCAGAAGGTAGAGATGTTGAAGGCAAAGGAGCGAGAGGAGGAGAACAAAAACATGAGGGAAGGTCTGAAAGCTGGGCTGCAGGAGATGGTCACTCTGAAGGAGCTCCTAAAGGAGAGCCACCATGAAGGAGAACGTCTGAAGAGCATTTTAAAGGAGAAGAAGGATGAACTGATGAGAGGAAGAGAGGAGGACGTGAAGGCAGTTCAAAAAGAAGCAGAACATCTAAACCTCAGGTAAGAACCTACATCCTAACGAGAAACCGTAGAACAGACTCGGTCTATACCACAATACCTACATTTAGAGCTTAGAGTTATACACTCGACCTAACGAGAAACCGTAGAACAGACTCAGTCTGTACCACAATACCTACATTTAGAGCTTAGAGTTATACACTCGACCTAACGAGAAACTGTAGAACAGACTCGGTTTATACCACAATACCTACATTTAGAGCTTAGAGTTATACACTCGACCTAACGAGAAACTGTAGAACAGACTCAGTACATACCACAATACCTACATTTAGAGCTTAGAGTTATACACTCGACCTAACGAGAAACTGTAGAACAGACTCGGTTTATACCACAATACCTACATTTAGAGCTTAGAGTTATACACTCGACCTA
>CM067480.1:32954312-32972652 GCA_034552555.1 Semaprochilodus insignis | reverse complement strand
CAATACCTACATTTAGAGCTTAGAGTTATACACTCGACCTAACGAGAAACTGTAGAACAGACTCGGTTTATACCACAATACCTACATTTAGAGCTTAGAGTTATACACTCCACCTAACGAGAAACCGTAGAACAGACCCAGTTGTGCTGTTTTCCCACTCTCAGAGTCCACAGTCTGGAGCAGGAGAAGGAGGATCTTCAGGAGAAGCTGCAGCTCCGAGAGTCTGAACTGAAGGAGGAAAAGAAGAAGAGTGAGGAACAGCGGAGGAGGACCTTAGAAGAACATCTGAGCTATTTAGAGACGCTATCAAAGCAGAACGATGGTAATTTGGTTACACTGGAAGGACGGAGGGCAAATCTGAGCCAGGTGGTGGAGGAGAAGATCAAAGAAGTGGAGGAACTGAAGAACAGAGTGAAGGAGAAGAACCAACAGCTGAAAGAACTGGAGGAGAAGATGGAGCTGCTGAAGAAGGAGGAGAAGTTAAGACGGAATGAGCTGGAGGAGAAGGAGAGAGGGGTTAAACTCTTCAGTAAGGAAGTAGGAGAGAAGGAGAAGGAGGTAGAAGAGATGAAGGAGAAGAGAACGGAGAAGACGAGTGAAGGACTGGAGGAGCAGGCAGCAGAGAAACCGTCCCTGCAGGGTGAAGACCAGGAGCAGATGGGTGAACGGCTGAGAGACAGAGAGCTGGAGGTGTTCTCTCTGAGAGAGAGAGTGGAGGAGCTCGGTAAAGACAGAGAGAGGATGAGGAGCGCTCTGGAGAAGACGGAGGAGAAACTGATCGAGTATAAAGACAGACTGCAGCAGATGGAGAAGGATCAGCACAGCAGGACGCAGGCTGAGGTGAGGAGACGATAAGGTCATTAACCGTCAGTTCCGCTCTCTGTGTGATGTTCGGTTAGGGAGGTGAGGAAGATGATCTGAGACTCTCGTTCGCTTTGATCTGAGATCTTTGATCTTCATTTCCGCTCTCCATCTGAAAGTACTTGCACAGTCCAGTCACACCGGTACCACCACGTCCTACTTTCGACAGCGGCAGTGCACAGCTCCTGAAGGAAGTCGTGAGCTGCTCGGTGGGTGTATAAGGTGTGTGGTAGGCTGTATATCTGGATTTGACTCCATCCCTGAAGATCACCTACACCCATACGTACTGACTGACTGCCCTGGGGTGGCGGTTACTCTGGATATTAGCTGGTGGTCATAATAATGTGACTCGAGTGTGTATTACCTGCATCGTTTTAAACCTGATCAGGAAGATGAAGTGGAGTTAGTTGAGCTGCTCACCTCAGCACATCAAAGCTTACAGTACATATTAAATATGAGCTCAAAGACTTCCGGCTTTAATTTAATGAATCAGGTGGACGCTGTAGGAATTACGCTGTCACACATCGCCCTCTAGTGGTGGATGATCCGGCAATAAATATAATAATCCTGATACTTCAAAACATTTTCACAGTGCACAACAAACATCACGGTGTTCAGTTTCTCTGAGGTTTGTAATGTTGAAACAGCCAATCAATCCCCAATCAAATCAATCCCCAATCAATCCCCAATCAAATCAATCCCCAATCAAATCAATCCCCAATCAAATCAATCCCCAATCAAATCAATCCCCAATCAAATCAATCCCCAATCAGTCCCCAATCAAATCAATCCCCAATCAAATCAATCCCCAATCAGTCCCCAATACCAGTTAAAAGGTTCTTATTCCATGTTAACAGTTAACAGGACCTAGTTCTGCTCTTTGTACTCCGCTGTTCTGTGTCCTGTAAGTACTGATGATGTCCAAGACACATATCGTGTGGTTATGTATCACAATAATGTAATAATATCATGATGTTGCCCGCCCTCCACGGCCCCCCACGGCCCCCCACGGCCCTCCACAGCCCCCCGTATGTTTCACTGGACAATCAGTGTGTAGCAGGGTACTGAAAGAGTCCTGTTGTATACAGGGGGTCTGAAAAGTGAGAAAACACCCATATACAATGACATGGTTCTGCAGACGGTGATCCAGTCTGTGGGGGAACCGGTTAGGCCATGTCACCAACATGGCGGCCATATGACACGAAGCAGACCACTGTTCTCCTGGAGAAACCCTCCTTCAGGTGTCACATACCCACACTCCCATCTGACACGCTGAAGATGAATCCAACATGGTGGCAATCAAGATGGCTGCCACGTCTGTAACATAGCCTAACAGGCTTCCCCCTTCCCCCACAGCCTAAAACCGGATCACTGTCTGCAGAACCATCTTCATTCTCTAGTTTGCTCGCTGTCCAGACTCTGTACGTCACTGTCTCCGTTTTAATACCTCACCATCTACAATCATCGGCCGGTTTAAACCCTCTATATAGATATGTAGCAGAGTCCAGTTTAACTCTCCTGCGTGTGGTCTAACAGTGCTGTGTGGCTGTGTGGCAGGTGGGTGAGGAGGAGGGTGTGGAGCGCGTTAAAGCCCTGCAGAGAGCCGTGGCTCAGCTGGAGCTCCAGCAGAGGGCGCTACAGCAGAGGACCAGCCGCCAGGAGCAGCGTATAGAGAGGCTGAAGACCGAGAGGCAGCAGCTCCGCCTCACTCTACAGCAGGTACACCGCACTACCGCACACCGGCACCCACTGCAGACATCCCGACAGCACTCTCACATGTACAAACTAGTGATGAACCGGACTGGGAATTCTCAAAACCCAGCACACGCTACACCCGACCGCTGAAAGGCTTTCATTAAATTCATTAACTGTGTTTATTTACACAAATATAAAAACACTGCCTAAAATCATAAGAACCGACATTCCGACCTTCAGGACAAGGAATTCCAGCTCCCAGTTCCTCCTTCATCATTTCAGAAACTCTGCACCTAAAAACCAACACAGAACGTCTCACCAAGGTGTTGGAGTAACGCAGTAGAACCACTTCAGGTCCATGAAGAACCTGCACCTTTGGAAGGTTTGCATAATGTAAACGTTCTTTACCACTTCACGGTAAAGAACCTCCACGGTTCTTCTAAAAGCCTTTACAGTGTGTGGAAGTTCTGTAGACGTTAAAAAGAACCTCCACACGTGGATGATTCATTTACAGAGAACCATCCACCAAACGGTTCTTTGGGTGTGTAGGGAAACTATTTGTTCTACGGAGTCATGCAGAGAACCCTTTCTGGTGTACAGGTGACATCTGGTGTACTGCAGGAACATTGGAACATTTACTTTCTGCTGGGTTCTACTGCACCAGTGTGCTCACACCAGAACACACCCTGACATTGATGCCGGTACTGTGTTTAGGTGCTGTATTGGTGCTGATACAGATACTGTATGGTGAGAGTTCAGGTTTCAGGTCAGGTGTGTTCCGTCCGTGTACGATCGGTGTTTGACGGTGTGTTTGGTGTCCGTGTACGATCGGCGTTTGACGGTGTGTTTGGTGTCCGTGTACAATCGTCGTTTGACGGTGTGTTTGGTGTCCGTGTAAATCGTCGTTTGATGGTGTGTTTGGTGTCCATGTACGATCGCCATTTGACGGTGTGTTTGGTGTCCGTGTACGATTGGCGTTTGACGGTGTGTTTGGTGTCCGTGTACGATCGGCGTTTGACGGTGTGTTTGGTGTCCGTGTACGATCGGCGTTTGACGGTGTGTTTGGTGTCCGTGTGTGATCGGTGTTTGACGGTGTGTTTGGTGTGTGACAGGTTGAGCTGGAGAGGAACAAACTGAAACAGCAGGTCCCACAGCGCGACTCTGGAACACAGGTATGAACCATTACAGGGCATTTACTGTCACTGCCAGAACCGCAGAACCTCATATCTTCCTGAAGAACCTCACAGGAGACGTAAAGCATGACCGCCCCTCAGCATCTCGGAGCTGCAGCTGATTTACAGTCTGGCCTTTAGATGGTAAACGCTTTATTCTATTACTCTGGTGAACTACTGAACACACAGTCACACACACGCAGCAGCTGCCGCACGCCTCCCTCACTTCAGAGCCTCAGGAGATAAAGATAAACCGCTCCTGATAATACTCAATGTCAATGTCACACTGCCCCCTTCGCCACACCACACTGCTCACCCCACATTACATCAGGATCTACTGGAATCTCAGCAGATCAGAGTGTAGAGCTCTGCTGGATCTGAACTTCCTGATGATGAATGGTTTGTGATGGAGCTCATGTTCTAACCTGTACTGGGCATTTGTACTCGGGTCTAGTGGAGGCTCTGGTTGATGTGTTTGTGGTTCTCTCTGCAGGACGAAGCTGATGAGCTGAAGAGACTGAGAGACCGGACCAGTGAACTGACCCAGCAGGTGAGGAGCTTGTGGTAATGATCTGAAGAGAGATGAAAGATGAGATTAGCACAGAGAGGGTAGAGCGGCTCCACTGATGGTTTGTGTGATCTTGTAGAGACCCGGTGCAGTCCTATCAGGTGTCTTCTCCTTCAGCTGGAGAAAGTTCAACGATTTTAATACAATCAAACGAGCGGTAATCTCCAGGTTTCGGTGGTGGGCCCTACTGTGAGATGAACCGTGTGTAAAGAAAATTAAATAGGGCCCACAGTGGAGCCCTGAGGTACGCCATATGTAATAGGATAAATTAAAACAGCTTTGTATTTGAATTTCCTGTTCCACCTTAACCGGTGCAGCTGTTGGGTTCTGCTGCCTGATGCTGTCTAGGAGCTTCAGTAATTTTCTTCTTGTACTGAAGCTGTTTAATGTAGAGATACTTTCTTAGGATGACCTGGACGGACGCGAAGACCGAAGGCGACTCGGTATCTGACTGGGGTTTAGGATGACCTGGACGGACGTGAGGACAGACAGCGACTCGGTATCTGACTGGGGTTTAGGATGACCTGGACGGACGTGAGGACAGACAGCGACTCTGTATCCGACTGGGGTTTAGGATGACCTGGACGGACGTGAGGACAGACAGCAACTCGGTATCTGACTGGGGTTTAGGATGACCCGGGCAGACGTGAGGACAGACAGCGACTCGGTATCCGACTGGGGTGGACGGACGTGAGGACAGACGGCGACTCTGTATCAGACTGGGGTTTAGGATGACCCGGACGGACGTGAGGACAGACGGCGACTCTGTATCTGGCTGGGGTTTAGGATGACCCGGACGGACGTGAGGACAGACGGCGACTCGGTATCTGACTGGGGTTTAGGATGACCCGGACGGACGTGAGGACAGACGGCGACTCGGTATCAGACTGGGGTTTAGGATGACCTGGACGGACGTGAGGACAGACAGTGATTTTGTCTCTGTGTTGAACGTGCAGGTGGAACATCTGCGTCTGCTGCTGGCTGTAGATCATCAGGAGCGGGTGGAGTTCATCGATCGCTCGGTGAAGAACAGCGAGAGTCTGCAGTCACTGAGAGAGGACCTGAGCCGGTCTCTGGCTGTCGTATCAGAGCAGCTGGTTCCTCCGGTTCTGCAGTCTGAAACGGAGAGACTAGACCGCAGTATCCAAGAGGAGGAGCAGCGACTTTCTCTCAGCCAGAACTCCAGAGAAACTGAGAGTGAAGGAGGTTCTCGATTGTAGCAGGAGGCCTCAGTGTTAACGAGCTGTGTATAAGTGACTGTATTACCCAGAGACATATTTAATTCTTATTTTTATACATTTCTATTTATATTTTAATACATTAAACTCTGAAGCTTCTCATTTATTTCTGTATTACTGAAAGGAAGGGGACGACTGAATAAAACCCTCAGCTGGTTCTACCTGTATGATTCTACCTGTATTATAGTTTAGAACAGTGCTAGATCTTCATTTCAGCCCATAAACATCTACACTCTGTCAGAACCTCTCTGTGAAGGTGCTAAAAGATCCTCACTAACAGCAGTTCACATGTTCTACACTGTAAGTGTGTGTCTGTGTATATATGTATGTATGTGTGTGTATTTGTCTCTCAGTCCTGACAGAGCTGTTTAACATTTATACACTGTTATCTAGAACCTCCCTAAATTGGTCTCCACTGTAAATCAGAGCCAGATTGGTTGGTTCCTAATGATGATGCTCGTTGATGTAACGTCTAAGACCTTCAGTCCAGCTCCTGAAGTCCTGACCAATGAGAGAGCTCGCTCAGCTGAATCTACCTACACATCACCGAAGGAATAGCCCTGATTGGACAGCTGTGTTTCCAATCAACTTACCAATGAAATGAGTCTTACTACACTCCGTACAGCGGGACTTAATCTGAAGTTCTAGATAGCCCTCATCTGCACGTTACTGATCTGCTAGGTGTTACGGAGCTAAGAAGACCATTCCAGATTTAGCCTTAGGATCGTCAGAGTGATATGTGAGTTCAGCTGTGTATTTATGAGCAGGTCACATTTCAACACTAAAAGCATTATGGGTGTTTTACACAGGCACTCTGTACACACGTCATACAGCAGCTTCTGCATAACAGCGATGATAAATCAACATCTGGATCCAGGAGTGGGCTCAGAGTTCTGTATAAAGGCCAAACACAGACTGGAGAACGGGATTAAAACTCTTCTTCATTCCAGTGCCCAGAAGAGAACCTCTCGGACATTAGAAGACTGGTCACGCATGGTTTACGCGATCTAGTGTGTAAAGCATAAATACTCTGAGCTCCTCCATCTACAACCTCATGGGGTCTATACAACACACATCACCAAGCTGACAAGACTACACTCTGATCACAAGAACACGGTACCGAAATGAACAACATGAGAGGTACTGGTGTTAAACACAACACGGTTCTGCTTTTAAATATTGATGAAGCAGTTACGTCTTTAAGGGAAACAGTAAAAATATGCAGAATAATTCTATAATATTTCTATATAATATTTATATGTGTTGTTACAGAGTAGAACCCTGTGATGCTGGTACGTCTATATGACGGTGCTGAAAGACATAAAGCAAATGTCTAAACTCAAAATCACTAAATAAGCAAATCTGGTCCATGAGCAATCCAACGATGACAGTGTCAGGGAAGAACTCCCTCAGAACAAAAGGAAGAAACATCAGGAGAACCCAAAACTCGACAAGAACAACAGCTTATAATGTCTGGAATCACACAGAACCTTCTAACTTGCAGCATCCCTTTCTGGTATCATGTAGAACATCCCGTAGAGAACATCCTGACCTGCAGCATCACTGTCTGGTACCGTAGAGAACATCCTGACCTGCAGCATCACTGTCTGGTACCGTAGAGAACATCCTGACCTGCAGCATCATGGTCTGGTACCGTAGAGAACATCCTGACCTGCAGCATCACTGTCTGGTACCGTGGAGAGGTTGTAAAGGCTGGTTCTAGCTAATTCCTCATCTCATCATATTCATCATCATAAAGACGACCCTTACCTGTAATACGACTGTCTGGGTCCTTTAAGCTGCTCAATTTGGTCCCCGATCTGTCCCGAGTCCTGAACCCATTCTACACTACTGCTCCCTCCTATACACTCCATTTACAGTCAATTAACAGGTGACGCAGTGTCATGTAGTTTAATCTCGTATGCAAATTAGTTAAAATATGCTCATAATTTTAACTACAGAGTAACATCTATGATTGTGACATGGCTCCATAATACTACCAACTCATTCAGCGATACAGCAAAGAACGGTTCTTTCAGCCCAGTCACCGAACAGTGAGGAAGTGTAATGAGGTCCTGTGTAGTTTCTGATGTCCACCTCAGTCACTGTGATTCGGAGTGAAGGGCTCGAACGGTCTCATGCAAAGTCACTTTATCCCAGATCCAACACCTGTAGAGTGATCACATCTCCAAAGGCAGTCTGGGAGTCCTTGGCCCAATCCCATATCTTATTTTTAGCCCTCCCCCTTTAAACTGAGTTATAAGGAGTAGTGGTTGAACTCTTCCCCCTGTGAGATGGAACAACCCTTCAAGAACCGGATACGTCATCTATTTCTTGCAGTCACTGGGTGAAAACCCCAGAATGTTCGAGTACCAACAAAAACTACATGACTTAACAGGCTGCTGGCGGTGCTCTGTAGGCGACCCTGCCGGTCTGCAGTGACAGCAGAGGAGGGTGGAGTTCAGCTCCTCACTGCTTAAACACATTTAGGGCCCCATATGACCTCAAAGAGGGGGGCCATTATTTATTATCACCACCAAGAATTCTTCAGTGGTATGAAGCTGAGCTGAGCTTTTTAATCTCCAGCTTCATGATCGAATTTCCCCGTTCCACCTTAAATGGTGCAGCAGCCTCAGGTACCAGAACGTAACTGCTGCACCATTTAAGGTGGAACGGGGAGATTCCACTACGTAGCGCCGAGACATCAGCGTATCACTAGTTTATGCGTTATGAAGAAAATGACCATAAACCGCTGTTACCATGGTGATCTTACAGTACAGCGGCTTTAACAGAGACAGAACTCATATTTATGGGTCTCTCTGGTCGCTTGTGCAGCCATCTAGCCGATGATTTCTGGGAGGGAATTCTGGGAATTTTCTCCTAACTCTCCGTTTGAAGGGCCATGTAGCCCTAACTCTTCGCCCTACCCCTCCCTCTCAACAACAACTGGGACACCCTACCGCTAGACGTGAACCCACCAAACGGAGGGGTAGGGCTGAGTGTTAGGGGCAGGGGGTGAAATGGGATTGGGCCTTAATGTCAGTCGCAACAACCTCCTTAGGAACTCTGCGTTCAGCAAACAAGAGACACTGCAGACACATGTATATCAGAGAGGTACAAAATCCGATTAACAGACGCGTGTTTCAACATAAAGCAGGAGGCCAGGACCCCTAAACCCTACAGGATAAAGACCACCTGCATTAGCAGTACACACCTTACTGCCCTCACACACACACACACAGACACACACACACACACACACACACACACACACACACACACACACACAACACCTCAGTCAAAATGATCAGTTTGGACACAGAACACTTCCACACCTCCCAGAACGTCCTCAACTTTCACATCTCTCGGAAAACATCTGTGCGTCTTTAACGTGTTAGAGTGCCTGAAGCTCCGCCCACACTCCGAGCAGTAATACGGCTTCTCCCCCGTGTGGATGCGCTGGTGGCTTTGGAGCTGACACGGTTTGGTGAATCTTCTCCCGCACTCGGAGCAGTGGTATGGCTTCTCTCCCGTGTGGATGCGCTGGTGGGTTTTAAGGTGACACTGTTTAGTAAATCGCTTCCCGCAGTCCGAGCAGCGATACGGCTTCTCTCCCGTGTGGATGCGCTGGTGAATCCTGAGAGTACTCCACTGTGCAAAGCTCTTCCCACAGCCTGAACACTGGTACGGCTTCTCTCCCGTGTGGATGCGCTGGTGTTGGCTGAAACTAGTGAGTCGACTGAAGCTCTTCCCACACTCCAAGCAGAGGTACGGTTTCTCTCCGGTGTGAACGTGCTGGTGCTTTCTGAAAGTGGATCTGTCACGGAACTGTTTTCCACACTCGGAGCAGTGATACGGCTTCTCTCCGGTGTGGATACGCTGGTGCGACCTGAAAGTAGATCGGTCACGGAAACTTCTTCCACACATTGAGCAGTGATACGGCTTCTCCCCGGTGTGGATGCGCTGGTGGGTTCGGAGACAGCCTGTTTTCCTGAAACTCTGCCCACACTCCGAGCACTGGTACGGCTTTTCCTCCGTGTGGGTGCGCTGGTGTCTTCGGAAAGTACCTCTGTCTCCGAAACTCATCCCGCAGTCCGAACAACAGTACGGCTTCTCTCCGGTGTGAATGCGCTGGTGTGTCCTGAAAGTAGATCGGTCACGAAAGCTGTTCCCGCAGGTTGAGCAGTGGTACGGCTTCTCCCCGGTGTGAATGCGCTGGTGTATTTTGAGATTAGCCTTCTGAGTGAAACTCTTCCCGCACTCGGAGCACTGGTGGGTTTTCTCCTCACCAGAACTTTTCTGAGTCTGCCTGCAAGTGTGGAGAGCACCAGGGAACGTCTGCTGAACACTGGAACTTGGACTGGATGCCATATTTTCACATTTCATTTTCCTTCACAGCCTGCCGTATTTCTGCTGGTCAAAACGTTCCTGATGTGTTTGTGGAGGTATATGTAAGGTGTGGAGGAAAGTGGACACCGGGAGCAGACTTGCAGAAGGACGCCATTCATTCCCAGAGGAGAAAAAGAAAGAAAATTAAATATCGGTGTGAATAAGAATACGAGAAATTACTTTCCAATGTTCATCAGGCCAAAAATGTTCAGTTGATTTCCTATAAACACACTGATGAAATATGTAACTACGGTGAGACGTTTCTAACAGACCCAAAACAAATCTAACGCAGCGGTGGTTGGTGTGACTCAACGGATAACACCACTACCCGCCGGGGAGCTGCCATCCCATGTGGGAGACGGGGATTCGATTCTCAAGTCTACGCAACAAACGCTGTGCTACACCAATAAGAGTCCCTGGGCAAGTCCCCCAACACTACACTGGCCCACCTGTAGTACAAATAACCTTGTACGTCGCTCTGGATAAGAGCCTCAGCAAAATACCATAAATGTACATGAAGAACTGTGCGGTCTGAGCTGAAGAACAAATACCGTACAGGGAAAAACACGTAGAGACAGAAGTGGAAAGACACACAGGCAACGCTGTGGGACCATGTGATATGAGGGTGCTGAAGACATGTACAAACTTTGTGGGGTTCTACAGAACTTGTTTTTGCTCTAACTAAGACTGTAAGTGTCTCTGGAAGAGTTGATCCAGACTCCTTGTGTTGGCCCCAGCGCCATGTAGGACTACAGTCCTGTTGGAGTCAATGGTGGTCAGTCATTCTTGACCAGTTTGTCTACCAGACACAAATGAATGTGAACCTATCTACAGTGCACGCTTCCCCATCTGCCGGTCTAACGCTGCGTTTAAGAAGCTTCTCCACCTTTGGTTAGCTAAATGTCCACATCAGACGCCTGCTGCTGCGCTGTCTCAGGAACGGACGTCTGGGCTATTTCCAGGTCTGGGTTCAGCACCCATGGTCAAGGGGAAGCTACACATTACAGTCACACTGTAGAGAACTGTGTGCTTCCGACTGAGGAACCGTTTGGGGAAGACCTTTTCCAGTTTCAGCAGAAAGTGAGCTCTGGTTTGGTGATGCATCCTGGCCTGATCTCAGATCTACCTCCATCCAACCCCTCTGGGAAATGGTGCCACAGTAACTCATCAGAAATTAATAAAGAAATAATCAATAAAGGTTTATTCTTTCCATTAAATCATTTCATAACAAGCTCAATAATAAGCATCCTATCCACAGATCAATAAAAAGCCGTGTTCAGCAGTCTCAACACCGCTCAACATATGCTGTGAATCAGAGACAATTCACATTTTCAAATTTACATTTGAATTGAAATTGAAAGTCCAGAATGAACAGCTACACTCCTCTGGTGAACCTAATACAGCTCAAGGCTAAGGAACGCTACTACTGATTAGCCTAATCAGCTACTAACCTAGCCTGAACACATGAAGCACCGGGCGTTCAGGGGTACAGGCCACTCTTTAAACCCAGTCCAGATGTACAGTAAATCAGCCTGATCACTTTAAAACAGTGACCAATCAAAAAGAGAAACACAGTCCAGCAGACTTCAGTTCCAATACTGAGAGATGCTGGATGTTCTAGAGGTTCCAGCGCGGTTCTATGAGTTACTCAGCGTTTGAGCTGCTACGTTTGTACTCCAGCTGTTTTACTGGAGAGACAGCTCTAATTCTACTTCTGCTGCAGAACATGTTCTACATCTCCTGGAGTACAGGGTTATGGTGTTCCACACACCTCTGGAGAACCATGTCCAGTCATACAGAGGTGAACGTACTGGAGATCTTCTCATATTTAATAATGATCTAATATTTAATAATCTGACGTCACTGGCAGGTTCACTACAGACTACTAAACATCCTATTAGTCAGTGTCTTCTGTTCACATTCATGTTTTGCTGAGTGGGGAAATTCCAGGACAGGTTCTATCCCCAGACCATCAGATTCCTGAGCAACTCTGACCCACTACCCTCCCCCTCTCAGAATACCTCCAGTCACCCACCACAGACCCAGAGCAGGGCGGAGTTTATACAGCAGATAAAAGCTAAATCGAATCAATTCACTGGATTATCCAGGAGAGGAGGTGGACAACACACGGAGCACTGAAGGTTCTACAATTCCCAGTTTTCAGTCAAGACGTGAGGATCTGGATCTAGCTTCTACTGTTCAGTCGGGTCTGGATAAAAGCTGCTCCTGAGCTGTCTCCATATTTCACTCTGCTGTTCTAAAAGTGATCATCTCTCCAAGCATTAGTGCGCAGGTGCAGTAAAAAGCCCCTGTAGAGCTATTAAACAGAGTTCTACCTTCATCAGAGCAGCTCCTGTTTACCTCCCTCCAGCAGCACTGTAGAAGAGCGGAGGCGGGGACGGAGATCAGAGCGGAGCTTCTGCTTCTCCGCTTTACTGGAGCTGGAGAACCTCACGCATACAATTAGCGCCCCACCTGGAACGCAGGGGAACTACACTCATACAGTTAGCGCCTCCACCTGGACTGCAGGGGAACTATACTGGACGTGACCATAAATTTGCTTTGCTTTCCCCGCTAGACAAACCAGCTACACCGGCAGATGTTGGATGCTGGTATGATGGGCGACCAGGCTGGCTGACCAGCACTAGACCAGTTTAAACCAGCTGACAGCAGCAGAAAGACCTTCATATTAAACAACCTGAAGGTACAAAAGTATCAGGGTAAAAACCAACATACTGAGTAACTCACAGACCTGCAGCGGAGCTTCAGCATCTATCAGCTCAGGAACTGAAGACCGTACGGCTCCATTTCTATATTTATATTATTATTATTATTGGTTTAAAGTGCTTGGAAATGTGGCCAATCACAGAGCACAACAGACGTTCTCAACAACAGAACAGAATACAGGGGGCCCATTTAAACCCAGTACAGAGTTTTACATGTTTTCTGTTCTCTGTTCTTCAGACTCATTATAAATCACATGCGGGATCATATTAATCCTTCATTTCACGGTGTAGAATCAGACCACAGGCCTCAAATCTTCTCAAATCTTCTGCTGGTCCCATGGAGAGGAGCGTAAAGAGATCTCCTCAAGTCTTAAATTCATTCTTCATAAAGATCCGAAGGAGCGTCCGAGTCAGATTAAACTGCACTGATGTGTTTAGATTCTGTTCTAACCTGAAAACAAACAAGAGAATCAGAAACTTCCTGAAACCGGATTTAAAATGGAATTCCTTCTGAACAACAGTTCAGTACTGACCAGGACCCTCAACACTTTCCCAAAGAGGTGAGACACACACGCAGGCGCACACACACCCGCAAACCACATTTACACCCACATTCGCACACTTTCTCACACACACACACACACACACACACCCGCAACCACATTCCTCACCCACACACACACACCCGCAACCACATTCCTCACCCACGCACACACCCGCAACCACATTCACTCTTTCACCACATTCACTCTTTCTCTCACACACACACACACACACACACACACCCCTTGCCTAACACAACTCCTAATCTCTGGATCATTCATTCGGAGACCTCCCCCTCCCTAACAGTGCTGAGAGGGTTCTTTTAGGGTACACGTATGACGTTGTGAGGTAGTTTTACTGATTTAGCTCCTCTGTAGTTTATACCGTGTAGCTGACTGGCCTCACCAGAAGCTCTAAACCACATATATACAGGTTACACAACCAACAAGCACCTCCCAAACGGAACTCATTTAAACCGAGCGTTTTGATCCGAGCTGTCTGTTTCATGACGTTCCGTGTCCCTCTGAAGACATTTGTGTGTCTTTAAAGTGTTTGAATGCCTGAAGCTCCGCCCACAGTCTGAGCAGTAATACGGCTTCTCTCCTGTGTGGATGAGCTGGTGTCTTTGGAGATGACACAGATTAGTGAAGCTCTTCCCGCAGTCTGAGCAGTGGAACGGCTTCTCTCCCGTGTGGATGCGCTGGTGCACCTGGAGATGATTGTGCTTCACGAAGCTCTTTCCACACTCCGAGCAGTGGTGCGGTTTCTCTCCGGTGTGGATGCGCTGGTGAGTTCTGAGAGAGCTCAGTCGAGCAAAATTCTTCCCACACTCCAAACAGCGGTACGGTTTCTCTCCCGTGTGGATGCGCTGGTGTTGCAGGAAACTATTCTGACGAGCAAATCTCTTCCCACACTCTACGCACTGGTACGGTTTCTCTCCGGTGTGGACGCGCCGGTGTCCTCTGAAAGTTGATTTGTCTCGAAAGCTGTTCCCACAGGTCGAGCAGTAGTACGGCTTCTCTCCGGTGTGAATGCGCTGGTGCACTGTGAGATTAAACTTCTGAGTGAAACTCTTCCCGCACTCTGAGCACTGGTGAGTTTTCGTCTTGCCAGAAGTTTCCTGAGCTTGTCGGCATGTGAAGAGAGGACTGGAGGAGGTCTGCTGAACACCGGAGCTCGAACTGGATGCCATACTTATACATTTCATTTCTCCTGAATTCAGTGGTCCTCCTGTTGGTGGATGTAAATGTACAGTGTGCAAGAAAGTGGACAACAGGAGAAGACTTCCAGGACGTGATTCAACTCTGGAAAAGAAAAAGAAAGATATTCAAAACTCCCTGAGAACAAATGAGAAGACTACTGAGGATTAGTCATCAAGAGAAACGTTCGGTTTATTCATATGAAATATCCCAATTTTGGTAAAATTAGCCAAAAATAAGACTTCAATCCAAACAAGACTCTTCTTTGTGTAGATGCAAGTTTACCCACAAAACTTCACCATTTAAATGAACTGAAACTACGTCTGTTTGTTTACAGATTCATTAAACCCAGAAGGAACCAACCGACAGGAGTGAAACCTGGTGTGTAGGTTTGACATGGTGAGACATGCTAATGATTCAGGTTTCATGCTCGACCACACATGTGGCGTGAGCAGGGACGGGTCTTATCTCTGTACCTGACTGACCCAACAGCCACGATTACAGACATCCAGCGAGCAGTGATGTCCTCCATGAGTCATCCTGTTAGTGCAGCACCATTGGCAGACGGCTGCACCACGCAGGACTACATGCACACAGACCGTTACCACGACTGTCCTTAACACCACGTCACCGTCACCAAAGACTGCAATGGTGTCGTGCCAGACTGTCATGGAGTGACTCAGAACGGCAGCGGGTCATCTTCAGTGAAGGCCTGGTGTCACTCCACCTCCACCCCTACCGCACCATCTGCAGGAGCTGTATGAGAACATTCAAGCTGCATGGGATGGATTATCACAGGACACCATTAGGAACCTCTACAACAGCTTGTACAGGCACCAGAATGTCCTGCAGCACCATTTAAGGTGGAACAGAAAATTCCCAAACAAGCTGAAGAACAGGAAGTTCAACTCCCACATCTTTAACAGGATCCCGGAACAACTTTAATCCTGCAGTCTGCACATTTCACTCCGGACTGTTTCCCAAACTCTTGGACAATATGGAGCAGCTCCGCTCAGCGTTTGACCCTGAAGAGACTCACGAGAGGAGCAGCTCCACCTTAATTAGCATCACAACCCCAACAGCAGCCTGTAAGTAGCAGCCATGCTGTGTGATTGTATCCGTGTTTGCCAGTTGGAGCAGATCATCTTAAACTGAGAGTTCCATAGTGAGGATCAGCTTTAATCTACTGTGTGTTGATGTCCAGATGGAGAGCCAGTAGCTAGTACAGGGAACGTTAGCTACTAGCATTAGCTCCAAGTAACTAGCATAGCTAACTAAATAGTAAGAGGGCGGGGCTTATTTACACAGAGGCTCATTTTATTTAGTCTATTTCCACACAGTGCTTCTGTGTGATCATCAGGGGCGGGGTCTCGCTGTAAACCAGCCAATCAGAGCAGAGCTCATCTAATTATTCCATGAGCTCACTAACAAAGGGGAAACAGCTCGTTTCATTCTAGAACCAGATCATAGGGTGGAAATGGGTGTGTACAACCACAACCGGGTGTTTTTCACCCAGAACAAACATATCTTCTATCTAGAACATCAGAGAACCGTTTAAACACTGAAAATGAATATGTGTTCTATGGCAGCTTCAAGACCGTCTTCACTCCTCACCAAGTTATAAAGTAACATTCTGTTAGATTATAGAAGTTATGTATAACTGATATCTACAGATTCTATAAATTACTTAAAGGTAACAGTTCAATTATTGACAGATATAACATCCATAATAATCACTGTAGTGGAACACAGAACCATCGGTTTCTCAGGAGCACTTTAGTACCAAACCACCTCAAATTAAAAGCCCTGACAGAACATTATTCAGTTATTATATTAACCTTACTCAAACAAATCTAGAACTGAGGATCTGGATCTAACTTCTACTGTTCAGTCGGGTCTGGATAAAAGCTGCTCCTGAGCTGTCTCCATATTTCACTCTGCTGTTCTAAAACTGATCATCTCTCCAAGCATTAGTGCGCAAGTGCAGTAAAAAGCCCCTGTAGAGCTATTAAACAGAGTTCTACCTTCATCAGAGCAGCTCCTGTTTACCTCCATCCAGCAGCACTGGAGAAGAGCGGAGGTGGGACCGAGATCAGAGCGGAGCTTCCGCTTCTCCGCTTTACTGGGGCTGGAGAACTTCACTCATACAGTTAGCGCCCCAACCTGGACTGCAGGGGAACCGCACTGATGGAATTAGTATTTAGGCGTGAGGTCAATCTGAACCAAACATGTAGCTTTAAATATTACACTCAGAAACTAATAATTCACACATATACTACAAAACATAGTTATACTACATTACATATCAATACTACTGAACCATATGCTGCACAATAATGCCCCTAATCAGCAGGTCACAGTTACAGTGGAGCTCACTGGACAGATACATCCCCCCCAAACGAGACTATACATCGCTGTGCTGTGGACCTGTTGCAGTGTTAACCTGACAGCAATTCATCTGCCTTTGGACTGTGGGAGGAAACCCGCACGGACACTGGGAGAACATGCAAACTTCACACTCCATCCAGGAATCAAACTAAGAGGTGACATCGCTACCCACTGTGCCACCGTGCCAACCTACCCAGAAGTTACACCAATAAAACAGGTAACAATGGAAACTGCCACAGAAGCCTTTGTAGACATGTGGGCCAAGACAAATACACCCATTCCTTAAATTGCATTTTGGGAATCTGTTTTCATCACTACATGCAGGACGTACAGGTACCTGGCCAAAGAAGGCCATTCCCCCAGAAACGGGCTTACGGGTTTAAAGTCCATTTTTATCTTCAAAAAAGGAATAATCTTTAACAAGCTGCGTTTTTGTGTTTACTCTTCGACCCTCTTCTTAAACCCCAGCACGTCCGTCACCCCGTAACGGATGTTGTCAATGTTTGCTGTGATCCGAGTGATGCAAAAGGCACTTTGGACGAAACCTCCAAATGTGGTTTGACCCCACACATTCCTATCCACATCAACACAGAAGTTGAGGAGAGAGTCCCCAGCTTCAGGGTCTTGGGTTTCACCATTAGGGGTGAGGCCATCTTCTGGGGGGACAGCACCTCAGCTGTGGTGGGTGAACCACAACAACACTATTTTTATAGTCCTTTACCCAGAACTACGACTCCTGCTACTGACTTCATAAAACTAGACCAGACCGAGGGGTAGTGCTAATTTCCTGTTGCTAAGAACATTCACAAACACAGACGGGATGCAGGAGTACCTGAAGATGAGTTCTGAGGTAACACATTCTTGAGAATGTTGGCACAGGGTTAAGGAACCTTGAGACTGCAGGACAGACTTTTCTGGCTTATGTGAAGGTAGAAGTGTAGAAGGTAGAGTCTGTTTTTAGGAACACTATGTTGGTGCTGGAACTCCAAAACAGAAACATTAAAATACTGGTTATTTTTAGAGGTCTGGGCACATTAATTCAGGTTTAGAGCAGTTATTCCAAAATTAGCTTACAATTAGTATTACTACACAACGTTACTGTGCACGTTCAAGGAACAAAGACAAGCTTCCTGATGTTTATCATAGAACCACCTGCAAGATTCCCTTTTAATTCGACTGCAATTCTAATGGCCTTTACACACCAAGTGTTATTCACTTGTGTGGTTTATTTGGACTGCAATAAATAGTTTTGAGCATGTACGTAAATGATGACATGCAGGTGTTATTTTGTTGTTGTTTATTTGCACTGGGCTTGGCGTCTTTATAGTCTCAGAAAACCCGAAGTCACTTTCCAGTTTCAAAAGCTCAGGGTCCATCAACAACACCAAATTCTCATCAACTATTTACCACTATTGGCCACTGTCTAGAACAGTGTTTCTCAGCCCTGGTCCTGGAGGCACCCTGTCCTGTGCATCTTAGTGGACTCCCTGCAGCTCTGAAAGGGCTTGTTAATGGGTTGATGAGTTGGATCAGGTGTGTTGGGAGCAGGAAAGCACTAAAC
>CM067480.1:32896229-32941671 GCA_034552555.1 Semaprochilodus insignis | reverse complement strand
TGACGAAAGCTCTTCCCGCACTCAGAACAGTGATACGGCTTCTCTCCGGTGTGGATGCGCTGGTGTGTTTGGAGGTTATTCAGCTTAGTAAAACTGCTCCCACACTCTGAGCACTGGTAGGGTTTCTCTCCCGTGTGAACGAGCTGGTGGTGTTGGAGAGAACTACTTGAGGTAAATATTTTCCCACACTCTGAGCAGTGATACGGTTTCTCTCCCGTGTGGATGCGCTGGTGTGCTTTGAGATGACCCTTTTGATTAAAGCTCTTCCCGCACTCTAAGCAGTGAAAGGGTTTCTCTCCCGTGTGGACGCGCCGGTGTTTTCGGAGAGCATCTCCATTACAAAAGCTCTTCCCACAGTCTGAACAGCAATACGGAGTGTCTCCTGTGTGGATGCGCTGGTGTATTCTGAGAATACTCTGCTTAGTAAAACTCTTCCCACAGTCCTGACAGGTGTGGGCTCGCGGCTTGTCTGTCCTTTTCTCTAATGTTCTGTAAGATGTGTCGGAGTAGGGAGTACCAGTGGATGTGCTGGAGCTGCTTTTGGACATCATACTCTCACGCTTCTTTTCCCCTGGGAGACGTATTACTGTTGGGGGGAATTCTCTTGTTGGAATTATGAAGGTAAATTTAAGGCAAGTGGACACCAGGAGCAGAAAAGACGTGCAACAGAACCGCACCTCTGGAAAAGAAAGAACAAATTATTTACATCAATTGAACTGAAAACATATCACTGTGAAATGAAACACAATCCAGGACTACAATGTGTTCGGCCTAGGGCAGTGTTTCCCAGCCCTGGTCCTGGAGGCTCGCTGCCCTGCACTTTTTCCCCTGCTTTCCTGCTCCCAAAACACCTGACAAAACTCCTCGGCTCCTAAACAAGCCCTTTCAGAGCTGCAGGGGGTGTTAAAGCAGGAGGTCCACTCAGATGTGCAGGCCAGGGTGCCTCCAGGACCAGGGCTGAGAAACAAAGAAGGCATTTTCAAATGGCTGCATGACAGGCATACAAATTGTCCAAATTGTCTAAAGCATGGACAGGGGAGGCAAACCCCAATCCTGGAGCGCCAGGGTCCTGCACAAATTGGTGAGTTTCCTGCTCAATCAATCCTGATTCAACACAGCAGGTAAATGACAGGTTTGTTTAGGGTGTTTAAGTACATTGCAATACCCCTCATTGTGTATATATATATATATATATATATATATATATATATATATAAAATGCAATCCCAATTCCAAAACAATGACATTCGCTCCTAGCAATTCCAAAAAATGGCTCCAATTTCAAAAGTGTTATTCCAATTCCAAAAAAAAGATATTACAAAAAAATGTGCTTAATTCTAATAATGCAATCCCAATTACAAAGAAATCCTATTTGCCCATAATAATTCCAAAAAAACATCCAGATTCCAAAAGTGTTATCCCAATTCCAAAAAAAACATTTGCCCCTAATTATCACAAAAAATTATTTTAATTCCAATTCCAAAACAATGACATTTGCTCCTAATAATCCTGGTTCCCGAAAGTGTAATCTCAAAGCCCCTAATAATAAGAATATTAAAAGGTTTTGATTCCAAACATGCCATCTCAATGAAAAAAAATATATTTTAGGTATCTAAACTTTGTTTCCAAAATGTAATCTTTGAATCCAAGATTATCATCCCAGTTTTTAAAAACATGTATATTTGTTCCTTAACCTTCCCTATTATTAATCATGAATACAATTTTTTTGACTACATTTTCCAAAAAAAATCCAAACATGCAATCTTGATTCCAAAAAATATATATATTTTTAGGTACCTAAACTTTTTCCAAATGATGAATAACATATATATAATGTATATTTGCTTCCTAACTTTTCATATTATTAATCCTGAAAGGCCTTTAACCCTAGAATCACCAATCTTGGATATGTTGCATACTCCAGAGACTGGGGAAACATATTAGCTCCTGTGACTTAGCGTTCCCTCTACCAGCTCACAACACCTTTAAAACCACCTATCCTCTTAGGTCAAAAGTACAGAGTCTGGAGCAGTAAAGTTTCAGATCATATTCTTGGAAATGCGGTCTACACTACTTTTATTAAATTCACTCATTTGTCCTAAATACATCACTTCTACACAGTCATATCTGATGTGTCTACTTTAAGTGTGTAGAGTGTAGCGAGGAGGCAATGTCACATGAACAGAAGGAAACATTTGGAATGTAAAAAAAAAAATTCCCTGAATTCCAAAGTCATTTCAGATGGTTAGGAACAAAGATATTTGATTAAGCGCATACCAAAAAAAAAAACCTCCCTGAAACATTTGGAGCTCAGTAGCAATGACTTCAGAAGTGTCACCTCCAGAGAAGAAATGTAGAAGTGCAGCTACTCTGTCCTGAAAAACTGGGATCAGTTTTGAAACTAGATAAATCCTCCTACAAAGAGTTGGAGCTCAGTAACAATGACCTGCAGGATTCAGGAGTGGAGCCTGTCTTTGCTGGATGAGATCGCACTGTGAACTGGAGATTCTCAAATCAGCAAGAACTACAAACTCAACTGACTATACTGCATGATCTCTTGTGTTCTTTCTCTGCAGAGTGGCTTTGTATAATACTAGGAAAAAGACCTGGGAAAATCAAAATTACAGATGGTTAGGAACAAGGATTACTGATTTGGAATGTGCCAATAAAATGCCCAAACTCCAAAGTCCTAGTCAAAATTAACGATGGTTAGGAACAATATCTGGGTTACTGTCTAGAACTTTGTTTGTAATTTTGTTCTGTATTAATGACAAATCAGATTTCAGTATCACTAAGCAACTGAATTCACAAAAACATTCAAGTTTCTACTGTTCCAGTGGTGCTATATAGAACCATATACATTCTCCAGCCATCTCAAGACCCATTTAGGTATGCAAATGGATCTAGAACCCTTGAAGAATCATATTTGTGTCTGATCTTAAACATGACACTGTCTTGGAGCTCCTCGGTTAAACTTTGGAAAAACGATATTTCTGACCCAAATCAATAAGTGAGGCTCTGGATCCAGTTTCTTCTCTTCGGTCAGCTCCGGATAAAAAGCTGCTCCTGAGCTGTTTCCATATTTCACTCTGCTATATATATATATATAAAGCCCATATAGAGATATCAAACAAGAGTTCTACCTTCATCAGAGTAGATCCTGTTTACCTCCCTTCAGCGGCACTGTAGAAGAGCGGAGGTGGGGACGGAGATCAGAGCGGAGCTTCTGCTTGAGAACTACACTGATACTGATACAATCGGCGCCCCCACCTGGCCTGGAGCAGGAACTACACCGATACTGATACAATTGGCGCCCCCACCTGGACTGCAGGGGGAGATTCAATCTAGAACTATGTGGCCACAGAGCCTGTTATTTTTTATAATTTTGGTATTTAAACTTTGGATTTTTTTTTTCATTTGTACCCAGTTAGCATACATCACCCCGCTGACCGTATGCCACTGCATGTTCGGACCACCCAAACTACTGATTTGCATACCCTAGTTTTTAATGTCACACATTTTAAATGCACACAGTCTTATAGATGTAACTCAAGAACTGAGAGAGAAGAAAAATGACTTGGTTGAAAATGGTTTTGCTGACACCTATATTAACATTATATATGAAATTAATTTACAAAGGATAAAGAAAAGAAAGAAAACTAAATAAACAATGGGTCGCATCAATGATACATCAAAAAGGAATGAATGAAAAACCCACTTTAAAAACAACAACAACAACAACAACAACCTTATCCTCGGTTCCCACATGACCACTGAACGCTGTTATAAAGAAAGGTGATGTGATACAAAGGTACACATGCTCCTTTCCTAACTCTCGGGGAACATTTTTCAGGCTGCAGGCTACTTTCCTCCTATTGGACTGACGTGGTTTGTGTAGCTCAGCGGATAACACCACTACCCACCAGGGAACCACCGCCACATGTGGGAGACTGGGGTTCAAAACCCAGTCTGGGTTAGTATGCTGTGCTACACCAATAAGAGTCCTTGGGCAAGACTCCTAACACTACACTGGCCCACCTGTAATATGATTAACCTTGTAAGTCGCTCTGGATAAGCGTGTCGCAAAGGAAGACTACACTGGACAGGGGCATCAACTGAGACAGGGTTCTGATCAATGAAAATTTTAATATCATGCTGCCATAATGAACATTGTCACACATATGTATGCATGATTACTAATCGTCATACACAATAATCACAATGACGAAGGCAGTTCAACCTCGTGAGCAGAAAGTCTTCATCTCTCTTCCCCCATAACGCTATTTAACCCGCACACACATAAATGCACTCCAATGGAACCTTCAGAAGCTGCTGAAGTATGTACTTTCTTATAAGACTAATTCTATTTCATGAGTTGTGACCTCCTTCATAGGGCACTTATGATGCTTTAAAGAAATGGAATGTCTGAAGCTCCGCCCACACTCTGAACAGATATAGGGTTTCTCTCCTGTGTGGATGAGCTGGTGTCTCTGGAGATTGTTTAGTTGATTGAAGCTCTTCCCGCACTCCGAGCAGTGATACGGCTTCTCTCCGGTGTGAATACGCTGGTGTTTCTGGAAATAACTCTTTCGAGTGAAACTCTTCCCACAGTTCGAGCACAGATACGGCTTCTCCCCCGTGTGAATGCGCTCGTGTCTCTGCAGGTGATTCTGCTGGGTAAAACTTTTTCCACATTCCAAGCAGAAATACGGCTTCTCTCCCGTGTGGATGTACTGGTGTCTTTGGAGATGGCATGCGTCATTGAAGCTCTTCCCGCACTCCGAGCAGTGAAACGGTTTCTCTCCCGTGTGGATGCGCTGGTGTCTTTGGAGATGACATGCGTCATTGAAGCTCTTCCCGCACTCCGAGCAGTGAAACGGTTTCTCTCCCGTGTGGATGCGCTGATGTCTCTCAAGACTAGCATGTGTGGTACATCCTTTCCCACAGTCCGGACAGTGAAACGGCATCTCTCCGGTGTGGATGCGCTGGTGTCTTTGGAGATTACACGAGTCATTAAAACGTTTCCCGCACTCTGAGCAGACAAACGGTTTCTCTCCCGTGTGGACGCGCTGGTGAGTTTGAAGACTACCACTTGTAGTAAAGCTCCTCCCACACTCCGAGCAGTGATACGGTTTCTCTCCAGTGTGAATGCGCTGGTGTCTTTGGAGACTAGAGCTCGTAGTAAAACCCTTTCCACACTCCGAGCACTGAAACGGTTTCTCTCCTGTATGAATGTGCTGGTGTGTTTGGAGATGACTCAGCTGATTAAAACTCTTTCCGCACTCTGAGCACTGATACGGCTTCTCCTCTGCGTGAATGCGCTGATGTATTCTGAGAATGCTCTGCAGAGTAAAACTCTTCCCACAGTCTGGACAGCGGTGAGTTCTCTCCTCCCCTGTACTGTTCTCTGTTTCACTGTAAGACGTGTCAGTGTGGGAAGTCCCACAGGATGTTTCCTGAGCACTGGAGCTCGTGGCAGACACCATACTCCCACAACTCATTTCACCTGACTTCAACAGTCCGACGTACTACTGTTAGGAGGAATTCTCTTGTGTATGTGGGGGTAAATTTAAAGGTGTGTAGGAGAGTAGACACCAGGAGCAGGAGAAGATAGGGAACAGGACATCACTTCTGGAAAACATGAAAGAATAATAAATGACTTTGTACAAAATTAAAAATCAATGTGAAATAGAACATTATTTGTGCCTAATGGTAAAAAGGTAAACAAACATCATAATGTCTGTAAAAAGCCAAAGATCAAAAGAGAATGGTTAATGGTCCCAAACACATCATAAAAATCCTCAATGGACTACCTCAAGAAGCACAAGTTGAAGGAATGCCATGGCCTCAGACTTAACATGATCTAAAACATGTGGATAGACGAAAAAGAGCAGTGCATGGAGAACGGCCCAGAATTAGAAGCCCTCTGATTAGAACAGACAACAATCCCCCAAACAAGGAACTGTTGAAATGAATGAGAGCTTAGTGACATTTGTTAACAGCTGAGTGTGAAACTCAATATTTAATTATTTCATTACCTATTTTTTATTTCATTATTATTATTATTATTATTATTACCCTGTTTCTGTTGACATGCATGTCCTCTCTCTGTATGAGTACCGCTGACCATCAATACAGTGATTATTAATGTAACTACTACTGAATCGGTGCTATGCCTGTTGTGAAGAACATTACAGGTATATCTTGGGCTCTATGAACGTAGTTCTTGTGTTCCACATGCTTACTTGCTAATATAAAAAATATATACTGATCACAAACAAAAATTCCTCCAAACAAGAACCGAAAGACTGTTAGCTCCTACAAAAAGCTGTGAAAATTCCCAGAGGAGGTGTTTCTGTATGTAATCTGGTTTAAAATTTAAATATGTTATCTTCAACTTCCTGCTTTTGGGAAATTATTTACACGTTATTTACATGTGTATTTTCATACATAAATGTTGGGTGGAAAATAACTTAATCCTTTAGGATTAAAACCTGATGGTTTTGTCTTCTAATGGGAATTAGCTTAATGGTTACCATTACAGACCACTAATGTCCTGTAATACACCATTGGATCCCCATAGGAAACCACCAAATGCACCTAGAATCAGTGCCAGTACGCCTGTTAAACCCTTACACTGTCAGATCAACCCATCAGGACACCACAGAGTGACTTCTGGACACCACCAGGAACCCACAGACACTTTTAATGGTTTCTATGGTTTATTGTTCAGCAGGGAGGTCATATCCATAACCCGGCGCTGGGTCACTACTAACAGAACACCCGCTGGGTTATACGAATAACCGCACGTCAAGTCATAAGAGGTACTCTAATATATGGTTACTTTCATCCAGCATGGGGCTCATTTAAAGTCTTTTATTGGGTTACAAAGTGTTTTCGTTTGTTTATAATTTCACGATATATATTATTTTATATTATATACCATCAGATTATTACTCAGTGGTGGCAATCTGCTCAACAAAACAAGACACCAACTCAAACTCCACAGTACTGTACAGTGAAGGAGGATATGAAGTCCTTGAAGATGAAGTTTGTTTGGCTATGTAACTCGGAGGATAGGCTAACCAACTACACTACAGGTCCTACACTGTAATGATCATACTCTGCTATAACGCTAAAGAAGTGTTTCTATGAGAAGCTACAGCCGTCAGAGAGCTCCGGTAAGACACAATATCATGCTAACACAGCTAACGTTAGCATCAGCTAATCCTCTCAGTTTCAAAAAACTAAAAAACACCATTTAGAATAACAGAACCCACATAAGAAGATTCACTCCTGGTTCCACTAAACTGTTTAGAGCTCTCGAAGTCCTATTAGCCGCTCGCCGACCATGTTAGCTGCTTAGCCGCTAGCCGACCCTGTTAGCCGCTAGGTGTTCGTCTAGCTTAAATCAGGGGGTAAGTGGAACACGAAGCTACTGCATTAAGACAACAAAGGGTGTGGAACCCTGTGTAGAACCACCACACCGCTGTTCTAGGGTGTGACTGGCCCTTTAGCTAGGGTTACTGTGACGCTAGTGCGGCTGAAACAGTGCGGCCTCCTCGGAAGAGCCCACACACGGAGCTCTTCACTACCGCCTGATCAGCCTGCCCGGCGGGTCGGATGAACACCACAGACACCCAGGGATTCTATATAGAACCATAAGCACTCGAAGAACCATTTACACGCTGTAATTGTTAGACGCTCTACGTGTTAGAGCTCAGATCTGAGGCTGGTGGATTCACACTGTACTTCTGACATCAGCTGAAACAGCGTCAAACCCCCAACAGGCTCCATCCAGAGTCTTGGTAGGAAAAGAACTGAGGATCTAGATTAACGTTCCCCCTCAGTCGGGTCTGGATAAAAGCTGCTCCTGAGCTGTCTCCATATTTCACTCTGCTGTTCTAAAAGTGATCATCTCTCCAAGCATTAGTGCGCAGGTGCAGTAAAAAGCCCCTGTAGAGCTATTAAACAGAGTTCTACCTTCATCAGAGCAGCTCCTGTTTACCTCCCTCCAGCAGCACTGTAGAGGAGCGGAGGTGGGGACGGAGAGCAGAGCGGAGCTTCTGCTTCTCCGCTTTACTGGAGTTGGAGAACCTCACTCATACAGTTAGCGCCCCACCTGGAACGCAGGAGGAACTACACTGATACAATTAGCGCCCCCACCTGGACTGCAGGGGGAACTACATTGACCAGTTCTCTCTGAACTGATCATCCAGATCCCAGATAAGGTCAGGTAAGCAGTGCCCTCCCCCTCAGCTCGCCGTGTTCACCAGCACTGCTAGCGGGTGTAAATCTGGACTGGGGACAGTCCGGGTGGACAGACAAAGTTAACCCGTATAGCAGTTCAGCCGGTTCTGCTCGATGTTCGTCCTCGTTTCTTGCACTGCTCGGGCAAGAATGAACCAATCATAGTGAAGGAAGAAGAAAACGTCATCGTTGCCGATGGTCCACCTTGGGAAAACAGAACCGATGAAACTCCGCTATGATCAAACTGAGATCAGCACGCGGAACATTCCGAGTCCAGCTTCCCAAAGACAGGGAAGTTAATCTGACACTGTGTACATGACCGAGTAGTACAGGACCAGGACATTGTAGGACAAATAAAGACATATAATATTTATTAGGAGGAAATATGATGATTATTAGTGGAAAAATGATCCTGAATATAATAACTGAATAACAACTGAACAAATGTTTAATTTGGAGATTTGTTTGTTTATTGCATATTTAATTGCATTCATATTGAATCCTACAGAACCTTTAAAAGAGAATTCCACACGTGACCTTTCACACGGAGCACACTGTAGAGTCTCTGTTATAGCCGTATGTGCTAGTTGGCCCTATAATCATCAGTTACAGAACACAATCTGAATACTATACAATCAGTGTGTTTACCCACAATACAGTTCACCAAACAGCTGAAGAGGGAAATATACTTCTTTTCACCTGGTGTCCAGCGAAGTCTGAGGACCATTTCTGGGTCAACCAAAGTCCTTCCTGTGTAATTTAGAGAAAAGTTGTTGAGATATTTTGCACTTTCTGAAGGTATCTGCTGGAGGATCCACAGCTGTGGAGTCGGTGTGAATTCTGTGATGAACTGATGACGATGTAAGAAAGTTAGACTCAAGATTCAGCACCTTCACACGTCTTCTACAATCAGATCAAACAACAATCTGACTAGAACACCACAGCACTGCATTGTGGTGAGTAACGCTCTGATCGGCTTCATGGCTCAGTGTGTCGTATATACAGATGAACTAGTCTGTAAACACACCAAGAACCCTGTGGAGAAGCCGAGGTAGGACCTGAAGAGAGCTGTGCAAACAGGACATCCCAGAAACTCTGATGAACTGAAACACATCTGCAGGAGGAACGGTCCAGGAAGGTTCTAGCCTGCACTGTGGATGTTCCTCAGTGTGCTCAGTAACAGACGTGAACAGTACAGCTGTGTGTTATTGGTGTAGTTAGTGTGTTTGTCTGAAACTGTGAAGACTTTCAGAAACTGGATCAGGTGCATTTAATTAAGTCTGGAGCCAAACTCCAAACTGGTAGATCTCTAGGACGAGGACTGGGCACCCCGTCCTACACCATACTTGAATTGTGGAGATGGTGTTCTGTCCTGTTTCTAGCTTTGTTTTCAACCCAAGCCCACCTTGAGTGTCGGCTGCTACCTGGTTACAGTTGAAGTTCTGTTTCATGTTGGACCATGTTTCCTGACTTGGGTACTGGGGGCCCAGTGTCTTCCTTGCTCTAACACATCCACGGCCACTAAGTAGGGGTGGGAGGAGTTGCACTATCATAGGACATGGCTGTAACACTAGTAGAACTTTCCTGTCAAATGTCAACCTCTGGGCACAACAGAATCTAGTGTAACACTGTAATATATCAGGGTTTAAAGTTAACAATAAAATTGTTTAAAAAGATTATCTCCATTTGAACCGTGTCACACCCAAGCACTAGTAACTGATCCCCTTTTTAAACAGTGTTGGAATTTTTGTCTCGTGTTGAGATTGTGTACTCTTACAGTGCTCTCTTAAAAAGATTAAAAATATAGGTAAATTAAGGTTCAAATGAGTTCTCAATTTATATTCAGAGAATCCACGATAATCAACAGTATGTGAGAATGTGACCATAAAGATGTACAACCTATAGTCTCATTAGGGAGACCAATAACAATTTAATAGTGAGAGTTCTGTTTCAGAAATATAGCAGTCTGAAGATCGTTCTGGTGCCAGGCCATGCTAAACCACACATCTGCCTGCTACAGGAAGCATTTTAATAATCCCTAGATTATCTCACACTACCACCACCCGTCTCACATCAACCACCCGAAACAGACACAGAGAATATGTTCTAGATATACAGTACTTCTCCAACAACGACACAGACACACAACATCATTCAAGAGAAAGACAGTCAGGTCCTCAGCTAACAGCTTCCTTCAGCTATTTATTCTCATACATACAAATGTTGGTGTAGCTGCAGGGCTTCATTCCAACAAAGCAGAAACATGTGGTCAGTAGTTTAAAGGCTAAATCAGCCCTATGCAGATAAGACTGAACACCCATGGACAACATCATTCACATACCCCTAAAAAACTGAAATTATGGATTTACAGTGACATCAGAATCATATCTGCATTGGCTGATATTTGCTTTAACAAACAAGAAATCGTCATCAGTCAGATTCCCAACATTCCCAACCTCCCAAGATTTTAAACTGATATTTAATTGACTGAACTTGAGAAAAGCAAAACCCTATGACGCTGAGTTACTGCACTGCAACATCTGTGTTTTATTAATGTCCTACCTTTTCATCCCCCTAGATATAAATGCTATATAATGCTAATTCAGCTTCTATATTTTATAAAAGTTTATGGTTTGGCGTGAGTAGATATGTACTGTATATTACTGTATAAGGCATTCCTTCTTAAAACCCACTACTCACTAAGGTTCTACAATTCCTAGGTCAGAACAGAATCAACACACACTCAGGCTCAAAGGTGGAACAGTTTAAGAGCACATCATGAATCTGACATTGACATTTTCCTAGGACCTTTCTCAAGAACACATTCAAGAGGAAACTTAGAGAGACATTGGTGAATGAGGCCCGATACTGGCGTTAGCTCAGAAATCCCATGCTGGTGCATCCCTACTGCCAGGGAATTCCATGTTGTAACATATCCAACAAATTAACGTGTTGGTAGTTCTCTCTCCGTCGTAATGCACTTGTGTCGCTGTATAGTAATCAAATGCCTGAAGCTCTTCCCGCACTCGGAGCAGTAGTACGGTTTCTCTCCGGTGTGAATGCGCTGGTGTCTCTGGAGCTGACTCTTTAGAGTAAAGCTCCTCCCGCAGTTCGAGCAGTGATGGGGTTTTTCTCCGGTGTGGATGCGCTGGTGCTGTTGGAGGTAACTCTTCACAGTGAATATCTTCCCACACTCCGAGCAGTGATACGGTTTCTCGGGTGTGTGGATGCGCTGGTGGGTTTTCAGATGACTCTTCTGAGTAAAGCTCTTTCCACACTGGGAACACTGAAAGGGCTTCTCTCCGGTGTGGATACGCAGGTGTTTCCTGAGAGTGTCTCCATAGCGAAATCTACTCCCGCACTCTGAGCAGGAATACGGTTTCTCTCCGGTGTGAATGAGGTGGTGCTTTTTCAGGTTACTCTTTTCACTGAAACCTTTTCCACAGCATGAACAGTGGTAGGGCATCTCCCCCGTGTGGTTGAGCTGGTGTGTGTGTAAATAGCTCAGTCGAATGAAGCTCTTCCCGCACACCGAGCACTGGTACGGTTTCTCTCCGGTGTGAATGCGCTGGTGTATCAGTAAGTAACTGTGGCGAGTAAAACTCTTTGTGCACAGTGAGCAGCGATAAGGCTTCTCTCCTGTGTGGATGTGCTGGTGTCCTTTCAGATGACTCTGCTGAGTGAAGCTCTTCCCGCACACTGAGCACCGGTACGGTTTCTCTCCGCTGTGAATGCGCTGATGTTCCTTGAGATGGCCCTGCTGAATGAAACTCTTCCCGCACTCCAGGCAGCGGTGTGTTCTGTCCTTGTCTGTGTGTTCCTGCAGACGTCTGTGGGATGTTCCGTTGTGCAGAGAACCACAGGATGTTTTCTTTGTGCTGGAGTTTCTTCTAGGTGCCATCTTTAGTCTGGTTTCAACAGTCTGATCTGTTCCTCATGACAGACCCTTAAGAGCTAGTGGGTACAGCAAAGTGGACACCTAAAGCAGCAAAATGCTCGCAGCATGGCGGTGTTCATTTCTAGAGAAGAACAAAGGAACATACTGGATTATCACGGACTGTGCCTGGTGGAAACAATGTGAGGTGAACTTACTATCATTATGTAATCAATTCAATCAGCCAAAGTACAGTTTAATTCATTACAGTCAGGAAGTAGCCAGGTCTGCACTGAATTAAACCAGATTAAGATTTCTCTTTACCACTTTATTACTATTTCAGACTGTTTTAACTGTTTACTAAAAGCCAACAATTAACATAACAAGGCACTGCGTCTGCGTCTTCTTACTTACTTGAGAAACAAAAGAAAGTTTCAGGACAGCCTCTACCACCTGAACGCCAAAGTCCTGAATGTTCCTTACCCACGACTCACCATCAGGGACTCTTAAAGAACCCACCATAGAGAACTCCTACAACTTCTTGACCAGTATCCCCCACACAAGCAGCACCAGCGGTTGGGGAGTAGCTCTAGAACCAGCAGATATTCTCCCTCTACATTTATACACAAAAAACTTTATTCATCATATCAGTGAATCTGCCAAACGTTTGCATCGATCAGCACATCTTTAGTGCTGCTGTCATGGTGATTTATATCGGCCCTGTGTGGAAAACTGTAAAGAAGAAACAGAATCTCTTCACAGAATAAACCTGAATATATATCACCCAACACAGAAGAGACAATCAGGATCAGCCTTCGAGACCAACCTGACCAGGTCTGCTCTAAAGCAGAACAGCACTCCCCACTAAACCACCCCAACAAGCACAGATCCCAGATCACAAATCACTGTTTCAGTCTAGAACTGAGGATCTAGACCATCTTCCCTCCTCAGTCAGCTCCGGATAAAAGCTGCTCCTGAGCTGTCTCCATATTTCACACTGCTGTTCTAAAAGCATTAGTGCGCATGTGCAGTAAAAAGCCCCTGTAGAGCTATTAAACAGAGTTCTACCTTCATCAGAGCAGCTCCTGTTTACCTCCCTCCAGCAGCACTGTAGAAGAGCGGAGGCGGGGACGGAGATCAGAGCTCCTGCCGTGTTGTTCTCAGCGGTGAGGCGGTTGACATCCAACTAAACAGTACACTACCGCCACCTCCTGGACTGGAGTGCGGCTAGTAGCGATGTGCCGTGTGTGAATGAATTTGTCTGTTCGAAGAGCCGACTCTGAAGTTGGCAGCCGAGGTGGTGATGGGACTCCACCTTCCGGACCATGGTAATAACAATAATAGTATCGTGTACCTAATTAATCATCTACACTTCGTTAATCACAGATCAGGCTCATGTCTCTTAGGTCATACATACATATGGTACTTCCAGAGACTCAGTTTAGCCTCCACTGTTTCTATGAATTCTAAGTGGGGCTAAATAAATACAAACAGAAATGTAATGCATGGTCGTGTCTCCACAGTCCTGCCTTAGGAGACGTCTGTTGGATTTTGATGAAGGAATGTCCTGACAGCCATCTTCAGTGCTCCTTACAGCATTTGTATATAGCTGGATGGCTTCTCACCTGCAAACAGATCAACTCCATCCTCAACAAAGTTCAAGGCAGGCTCTTAATGTTCAAGGCAGGCTCTTAAGGTGGACCTAACGCCTTGACAATGTCTACTGATAGCGGTGCTCCATGATCTTACTGGATTGGTGCAATCAATCTTCAATCTTCTGCATGCAATTGATTTTTAAAGATTTGACTCGCCCCCACCTGGACTACAGGGGAACTACACTGATACAATTAGCGCCCCCACCTGGACTGCAGAGGGAACCACGGTGATACTGCGCGATCATAGGAGCTGTTCCCACAGGAACCACGGACCACAGCTGATCTTGAGCACCATTACCCTGGTAGAAGCAGAAGATATAAGAAGCGAATTGAATCTTCAGTTCATAATCAGTGTAAACCATTAAACTACCACCACAGTTCAGTTAGACTCAGACCTCTGTTCTGAACACAGATGTTTTTAACATGTGCTTGTGGGCGGTATGTTTAGAGAGTGATATGTTTGGTTTTCATATTAGATTTTCACCAGAAAATCATCAGTCATCAAGTGGCTAGTTGTGTTGAATGCTACTGTATTATATAATTAACACTATTACTGTTTCAATGCTACTACTACAACTACTACTACTACTACAACTACTATCATATATAGTTTATAACAGCTTAAATAAACTGACATTAAGTGTTTCTATTTTAGTCATCATTAAAATGAAGTGAAACCATCAAGACAAAATCCAAACGTAATATTTTTGTACTGCATTTAGTATTCAATTCAATTTATTTTAATGTATACAATTGTCACGTCCCGTCTAGTCTAGCCCGTTTTTCTCGGTTTTCTGTTTCTGCCTTGTCATGTCCATGTGCCCTTTGTTGTTCTGTTCCATGTGCTTCTGTTTGTTTTGGTTTTTTGCTCCTCCTGTCTCCGCCCTCTTGTCAGGCCCCTCACCTGTCCCTTGTTTCTGGCTCCGCCCCTTCCCAGGTGTCTCTTGTTAGCCCTTGTTGTTTTATACTCCATGTTGTGGCCTTTGTTCTAGCTTGGTGTTTTGTTCCCCTGCCAGTTGTTTTGTCTCCTTGTCGGTCATTTGTCTTTGTTAGTTATTTCTGTTTCCCCGTCCCTCAGTGGTGTGTAGTTTCTTAGTTTTCCTAGTGTTTTTGGTTTTGTTTTGCTCCTGTTGTCATTAAATACTTGCACTTGCATCCGGTCTCCTCGTCCTGTCCTTGTGTAACAACAATAACTAGAACTGACCTGTCCAATAAATGGTACTGTGATGTGGGGAGTTTCTCCAAGAACTGCTCAGGAGTCAGGAGCCTGATCTATAACTGCAGATTTATTTTTATTATTCACTCAGACAGTTAAAAAAAACATCCAGAAAGACGGCCCCTGCTAAGCTATGTGCTGTTCGCTAAGCTAAAGACTAAAATACAGCCCCAGTTTGACTTCCTACTTCCTGTAACCCCTGCTTTAGAACAAGTGCTAAGAATATAATGGAACCAAAGAAAGTAAATAACATGATAAACACAAACAAGAAGTAATTTTTGACTAAATAAAACATGGCATGGAGACACTGCAATACATTCTATAAAGATAAGGTGCCAAACACATGCAAGATCGACAAGGTTTGATGTGACCAATCAGAGAACCTGCTGGAGGCTTCAAAACAGGAAAAAGAGGGTGGATCTAAATACTCCGTAACTTTAAAAGAACATGAGGATCAGTTTCTGATAAATATGAACAATACAGCACATCCCCAGAAACACAGTGATGGTGACAAGATCATACAAATTTCACAAAAGCTAAATTTTGAAATAAAAATGTCACTTAACAAACGCAGTGGAGTCTGAGCAGGAAGAGTGATCGAGTGATTATCAGCTTAACCGATTTTTTGAAAATCAGAATTGGCATATGAATTTGCTTCCTTGCCCATAAAACCACCTTTTGTTATTTATGCGCATATCTAAAGCAGACATGATCATTAAAATACCCTACGTGCGGCTCACAGTGTTACTGCATCGCTTGAAATATGACTGACGCAACAAATGCAACCAGCCAGCCCCTCTGCAGTCTGTCTGTGTCCCCATGTTCTACATAATTTCTGGTCATTTTTATTTCCATTGTCGCTCATTAAAAGTATTCAGAGCTGTTAAAGACTAAACAGGTCCTTTTCATCGCACCATGCAGCACAGACAGGGAACATCCAACTACAGCTGATTATCACAAAAATATATTTTTGGTTGGACAACGAAATAAAAACACATTAGTATTCATATTCCCCCTTTGATGTTGATTTTGTAGTGATTTTTACTCAGATGTTGACTGTAATATGTTTACTGTAATATATATATATATATATATATATATATATATATATATATATATATATATCCAGAGTTCTAGACTTTAGTCTGCATCTAGGTTAAGGCTGCATGATGTATTGCGCATGTGGAATAGTCACATCGCAGGATGTACAATGTCAAATAAGGCAAATTAAATCAAACATTCCACAGAAACTTTTTTTACTGTGTGTTACAATAGAAGACCTCACACAGTCCTCATTTCCACTACGAGGTTCTGTCTGATAACCCATTAACTGGGATTTACTGATCTAACGTTACTCGATCAAAGTTGAGGCTGCATATGATGAAAGAGCCTGCTTTGGTCCTCTCAGTCAGGATGAGCTTATTAGGCTCCTGTATTTCCCTCTAATCACAATAAATACACATTAAACAGATACACACACTAAACACCTGCAGCTTAAGACTTAAAAACACATCAGCTGTTTGTGTGCTTCTCTGAGTCTAGACAGGGTTCTCCGTTCTCTGAGCAGCAGATCTCCCTAAAGAGAGTGGACATGCTGCTGCACCTTACTGCCTGTGTTATATGGATCTACTCTGTAGTAAATCCGCTAGAACATAAGAAGACATCTGCTAGAACATGTGCGGTTTATCCTAAAGTTGGAACAGGGATTAGGAAGTTTAGGCTAGTCGATGTTTCTGTAATACTGGGTTCTAACTTGGAGTTAGATAAGAACATGAACTTAGGAACCTGGTCTGTAACAGCCTGTATCGTATAGTAAGCAGCAACTGACTCCATCCTGGACTGACGGCAGAGGGTTATATGAATACAGCGGTGTGATGATGAGTCAGCCAGTGTATTGAACCACACTCACCTGCCTTTGGTGCACTGAAGTCAACAGTATTGCTCTAAAGTTTAAGAAAGGATGGTTTCCTCTTTTCCTTTTCAGCTTTTTATTTTCCCTACAAACATCACCCCATCATTTGAGAATTATTCATTATTTCCAAACAGAATGTGGAACACTGTTCCAGTCATTGTGGTGAAAATTCCTGTGTTTTTGTATATCAGAATTTAAATTTCACAGAACAAAAATATTGCCATGTCAGTTTTTTTCAATACCATGCAGCCTTCAGATATAGAAAAGGAAAGCTCCACTTGTACTACAATTTTGTTTTACAGTAACACTGTGTGAATATTTGTGGAATTTTTTAAACTTTAGTGTTAGGTCCCTTTTTGAGCTCAATGTTTCTTACATGACTATTAAAGATGTTTCTTACATGACTATTAAAGATCTGTTTAAAGGTGTTTAAAGATGGCTTTGAATGTCTCAAGTTATTGTTTTTGCAGACTATTCTATCTAAAAGCTTAAACCACTTTATGATGTTCATAAAATTTGTATTAATCTATTTAGGGATGTCCCGATCCGATGTTCCTGGACCGGTTCGATATCGGGGGAGATCAAGCCATTTTAAACTGATCGGTATTGGTTTAATTGAGGTAACTCAGACAAAGGCAGCCTTGGAGCAGCACCTGCTGGAGGATCTTCTAACAGGAGAGAGCTGTTCTGGAGAGAGAGGACCCTGGTCAAACTCAGAGAGGGTCACTGAGTTCAGCACTCTGGGTGACCAGCCTGCCGCTTTTGGAGCCACCTCCTACACCTCCTACCCTCTCCACACTACATCTCAGACACAACCCTACTGCACCTTACAGTAAGGTGTGTGATCACCTGTCAGGTCTTTTATCATACTTCTATAAACACGGTTCTATAAAAGAACAGCTCTAAATAACTTCACTCAATAACAAGCTGGATAAACACAGTAAACAGCAGCGACTCGGATGCAGGAAGATTCTTCCTAATGCACTGCAGAGCCGTTCGGTTATCAACCGTACACATTAGATTGACTGTAAGTCTGGAAGTGCAAACTGCAAAGTGCAAAACACAAGTATTACACCGGGACTCGATATCGGGATGGGAGGGGGGGCGGGGGGCTCGATCGGGACATCCCTAACCCTAATGTTTATTTAATGTAAGTTGTGAGTAAAAGCTGCATTCTAGAGCAAACTACAAACATCAAATTATGGTAAATTAAAATATCAAATTAAATTAAAATATTAGTTATTGATGCTCAAGAAGAAGGCAAACTTCTTTAACTTCAATTTAAGAGAGGAACTGAATTAAGAGTGTGCATTTATATCATGGCATGAAATTATTTTAAATGAATACACAAACAAGAGTAAAGTCTATGGGGTCTCGACGTAATGAAAATGGGAATACGGTAGAAACAACTGAAATAAAATGGAAAGTAACAGTACGGCTAATCACAGCACAATCAGCTGCGCAGTCAGTGTTGTCTTGTCATCAGTGTCCCAGTGTTCCCACATCCAGGGACCTAGCCTAGCCATGTCCTGATTCCCTACATATGGACCTAGTTAGCGAATTAAGACACAGCCTGAGTCTCCTCCGTCCTCTTACTGCACTTGTGCTCCTTTAAGGTGTTTGAATGTCTGAAGGTCTTTCCGCACTCTGAGCAGAAATACGGCTTCTCTCCCGTGTGAATGCGCTGATGCTCTTTGAGATGACTCCGGAAGGTGAAGTTCCTCCCGCAGTCTGTACAGGCATACGGTTTCTCCCCGGTGTGGATGCGCTGGTGCGCTCTAAGAGTCACTCCATCTCTAAAACTCTTCCCACACTGTGAACAAGCGTAAGGCTTGTCTCCGGTGTGAACGCGCTGGTGTGCTTTAAGAGTACCTCCTTCTCTAAAACTCCTCCCACAGTCCGAACAGACGTACGGCTTCTCCCCGGTGTGGATGCGCTGGTGCGCTTTAAAAGTACCTGCTTTGTTGAAACTCTTTCCACAGTCTGAGCAGTGATACGGCTTCTCGCCCGTGTGAATGCGCCGATGTTCTCTGAGATGACTGTGTACAGTAAAGCTCCTCCCACAGTCTGAACACACGTACGGCTTCTCTCCTGTGTGGATGCGCTGGTGCGCTTTCAGAGTACCTCCACCACTGAAACACTTCCCACAGTCCGAGCAGTGATACGGCTTCTCTCCGGTGTGAATGCGCTGATGCACTCTGAGATAACCCTGTACACTGAAGCTCCTCCCACAGTCTGAACACACGTACGGCTTCTCTCCGGTGTGAGTGCGCTGATGTCCTTGGAGGTTTCTCTTTTGACTGTAACTCTTCCCACACTGTGAACATACATACGGCTTCTCTCCGGTGTGGATGCGCTGGTGCGCTTTGAGAGTACAGCTCTGTGAAAAGCTCTTTCCACAGCATGAACAGACATACGGCTTCTCTCCGGTGTGCACACGCTGATGGATTTTCAGATGACACAGACGAGTAAAGCTTTTCCCGCACACCTGGCAGTGGTGAGTTTTCTCCTTTCCAGCTTTCTTCTGCGTTCTTCTGGAAGATGCTTTAGAGGAAGGTTTCTGGGTTCTGCGTTTTCTTCTAAAGGCCATTTCCAAATGTTTAACCTGGCCTAATTAAAAATATGAAGTACCCGTCTTGATGGAATCACGTCTGTGATGTGCACAGGAAGGTAGACAGCTGGAGCAGGTGAAGACTTCCTACAGGATGGTATTCATTTCTGAAGGAAAAAGGAAAAGTATTTAAAACTTAGAGGTAAAAATGCAACAAGATACATATAACAACATTTATACTTTACGCTCTCTCCAGTCAGTCTGAATGAATCACATTGTGGGGGAATTCTGAGGAAAACAGCGAATTACCTAGGAATACTGGAGCTACACCTCAACACATCAGTCACACAGATACAACTTGGGGGCCGCACTGCGTTTTGTGACAGCAGAATGGTTCTGAGCATTGCAACAAGTTGTGACAAATTAATTTGTGGGGAAATCAGCCAACAGGTCATCACAGCGCATGGTGTATGTATATATATATATATACATACATACATACATACATACATGATGAGCTACATGATCCGAGTGCAATAAAACAAAGTCTTCCTGTTAATTGTTCCTTCCTGTTAGCCATTCCTGTTTATTTTGTTCATAATAATAGTGATATAAAAATTTCATTTCTACAACTTACAGGTGTGGGCGCTCTCCAGGCACTCCCTGAGGTAACGCCCACTTTACAACCAATTTACATACTGATATTACATGACTTCAGGTCATAAATAATCTTTCAGTCACCCACTGTATCTCACACTCTTCAATACGGTACCCGCACATTCAATACAGCATGAACTCATTTATGTACATCTGCTCCTTACAGAAACGCTGATAGAGCTATCACTAGTAATGTATTACCAGATTTGACCTGGCAAAAAAATATACACAAATATAAAGATGTTCCTGTATCATCTATCAATCAGTTCCACATGAATAATAATACTGCTGAACATCTTAAAGAAAAGCCCCGCTGACATTTCAGTCGCTGGTTTGGAAATGATGTGTCTGAATCAGGTGATCACAGTGTAAGGATCAGAAGGCTCAGGGCTGAATAACGTGCACCCTGATTATACCTGAATAAAAGTTAACGCAGCTCACAGAGCAGCACTGCTACAGGACCCAGCACACACATTCACCTAGTAACTGAGCTAACCAGCAATCACAAGCTAGCTTCAGAGTACAGCATGACCAGGCTCTCATAACCGCCTGCTAATAACCCTGAGGGCAAACATTCCAAGCTTCATGTGAAGGTGGCGCTGGTCTCTTCTCACCACCCTGAGAAACAGACCAGGCCACCAACTCCAGCATCTCCACCAAGTTCCACCAGCTGCTGCAGTGTTGAAACCCAGGTTCGGTGTTTCTGTTCTGTTCAGACTAGAACTGATTTCCCTCCCTCTCTTATTCTGCACACCTACTTAGCTTTAATTACCGCGTATCAAATATGTATCACAAATAAACTGTACTTAATCAGCTCCGGATAAAAGCTGCTCCTGAGCTGTCTCCATATTTCACTCTGCTGTTCTAAAAGTGATCGTCTCTCCAAGCATTAGTGCGCATGTGCAGTAAAAAGCCCCTGTAGAGCTATTAAACAGAGTTCTACCTTCATCAGAGCAGCTCCTGTTTACCTCCCTCCAGCAGCACTGTAGAAGAGCGGAGGCGGGGACGGAGATCAGAGCGGAGCTTCTGCTTCTCCGCTGTACTGGAGCTGGAGAACTTCACTGATACAATTAGCGCCCCCATCTGGACTGCAGGGGAAACTACACTGATACAATTAGCGCCCCAAATAGTTTATACTTGTTTGCATACCATAAACCGAGTGCCGTCGGCACCTTCAAATACACACAAAAACTAAAAATAGTAAGCAAAATAAATAAATATAAAATTTAACAAAAAAGGAAGAGATAAAGGGACTAGGAGTGAGACAATTAGACCTCACTAGTGTCTATCAAACAATAATCAGAAATTAGTTACATTTTTGATTTTTTTTATTTTCATGTACTCCACAGTTTTGAAGTAGTACACGAGCTCCTTGTGGAATGTGTAAATATGGTGTTGTTTTTGTATGCCTTATTTTATGTATAAAAATCCTGAAAATAAAATGACCTTTATAAACATTTCAGAATTTGTGTCTTGGAAAGACAAAAACCTCTGGATAAAACCGATAATATACATCATCCCTACATGTTGTAGAGTTCTAACAGAAAACAAATAAATGTTCAAACATTTTCATCTAAAATAAACCTTCAGCTCAAACATTCTGTAGTAGGATATAAACCCAAGGTAAAATCCTCCTCCAGTGTCAGTGTCCGTTCCTCCCTTTAGACCTTTATTTACCTTCAGATGTACTTAAGTATGGAGAGTAACAGGAGCATGATTTATTATGGCTCTAATGTCCTGTTATCATTTCTGGAACAAGACTCTTAATCAGCTCAGTGTAGGTGAAGAGACGCTAGTGTCTCTCAGTCCACCAGTCTTTAACAGAAGATCATTAATTAGACACTGATGTCTACACAAATCATCATCAGCACAGAACACTGAAGGAGAACAGGTTCTATTAGCTAGAACTATAAAAAACAATTTAGCAAACAAGGTTTAGTTTAAGACTGATTAACTTAAATTACAAGTTTTATAAAAACATTCTTTAAACAGATTCACTAATGAATTTACCTTTACTGTACTGCATCTGAAGGCCAGACCTCCTATACAATACAGATGTAGTTAAAACAGCAGTATGTTTATGGTTTTTGACAAAAAAATATTTTCTTGAATTTTCTGTTTGACGCAAAATGTAAAGTTAGATTTTCAACAGAAAGTTGCTGACTGCAGACTGGCTATCTAGCATTAGCATTAACTGAATGCTATAGTTTTTTTTGTAATTGCAAAACTACTTTTATTAATACTACTGTTGTCACTACTCAGAATAATAATAGAATAAAAAAGGTTGAAAATACACAATATTATAATCATAATAAAAACAATTAAACTGACATTGCAAGTCATAACAAAATAAGAGTAGAATCATTAGGACAAAATTCAACTGTAATATTTTCTTTTTTTATTAAAACATTTCTTTTCATAAATGCAAAATCTAGATTTGACACAATTGAACTCATTTGACACATAGATGATTAGACATTGCGTAAAACATGGATGTCGAACTGACATAAGATTCCCATGGTTTGATTTGACCAATGAAAGATTATATTTATTTATATACTATATTTAATCATGTTTTACAGCTGAAGGCTTAAAAACACCAAAACCAGCTTTAACGTTTTCAGGTAAAAATACTGTTTAGAATCAGATCTCTAAAGTCTGTCAAGTGTGGGTCTGAGGTCTCCATCAGAACATGAGAAGCAGCTTGTAACACGTGAACAACACAACATATTCCAGAAACATGGTTGGGCTTATACAGTTATGGCACCATGTTCCAGACTTTAATCTGTAAATTAAAATTGTGTATTTATGATTGGATTTCCAATGTGAGTGTATATTATTAAAGACATACTTCAAATGCAAAATGCATTTTTTCATTTCTGTAAATGTGCTGTTAAAGTTAAAATGGAAAAGCAAAGTAATTCTGGCATTTCATTCGGACTGTTCCAGTGATCGGAAATGCTGGAAAAGGAAAATGATTCCCGCGATTTACGAGTGAATTTCCTCATAGTGGCGCTCCAGCTCTGCCAAACTGAAAATGCAATAGCAATGCTGTTGGTGTTTGAATTTTCACCTGCAGCAAGGCTTCTTGTCAATCAAATGGCGTGGGTGGGGCATCAGGAGGGAGTTTTCGTGCAGGGTGTGAGCACCCACCACAGGACAAATCCGATTCTGTCTGCCACTCGCAACACCGATTTCTCTCAGCAAGATCTCAGACTGTTTATCCTCCAAATCAGTTACTCAGACTGCGGTGGTTGCATCTGTAGCCGGCGGACTCTAGCCAGCCACACCGAACTCCACCCCTCACCATATAACCGCATCTAAACCCAGTGCGTCAGATAGCGCAACAAAGATTAGAAGAAAAACACATCAGTTATTTAGAGGATATTTAGTAAAAAAAAAATAATAATAAAGTTTTTGATTTGATAAACACAAAGAACTCGGAGATTCAGTAGCCGTCTTCTAGAGTGTTCCTTGTCAGTATTATTCCACTACATTGGAACTTTTGTTCCCTGAAAGTTCCCCCAGTGCAACATAAAAACCAATTATCACGATCTCATTAACAGTTTCAACTAACTGAAATGTATATAGCAATCTTCTGGAAGCTTAGCTAACCGTCTGCATTTGTCTTGAATTATACTAAGAGATTGTTTGTACAGTTGGTGGACGTCACTCTGGGTACGCCCACTGAAAGACTAACTGAGCGACAGGATTAGTGTTCAGTGTAAAAACTGCAAAAAGCAAAACAAAACAAAAAAAAGTACAAATAAATTTACCAAATATTCAGAGTTATTTTAGAGACTGCAGAAAGACAAATAAAAGCAGATGGACACACTAAAGGCTAAACCTGCTTTCTATTCACCTTCTTGCTGCGACTTTCACATTCCACCTTGTGCAGCAATTGTGCAGCAGTTGCATTCTGGCACCTCAGTCTAGCTCAGGGGTGCACAACTCCAGTCCTGGAGGGTCGGTGTCCAGCACAGTTGGGTGATATTCCTGACTACACTCGTATGTTAACTGTTCGGTTCAGTGAGAGCGTTTGAGGACCGGAGTTGTGCACCCCTGGGCTAGACTGTAACTGTTGCAAAATAGGGGAAACATAGTTAGTTGGGCACTAGCAATGCTAACAGAAAGCAGCATTATGCTAGCAGTGTTAACTACAGAATTATTTAGTTACGTGGCTATTTAATTAATAAACATTGCTTTTCATGAGTGACATACAGCTGTAGTTGGGTAGTGTAAACATGACAATGTTGAAATGACAAACTTTTATCATCTCAAAAATGACAACAGGCTACTCGCTAAGGCTAATCATCAGTTGACAAGCTGCACTGTAAATGTTGTCAGTACTGTCATCAGTGTCCCAATGCTTGCACATACACCTGAATTCATATTTACTGTGTCCTGATTCGCTACATGTGGACCTCGTTAGCACATCACAGCACGGCGCGAGCTCCCGCCAGGCTCTTACTGCACTTGTGGTCCTTTAAAGTATGTGAATGTCTGAAGGTCTTCCCGCACCCTGAGCAGGAATACGGCTTCTCTCCGGTGTGAATGCGCTGATGTTCTTTGAGATGACTATGCTGAGTAAAGCTCCTCCCACACTCAGAACAGACATACGGCCTCTCTCCGGTGTGAACGCGCTGGTGTGCTTTAAGAGTACCTCCTTCGCTAAAACTCTTCCCGCAGTCCGAGCAGACGTACGGCTTCTCCCCGGAGTGAATGCGCTGGTGTTGCTGAAGATTACCCTGTACAGTGAAACGCTTACCACAGTCTGAACAAACATAGGGCTTCTCTCCGGTGTGAAGTCGCTGATGTACTTGGAGATGACTGAGCTGAGTAAAACTCTTCCCGCACTCCGAGCAGTGATACGGTTTCTCTCCGGTGTGGATGCGCCGGTGTGCTTTAAGAGTCCCTCTTTCACTAAAACTCTTCCCGCAGTCCAGGCAGAGATACGGTCTCTCTCCGGTGTGAACGCGCTGATGTATTTTAAGATGACACTGACGAGTGAAGCTCTTCCCGCACTCCGAGCAGCGATACGGCTTCTCCCCTGTGTGAACACGCTGATGTACTTTCAGATGACACGTGTGAGTAAAGCCTTTCCCGCACTCCAGACAGCGGTAGGTTCTCTCCTTGCCAGCTGTTTTCTGGGTTCCTCTGGAGGACCCTTTACATGATGGTTTCTGGGGACTGCAGTTTCTTCTGAAAGGCATTGTCAAGCACCTAATCTGCCCTGATTGAACCTTTATTAAGTACACGTCTGGATAGAACCACGTCTGGAATGGAAAAGGTCCGTTTAAAAACGTTTAACAGGAGCAGGAGAGGACATGCCACAGGATGTTGATCGTTCTAAAGAAAAACAAGAACAAAGAAAGATATTAAACATAGAAACAGAACAAAAATGTCTAATTTAAAATATTTTTAATAAGTTAAACTTTTAACTCTGTTCAGTCAGACTGGATACAGGTTATGTATTACACTGGGGTGTTTTTGCTGCGAAAGAGAGGAATTCTATACAACTTTATAGACTCCCAACAGACGACTCTATAACCCCCCATTCAGACCGGTCTGTATCTGCTTCTGATAGATAATCACACAAACTCAGATCAACCCACCAGCTTAGTCCAGGACTAGAACTTCAGAGGTCCACCAAGTACCACGATCCAACCGGTACCACCATTACTGAACCCACATACAGAACTTCAATTGGAGAGAACAGGCACGATGCTACATCTAGAACGTTCTCCTAAATGTTCCTCTACTGTTGTGCCTGTAACTGATCGCGCTTCATCTACACCTCCGTCTGATTATCAGATATACATTTCGATTTTATGTATGACAGTTTAAATTAGCCTCACGTGTGAAACGTGTATCATAAATAAACTGTACTTAATCAGCTCCGGATAAAAGCTGCTCCTGAGCTGTCTCCATATTTCACTCTGCTGTTCTAAAAGTGATCATCTCTCCAAGCATTAGTGCGCAGGTGCAGTAAAAAGCCCCTGTAGAGCTATTAAACAGAGTTCTACCTTCATCAGAGCAGCTCCTGTTTACCTCCCTCCAGCAGCACTGTAGAAGAGAGGAGGTGGGGACGGAGATCAGAGCGGAGCTTCTGCTTCTCCGCTTTACTGGGGCTGGAGAACCTCACTCATACAGTTAGCGCCCCCCTGGACTGAAGGTGGAACTACACTGATACAATTAGCGCCTCCACCTGGACTGCACCTGGACTGCACTGATACAATTGGGGCCTTTTGATACAGGCAAGCAACGGAACTGATCTGACATATAATTGATCAATTTGACCAAGCAAAGAACTGCTGATTATGGAAACGTATTTTATTTAATCATATTTTACACCTGGAAGCTTCAAAACACCAACGAGAACAAAAAGTAAGGTAAATATCAGATATCCAGAGTTTGTCAAGAATAGATCTGAGGTCTCCATCATCTTAAATACACCCAGAGGAGCAGCTTGTGTATGTGAATACGGTAGTGCTGACTGTGGGCAGAGTAGCAGTAGACCATGTACGGGAACCAGAGCAAAGTGAAAACACTGTCACGTTCATCTGATCCTCTGTATTTCCAGCTGTTCTTCCCTCTGCTGGTTTGAGATGTTAACTAGTTCGATCAGGGTTTAAAATCACAGAAATTAAATATGATTTTGATTTTAAAAAATTAACTCGTCTTGAGCTTTTCCATCCTCTATGTGCACTTTTGAATATGAGAGAGAGAGAGAGAGAGAGAGAGACAGAGAGAGAGAGAGAGAGAGATTGTGGTAGGACTACGGGAGCTGGTGAATAAGCAAACTAAACTACACAACCATCGTATGAATTGAGTCTGTAATGGTAATAATATAAACTTAATGCATTAAAGTAATGGCACCACCACCTTGACCTCCACCCTGGAACCTCAGAGCTGGGGTCGATTTTTAAACATAGTGGCGTATAAGCAGCATAAACAGAGGAATTAAAAAGAATAAATGACAGATGCAGGAAACATAAACAAGGCCATATCTAGGTACTGATGTAGAAGGCAACCACAACATTGTCCTCAAATGATGCCAAGATCTCTGTGTATGTAGAAGCTCTCCACCCCTAAAGTATGTCTGGTTCTCCCAGAGAGGAATGTGAGCTTGTGTTATTTGAGCTTCTCCGTTTTACATTGTGTCATGAATCTTTTTAAATTAAATTAACAGTCGAGGAGTTTTATAAAGTCTCGGGTCTCAGTGTAAACAGAATGAGAATATTGATGAACAACTGGAATCTAAAATAAGAGTATGGCTAATCACAGCATAGAGGATGAGCTGCAGAGTTAACGTAGTGTGTCATCATCATCATCATCATCATCATCATCATCATCACAGTCCCAGTGTGCCCATGTTCTGGGACCTAGCCAGTACCTGAATTCATATTTAATATCTCCTGATTTACAGCATAAGGTTCTAGATAGCAAACTGAGGCACAGCCTGAGCTTCTTCTTTCCTCTCAATGCACTTGTGGTCCTTTAAGGTGTTTGAATGTCTGAAGGTCTTCCCGCACTCTGAGCAGGAATACGGCTTCTCTCCCGTGTGAGTGTGCTGATGTTGTTTGAGATGACTCTGTTGGGTAAAGCTCCTCCCACACTCAGAGCAGACATACGGTTTCTCCCCGGTGTGAATTCGCTGGTGTGCTTTAAGAGTACCTCCTTCTCTAAAACTCTTCCCACAGTCCGAACAGACATACGGCTTCTCTCCGGTGTGAATCCGCTGGTGTTCTTTGAGATGACCCTGTTGGGTAAAACTCCTCCCACACTCTGGACAGACATACGGTTTCTCCCCGGTGTGGATGCGCTGGTGTGCTTTGAGAGTACCTCCTTCTCTAAAACTCTTCCCACAATATGAGCAAACATACGGCTTCTCTCCGGTGTGGATGCGCTGATGTTCACTTAGATGACTCTGTTGAGTAAAACTCTTTCCACACTGTGTACACACATACGGCTTCTCTCCGGTGTGGATGCGCTGATGGGCTCTAAAAGTAACTCCATCTCTAAAACTCCTCCCACACTCTGAACAGACATACGGTTTCTCTCCTGTGTGAATGTGTTGGTGTTCGTTGAGATGACACTGACGGGTAAACCCTTTTCCGCACTCTGAACAAACATAGGGTTTCTCTCCAGTGTGAGTGCGCTGATGTACCTGGAGATGACTCTGTTGAGTGAAACTCTTTCCACACTGTGAACAAGCATAAGGTTTGTCTCCGGTGTGGATGCGCTGGTGTGCTTTAAGAGTACCTCCCTCTCTAAAACTTTTCCCGCAGTCAGAACAGACGTACGGCTTCTCCCCGGTGTGAACGCGCTGATGGACCTGCAGATGATATTGACGAGTGAAACTCTTCCCGCAGTCCAGACAGTGGTAGGTTCTCTCCTTGCCTGTATTTTTCTGCGATCCTCTAGAAGAGCCTTTAGAGGATGGTTTCTGGGTACTGCAGTTCATTCTGAAAGACATATTGGCCCTGACTTTAAAAATGAACAGTTCCTCTTGATGGAATCACTTCCCTGAGTGCAGGAGGACAAGAACAGGAGGACAGGAGGACAGGAGCAGAAGGACAGGTGAACGGGAGAAGGACAAGACTTGCTACAGGATGTGGTTTATTTCTGAAAGAGAAAAAAGGACAAATAGTTAAAACATGATGTAAAACTGCAACAAAATGTATATAAAATATATCCAGTTAAAACTGTAACTACATCCAGTCCGTCTGGAAGCAGTTTGTGTGTCTTGTTACGGGGTGTTCTGCTAGAAAAGGGGCAGAGGCACTTCATAATAACATTATAAAGAGGGCAGATTATCTGTAAATACTGGTAGTAAGTGGTAGTAAGCATTCCACCAAAGTTGGGGCTAAATCATTCCAGGCAATGACATTTTTGAGGCAGTTGTGATCTTGGCGGAATCAGTCAACAGGTTGTGAACTGTTGCGTAATAATCTAATAAAACAATGTTGAGACAGATAAGAAGTAGCAACTGAAAAGAGTTTTGTTTTGGCTCCACCTACTGTACTGAATTTCGTGTTAACTGCGGGAAAGTTGTGAGTCCCCTGTGTGTTTGTTACATCCTTTATTGTTCTGCTGGAGAATCATCCACCACAAACGACTCAATAAATCCTCCAATCACCCACCACAGACGACTCAATCACCACCACAGACGACTCAATAAATCCCTCAATCACCACCACAGACGACTCAATAAATCCCTCAATCACCACCACAGACGACTCAATAAATCCCTCAATCACCCACCACAGACAACTCAATAAATCCCTCAATCACCCATTAAAGCTGCTGCTGTGGCTGAAGCTCTAATACAACTGCACATGTAATTACAGTTCATAAACACTTCATATCATATCAGTTCAGGGTTAGAACATCAGCTCCGGATGTTGTGTTTATAGGACGCCTCGAATTACTCTTATCTACGGATTGCGCAACTAGACTTTACTAGAGTCAGGATTCGCTGTTTTCCACTCTACTTCTCACAAACTGTTCATCTCTCCAAGCGTTAGTGCGCAGGTGCAGTAAAAAGCCCCTGTAGAGCTATTAAACAGAGTTCTACCTGCTCTGAAGCATCTCCCTCTAGCAGCACAGCGGGATCACGGAAGCGTGGACTGCAGATCAGAGCGGATCTACTGCAGTTCCACTTCACTAGGACTGGAGAACCTTACTGATACAATTAGCGCCACAACTGGCCTGGAAGGGGAACTACACTGATACAATCAGCGCCCCCACCTGGACTGTAGGAGGAATTACACTGATACAATCAGCGCCCCCACCTGGACTGCAGGTGGAACTACACTGATACAATTAGCGCCTCCACCTGGACTGTAGGAGGAATTACACTGATACAATCAGCGCCCCCACCTGGACTGTAGGAGGAATTACACTGATACAATTAGCGCCTCCACCTGGACTGCAGAGGAACTATACTGATACAATTAGCGCCTCCACCTGGACTGCAGAGGAACTATACTGATACAATTAGCGCCTCCACCTGGACTGGAAGGGGAACTGCACTGACACCTCGATTTTTATTGACCAGATATAAACTGTTTTGGTGGTGTGTTAATATGACTCACAGTCAGTCCACCGCATTCCGTAATTAAATATAAATGACATGAATAAAAATAGTATTCCGATTATCTACATCTGGTTTGTGGTTTAAAATTAATTTAAACTTTTCCACATTTGTCTCTACTATACAGCCTAGTTTATGTAATCTGGACTAGCCGCGTGTGGATGAACAACATTTGATCACATCTGATATTTGTGACGATAATCTACCCATTTAATATGCGAAACATACAAAATAATATCTTTTAAAAGAAACATTCATTTTGGATCTGACACAAATATGAATGTCTTAATAAAAAGACTGAATTGTTTGTGTTTAAAAAGGGAAAATCCAGTTTATTGACAGTTTGAACTGACCAGTCATTAACTACAGACTTAGAATCCATTAATTATAAACTACTCAGGAACAAAAATATATATATTTTTGAGAATGCCAGAAAAAATTAACAGAATGTAATTTAGAATGTACTTTAGCTTGTCACTTGAATTCTTAACATGTCTTGAAGCTAGTCATAAATTGAAAACCTTAACTAGAAGTGTGTGGATTCACATGGCATAAAAGGCATTAGACCACTTACTACTATGAAAACAATCTTGCAGTAAACACAAATACAACATTGATACGGTTTTATGATCCAGACACAGATAAACACAAAAAGATCAAAACTTAAGAACAAGGTATCTAAAATTATCTGTTATATGTTTTTACCTAAACAGTTCAAACAAGCACTGTGTAAAGAATTACAGTTCAGATCTTATTCCAAACATACTGAATGCCCATATCAGTAATATCAGCACCACTGAGTCCTCCTACCCAAGAAACACCCTAAATAAGACACATGCTGTTCTTACAACATACTGAAAAATGTTTCTTATGTGTCCAGCGATTTACTGATATTCCAGTGTACAGCACTGAGATTAGATTTTTTACTAATGTTTTATTACTATGGCATTTAAACAGAAACTAGTCAAACAGATCTGCAGAGTGAAAGTAAAACCTGACTGCATAAGAATTCAGCTCTTTCGATATGACTCTCCTAAATCATCAGCTGGAACAAGGTCCTACGGTCTAAAGACACTAAAATTCAGTCATCAGACTAAACACCATCATTAACACTCCATTCCCACTGGGAAGCATGCTGGTGGCAGGGTCATGCTGTGGGCATGTTGATTTGCAGCATGACCTAAAATGCTTCTTCGGGTGGAATAAATGAACCCAACACAGGAAGCAGATCCTCAACCCGTCTGCAAGAAACCTTAGCCCTGTGAGAGTTGTCTTCTCAACTACAAGCTGTTTTCCAAAGCTAAACAGAACTATCTTGATGTCCTGGAGTGGTGGGATTAGAGACCACTTCCTAATCCAACTGAGAATTTATGGCTGGACTTAAAACTTAAAAAAATCAGATACCTCATATTTTATACTGGTACATCATATAAATCACTTTGTAGAGATGTGTTTTAACACAATAATGTTAATGTGTGCTAGGGTCCCTATAGAACCTCTAAGAGTGTTAATGCTAAGCTAAAGCAGGAGCACAAAAACGCTTTATTTGAAGTTGTGAAATACTTTACCATATACATTAGCTTGTATACATCAGTTTTACAGTAACTCTCTCGGCACAGAGTCCTGACGGAGCTGCTGCCGCGGTTAACATTCCTAACAACTAGCCAGAACCTGCTTACCCTACCACACACAATTACCAGTGACATATCTAGAACTTCCAGAAGATCAGTCAGAACGTGAACAATTGGTTTCTCCGTCAATTCTCCATTGTGTTGGTGGTGGACCTAATGTGACCAATGGGAGAGCTTGCATGGCTGTGTCTATCTCCATACCACAGAGGAATCAATCCTGCTGTCTCCACCTTTCTCTGAACCAAATGCACGTCATCCAGCCAATCAAGGACTTCTGCAGAAGTGAACGAGCTGGAGCAGATGTGGCAGATTGCGGTTGGGACGTTGCGCAGGCAGATCTGCAGGGTTTCAAACTCAGCCAGAGAAGTACGAGTAATACTACCTGCAGTGTTTAAGAACAGCTAGCACGATGACTATATTACAGAAAGTGAAGTAAACGTTACAGGCATCTTTTTTAAGTTCCCAGAAATATCTGGACCTTCTCTGAAGGCTTGGAACGCTGTGAGGGTTCCCCTCTGATGTGAAGCAAGTCATCATGATAGGTCACGAGCTTCCTCCTCCTTCTTAACGCACTTGTGTGCCTTAAAAGAATTCGGATGCCTGAAGCTCTTTCCACACACCGAGCAGTGATACGGCTTCTCTCCGGTGTGGATGAGCTGATGCTGCTGGAGGTGACTTCTTTGATTAAAGCCCTTTCCGCAGTCCGGGCAGTCGTACGGTTTCTCCCCTGTGTGAGTGCGGCGGTGCAGTCGCAGGTGACTGTGTTGGCTGAAGCTCTTGCCGCACTGTGAGCAGTAATACGGTCTCTCTCCGGTGTGAAGGCGCTGATGAGTTTCAAAATGACTCTTTAGAGTGAAGCTCCTCCCACATTCCGGGCAAAGATACGGCTTCTCTCCGGTGTGGATCCGCTGGTGTTGCTGGAGGTGACTTAGCTGATTAAAACTCTTTCCGCACACCGAGCAGTGATACGGCTTCTCTCCGGTGTGAATAAGCAGGTGTCTGTGGAGATGAGACTGCGCAGTGAAGCTCTTCCCGCACTCCGAGCAGAGATACGGCTTCTCTCCGGTGTGGATGCGCTGGTGGAGATCGAGGGTACTCTGTCGGGTAAAACTCTTATTGCACTCGGAGCAGTGATACAGTTTCACTCCCGTGTGAATGTGCTGATGTCTCTGGAGGTGACTGTGGACGTGAAAGCTCTTCCCGCACTCCAGGCACTGATAAGGTTTCTCCCCCGTGTGGATGCGCCGGTGTACCTGGAGACTGCTCTGCACATTGAAACTCTTCCCGCAGTCCGTGCACTGGTACGGCCTCTCTCCCGTGTGAACACGCTGGTGGGTCTGGAGGCCACACCTGTCTCTAAAACTCTTCCCACAGTCCAGACAGTGGTGGGTTTTCTCTCTGCTGGTATTTTTCTGCGTTTGTCTGTAATATATATTAGCATAAAGGATATCGGAGGACTCGGCACTGGAGATGCTTTTGGAGGTCATGACGTACGTGTTCCTTGTGCTACAAAATCTCTCAATGTGTTTGTGGTGGTAAATTTACAGTGTGCAGGCAGACGGAAAACAGGAGCAGGAGAAGACTTGGAACCGGATGTTATTCATTCCTGGAAGAGAAAACATGAAGAAAAGGACGTAAGACAATGTAGAAATACAAAAACTTTTCGGAATATGGCTAAAAACAACATCTGCACTCAACAACCCACAGGAATGAAACTTGGTGGGTAGGTTTGACATCATGACACACGCAAATGATTCCAGTTTCGTTTGATGTAAGCAAGGACAGGCCTTATCGCTGTACCTGACTGACTATATAAGGTCGTCCTGTTGCACATGCTTATCATTCTGACTCGTGCTGCTGTGTTGATAGCGTCCTTTGCGAGTGAAGTATGAGTCAGAGAAGAGCTCGAAAGCAGTTTGAGCAGTTGGAAGAGTTGCAGAGGGGTGACATTGTAGCGCTCGGGGAAGCAGGATGGTCTTATCAACCTATTGCACCATAACGACTGTGCGCATATTGCCATCTCAGAATCAGAATCAGAATCACGAACCACAGAGAGGGGGAACCGACAGATTGTCCGACATGCGTGGAGTGACACAACAGCCACGATTACAGACATTCAGTGAGCAGTGATGCCCTCAATGAGTCAAGAGCTTGTCTTGAACACACAGCGACTACGCCAGACGCATCACCAGAGCTATCCCTGATTGGGGCGTGTGGGATGCTGTTGAACACGCATATTGCATCCCACCCCTACCGCACGAGAATATTCAAGCTGCATGGGATGGATTATCACAGGACACCATTAGGAACCTCTACAGCTCCATGCCGAGACGTCTGGCATGTTGGGTTAGCAAACACAGCGGCCCAACGCCATACTGAGAGACACTACTTCTGTATGTGTAGCTCAATAAATATTGATCATATCAGTCTAAATTTATCATCAGTTATTGATCCTGGTCACCTTTATCTTCCTTCCCAACACACCTGCAATCCCACACCTCCTTCTGGGGGCAGATACTACTTTGATGATGAGCGTAGAAATCACCACCACCAGATTCAGTGGCATTGTCACATTGTCTCTCTGTCGTTTTAATGGAACTCAAACCAAACAGGGATAATTATGCACTTATTGTAATGGCACATACGCTTAATCAGTGTTACAGAACTACTGACAATGTCCACAATATTTAACATAACAATATAAAGTTATATACAGTCAGACGATTACAGCACCATGTACACCTGCCTTAAATCACCTGCAGCTATTTCAGAACACAGCCGCCCATGTGCTCAGCCTAAAAAGAAAACTTGATCAATTTAATCTTCAAGCTCAGGAAGATATTACAGATCTACTGAAGCATTATAATGGTCTAGATCACACAGCTAATTCCTAGACCTCTTACAGCTGATTTGGTGAAAGAAGCTCCTAAAACAGGATTCCAAGCATACAGAAGATGGATGTAACTTTGTGTAGACTACGTGCTGTACCTTAGTGTGTAAGAGCCGGCAGACCTGTGCATGAACATTGTTATTTATGGCTGCAGAGCAATAAAGTACTACCCATCCCTCCATCTGAACAAGAAATCAAGGACCACCAGCTTTCAAGACCGTCACAGACAACTGCGGTGTGGAAACTGAAGAATCTCAGAACTACAGATCAGCTAATTATAAACCATTACATTCAGAGCCGGTACAGACTCACAGGACATAAACACTGAGTCACAGGTCTGGACCAGGCTCGGCTCTACCTCCAAACTCACCACAGAACACAGCAGAACCACTAGAACCTAAACCCAACCCCCCGAATCCAGGCTCTTCAACATAAGCATCCTTGTAGAAGTGAAGCTGATCCAGTCGGAGCTATTTACAACGCAGCACAGGGACGCCCGCATGCCATCAACCAGAACAACACAGTGCAGATACATTACATACCAGATAAACCCGGGAGCTCACTCGCACCTACAGCTTAGCCGTATGACCCACTCCACACAAGCTCTAATACAGCACACCTGCAGAGCGCATGCACACGGGCAGGCTGTAAGGCAGGTAGACCATATGCCTCTGAACCTGCACATTCAATACAGTCTTACATCCCATTCAGTTCCACCTTAAATTCTCATACCTCCTTAAAAATCATGTCTTTGGATGTAAGCCTTGAACAGAAATCAGTGAAACAGTGGAACTACAGTAAACGAGAAGCCTCAAGAAAGATTTTACAGCGCAAATAAAGAGTGTATGAAGTGCATATGAAGCGTATATGAAGTGCATAAGAAGCATGTATGAAGTGCATATGAAGTGCGTATGAAGTGCATATGAAGCGTATATGAAGTGCATAAGAAGCATGTATGAAGTGCATATGAAGTGTGTATGAAGTGCATATGAAGCATGAATGAAATGCTTATTAAGTGCGTATGAAGTGCATAAGAAGTGCATATGAAGCATGAATGAAATGCTTATTAAGTGTGTATGAAGTGCATATGAAGCATGTATGAAGTGCATATGAAGTGCGTATGAAGTGCATATGATGCATGTATGAAGTGCATAAGAAGTGCATATGATGCATGTATGAAGTGCATATGAAGTGCACATGAAGTGCATATGAAGCATGAATGAAATGCTTATTAAGTGTGTATGAAGTGCATATGAAGCATGTATGAAGTGCATATGAAGCTCGTATAAAGTGCATATGAAGTGCGTATGAAGTGCATATGAAGTGCGTATGAAGTGCGTATGAAGTGCATATGATGCATGTATGAAGCGCATATGAAGTGCGTATGATGCATGTATGAAGTGCATATGAAGTGCGTATGAAGCGCATATGAAGTGCGTATGAAGTGCATATGATGCATGTATGAAGTGCATATGAAGTGCGTATGAAGCGCATATGAAGTGCGTATGAAGCGCGTGCTGTGTGTGACAAGTTATTGCTGCTTTGATTGGCCGTTACATGAAGTGTGCTTGCAGCTCCTGCAACTTTACACAGTGTAATTCAGTTTCAGCATCGAGCCTGAACAAACAGATCCTGAACACTAAGTAAAGAGCACTAACATAATTAACACTGTGGGTCTTATCTTAAAACTGCACTAGAGATATTAATGATTCATCCTTTAGTCCTAATCCAGAACAATAGGAAGGTCAATCTAGCACGGAGTAATATCAGCACACAACGGTAGATCTCAAGGGTTCTTCAAAGGTTCTTTAGTAAATGCAATGGCTATGAAATGGGTCTTCAGATTGATGGTGTTCTACATGGTTCTATATAACAATAAAAAAGGGTTCTGCTACTGTCCCGATGCCAAACTTGAAACAACAGAGGATAATAACTCTCTTTAAAAACAAAGGTTCTACACAGAACCATGTACAGCAACACCAGTCTGAAGAACCGTTTCACCAGCCACCATGTAAGGATAAAACGGTTCATTTGACTGTTCATGGTTCTACACAGAACCAGTGTCTTTACTAAAGAACCCTTGAAGCACCACCCTTCTCTGTGAAGCATTTCATCCACCACAGATTCAGTATGGCTGTCTCCACCACGTTCTCACTGGCAGTAACCTAATGGAGCTCCAGTGCTAATTCCCTCCTAATGTTTAAGGGTGTCTAAACCTGGAACCATGAAACCTGTCAGAGGGAAACTGTGTCGAACTACCCGTTCCACCTTAAATGGTGCAGCAGTTGCATTGTGGCGCCTGCACCATTTAAGGTGGAACGGCCAATAAGAACAAGAGGCTAAGTGAAGCCTCGCCATGATGCAGCAGACCTCCAGTGAGACCCCGCAGGACATATGAAGGAGGGTCTGCAGCATTCAACACTCACACACCAACCGTGAGCTGATAGCATCCTGCAGCTATGCTAAACATTCTGTCTCCCAGAGCTGAGGTTCTAGATAGAAGTTAACGTTCCTCCTCAGTCGGGTCTGGATAAAAGCTGCTCCTGAGCTGTCTCCATATTTCACTCTGCTGTTCTAAAAGTGATCATCTCTCCAAGCATTAGTGCGCAGGTGCAGTAAAAAGCCCCTGTAGAGCTATTAAACAGAGTTCTACCTTCATCAGAGCAGCTCCTGTTTACCTCCCTCCAGCAGCACTGTAGAAGAGCGGAGGCGGGACGAGTTCACTGGAGTTTCTCCACGGAGCAGTAGCGCCCCCTGCTGGAGCGCCCGCCTCCTCACTAGCGTAGTGAAGCGATGGGTGAAGCTGCATGATCACTGCTGAGGTTCCAGTGGGAGTGTGTTAAGGTAGATGTTCCAGTGGGAGTGTGTTAAGGTAGATGTTCCAGTGGGCATGTGTTAAGGTAGATGTTCAGTGGGAGTGTGTTAAGGTAGATGTTCCAGTGGGAGTGTGTTAAGGTAGATGTTCCAGTGGGAGTGTGTTAAGGTATATGTTCCAGTGTACGTGTGTTAAGGTAGATGTTCCAGTGGGAGTGTGTTAAGGTATATGTTCAGTGAGAAGCCCCTCTGAAGTAGACCTGTAGCGGTGTAAGGAGCCCGTGAGGGGTAACGTACATGTTGGTGGTGTGGATACTGAGATGTTGGTCAAGCTTATCACCTCCTGAGGAATGATCACGGTGAACGCGGCCGTCATGAGATGTTCTAGTGATAACCCCATAGACCCTACAGAACCAAAGACCAGCACAGCAAGAACACGGCTCTCACCTGAACGGCTCTCTACTCGGAGCTGGACAGTAAAATGGTTCTGATTCAGATCAAGTCAGATCACAGTCAGATATGCATAAACTGGGGGTATATGAGAGACTGTTGGGTGTTTTACTTTAACATTAGAAATATGAAATATAAGGATTAGTACATTCTGACGGGTTAGATGAGCCAGGGTCTGCAACTTGTGGCTGCTCTTATACTGCCTCCATGTGGCCAGATATGAAGACGTTAAACCAATATAACAATCTAAAACGATGTGGTTCCCAGGATGGTTTGAAAGAGGACAAAATCGAGGACAAGATCGCTCCTCTTAACACTGCAGACCCCTCAGATAGCCAGTCAGACCACCTGAACAATCCCCAGTTATGTCCAGGTTAATGTGCAGGACAAATAAGACACTGTGTGTGGGTGGAGCATCTAAAGCTGAGATCAGATAAAATATATTAATTTATATAAAATACATATTTCAGCAGCTGTGACATCACTGCTGGGACCCGTGTTTCCTCAATATAACCATAAACAAACAAACAAACAAATAAACAAATAAATAAGAATCTATCAGCATTCAGTGGTTTACTCCAGCTTTAAGGTTGTATCAGCATCTGCAGAAGCAGCAGGAGTCTAATAACTCCCAAACCTGAAATCATTTCTTACAGCAATATAAACAAATGTAAATTCTCTTATTATAGAATTCTTATATTCGCTTACAGAGAGAAATTACACTAGTTTAAAATGTTGTGAACTAATCAAATATTCAAGACATTTTAAGAAACAAACATGAAGAAAAAAGGAAGGATCTTTTCAAAAATGCTTCTGAGATAGATTTTTATTTGTGAAGCAATTTTGAACATCAATAAATCAGTGATCTGCATGAAACTGCATTGTGTAGTAGTCATACTGCATACAGACTAAATTCAGCTAAATGTAAATCAAGATCTAAAAAACTCAAGCAGATGGTAAATATTACAGCAGATTGTTTAAATATTAAATAATTAATATAATAAACAGGACATGAGATCAGTTGACTGTTCTATGGAAGTATATGATCTGTCTGGACAGGAATGACCTATATAAACCTCTGTAACTGATTTGACAGACTATAGGTCAGGAGTTTTCTCCTCCTCCTTCCTGCACTTATGCTCCTTTAGAGTGTTTGAGTGTCTGAAGCTCCTCCCACAGGAATACGACGTCTCTCTGGAGTGAACGCACTGATGGGTTCTGAGGTAACACTTCAGAGAAAAGGTCTTTCCCCACTCGGAGCAGTGATGGGGTTTCTGTCCAGTATGGATCTGTAGGTGTGCTCTGACGGAGTGAATGTGCTGGTGTAGCTAAAGACTGTTCAGCCGAGTGAAGCTCCTCCCACACTGTAGGTACTGATACGGTTTCTCTCCTGTGTGAATATGCTGGTGTCTCTGGAGATGGTTCCCACACTCGGAACACTGGAACACTGGAACGGTTTCTCCCCATTGTGGATGTGCTGACGGGTTTGGAGATCAGTACTGGTTCTAAAACTGTTTCCACACTCCGGCAGTAGTGAGCTTCCTCCTCCCCTGTACTCTTCTGTGGGGGTCCGTGTCAGTGTGAGAAGTGTGGAGTTACTTGTGGAGGTCATGTTCAGGGTGTCTCCTGCCTTCTGCCTACTGAACGCTGGGATAGGCTCCAGCACCCCCCGCGACCCAGACGGATGAAGTGGTGTGGAAGAGGAGTGAGAGGTGACCGTGGAAGCTAATTTAGAGTGTGCAGGAGAGTGGACTCCAGGAGAAGGAGGAGACTTGTGTAATGATTCCCTTCATTCTTGAAAGAAAAAGAAAAGAAAGAAACACCAGATCAAACAGAGACATTCTAGACCACCTCACTCCAACTGCTGCTTAATAACCGCACCTTTAATTTCCAACACTTCTTTCCTACCAAGGGTTCTGAAGTAGGTTCATGTGCAACGGCTCCCTTTGCTGTCCGCCTCAGACTGGGGACCTGGTTTCTTCTGGTTTCCCACAAGGGAATTCATTTGGCCTCTAACACCAAATTTACATTTTAGGTATTTAGCTGACGCTCTCATCCAGAGCGACTTACAGGGTTATTTGGATTACAGGTGGGCCAGTGCAGTGTTAGGAGTCTTGCCCAAGGACTCTTGTTGGTGTAGCTCAGCATTTGCTACCTAGACTGGGATTTGAACCCCCGTCTCCTACATGGGGTGGCAGCTCCCTGGTGGGTAGTGGTGTTAACCGCTGAGCCACACCAACCACAGAACATGGAGATGCAGGGGATTGAACCCTGGACCTCATACATGCAAAGCATGTGCTCTATCACTGAGCTACATCCCCTAAATTTAAACCCACCAGCAGGAATGAGCTAATCAGTGGACACGCTAGTGCAGCACCATAAAGCTGAAATGCTCTCAAACAGATGCAGCTACAGCTGCAGTGATCTTTACACACGCACCTGCAAAACTGCACACACCAGAGCTGAGGTCCCGATGAACTTACATGCCCACCAGAACAATGTTTAGAGGGCTGGAGTTAACAGATGGCCACTACTGAAGAACTGCTGCCAGCGCTCCATCCTCTAAGGCTGCTTTCCCAGCCCTCCTCTCTACCCCCCTCAACATCGAAGGCTCTGTGGTTTCCACTGTGGAGACACTCAACTTCCTGGGCACCACCATCTCCAGGGACCTGAGGCTGGAGAGGACAGTCTAAATAGCCAAGGAAGCACAGCAGAGAACGTTCTTCCTGAGACAGTCAAGAAGTTCAACCTGCTGTAGAGCCTGATGATTCAGTTCTACACAGGCGATCATCACATCATCCACAACCATCTGGTTTGGTTACTCCAACGAGCCAAATCTCCAGCGCATCATCAGGACGTCATCACTGGATGTAATCTTCCAACACTTCAGGACGTCTACACCGGCCGTCGTACACACTACAGACCATCACAGAACACCTGCTTACACTACTCACACCTGCAGTACAGTCATACACACTACAGACCATCACAGAACACCTGCTTACACTGCTCACACCTGCAGTACAGTCATACACACTACAGACCATCACAGAACACCTGTTTACACTACACACACCTGCAGTTACAGCCTGAGCTCATTCATACACACTGCTCTCAGACTGGTCTGTATCTGCTCCTGATAGATAACCACACAGTGGAGCAGAGAACCTCAGTAAACATGTAACCTGCACCCAGAAACTCAGATCAACCCACCAGCTTAGTCCAGGACTAGAACTTCAGAGATCCACCAAGTACCACCTTTACTGAACCCACATACAGAACTTCAGCTGGAGAGAACAGGCACGATAACTGCTTCTCGCTGCACTATTAATCTGATGTTCAGTTATTAATGTTGTTGTTGCTTTTTGTTTGTAAGGCAGTTTGAATAACAAGTGTATCACAAATAAACCTCACTCATACAATTAGCGCCCCACCTGGACTGCAGGGGAACTACACTGGAAACACGTCATCACACAGACTGGTCGAGTATTTTTATCCCACCCGTATTCAGACAAACCCCGCCTCCTGTGCTACGATTGGCTTGCTGTTCACACGTGCAGCTCGTCGACTGGCCAGGTGAGAAGGTGTTGACATCACCATAGCAACCACAGAACACACACACAGGATCTCCAGCTGCATTGCTCAACACCTCGAGATGAAACCTCTAATGAAGTAGAACCTGATGTTTCATTAACACTTACCACACAGCAGGCTGAACCATGTTCTACAGTACTACAGGAACGTCTAACACTGGAGAACCCAGTTTATTCACACTTACCTTATTCAGGCTGAAATCTAACCTCCTGGACAGTAAACGGACCCCCTGATTCCTCCACCACCACCAGTAACAGCTGGGACTGGATTGGGCATGTACTGGACAAGTTTCTGGATGTAGCCACATCAATGTTCAGACACTCTTACATCAAAGAATTGGTCAGTTGGTCCAGATTTGGTGGATGTCTTCCCTGGTACAATTCCGAGGAGAATTCCCTGTAGACTGGGATTTTATCCACTGCTGGTAGACCCGTATGACCGTACGCTTCCACACACCTGAAGATTCAGGTACTTCCTTCACACTATGGTCTTTGACACGCCCAAATGCAGTCACTCCTTTTAGCCAATCATTAACATCTGCTCTGGAGCCATTTTCCACACATGGAACGAGACATTCCCTGCACTGTACCACCTCTTCCCAATCTATGGATCCTGTTGTCACTCACACCCCGCAGGGATTTATAGCCCCATGATCCTCTGCAGGAGCCTGAAGATACTACAACCATGGATAATCAAACCTTTCCTGCGTTTAGCATAAACTGATATTAAAACGTCTTCATGATTATGAAACTAGTAAGATGAGTGGTTCTGTACATCACAGAGAAACTTCATAATGTAGAACCTTAATCACATTACATTATTAAAATTCATACACTGAAACACACCTGAATCACTTCCACAGAAACACAAACACACGATGAATCAACACCTGTGTCACGGTGTAAAGACAAACTGAAACGTTCACCAGAAACAGCAGCACAAATATCAGACTTTATTAAAAATAAACAGGTCAATAAAAATGTACGGTAAACACACGGCGATTTTTAAACATCAGCCAGATCATCACAGAACAGGAAGTGACATGAATAATGTGCTCATGAAACTTAGATCAGCTTTTCTGTGTCTGTAAAGACAGCGCTGTGGTGTAAAGTCAGGCTTAACACGGTTAAACTAGCTAGACATCATCATCACAGAAGAACATCCCGTACAGGTATTACATACTAAAGTAAATCATCTTCCAGCAGATCCTCAGCAGTAGAACCAGTCAACACCAACACCACCCACACCTGCTTTACAGCAGCACCAAACCAGTACAGCCCGTTACAGCAGATCACAGATTCACCTTCAACACCTGCTTCACGTGCTCGTGTAACTGATCTGGTGTTCCAGCACGGTCAGAACTTCACTGACGGACCCACCCGGCTTCTACAGCAGCCTGCTGCTGCACTGAGCAGTCAGAGACCACCCTTCGTTCGCTTCACCCCCAGTCAAAACAGCCTGTAAGTACAGGTTAGGGCTCCCTCAGGAGACACGTGTGAAGAGATTACAGGAGGAGCTTCTGAACCTGGAGAAGATTAAAGAGGACAACAGGAACCCTAACCACCACCCACAGGACCTGGTAGACCACCAGCACTACCCCGTCAGATATACAGCTCTTAAAACTTTCATATCTGACAGAGAGGAGAACATCAAGCCCCACCCTCGCTTCAGATCTGAGAGAGAGGAGAACATCAAGCCCCACCCCCGCTTCAGATCTGAGAGAGAGGAGAACACCTAACTTCACTCCTGCTTCAGATCTGAGAGAGAGGAGAACATCAAGCCCCACCCTCGCTTCAGATCTGAGAGAGAGGAGAACACCTAACTTCACTCCTGCTTCAGATCTGAGAGAGAGGAGAACACCTAACTTCACTCCTGCTTCAGATCTGAGAGAGAGGAGAACATCAAGCCCCACCCCCGCTTCAGATCTGAGAACATCCATGGGTGTTTGTGTCCATCCGTCCACTGTGAGAAGACTCCTCAACACTATGGAGGTCTGAAAGGAGGTGTAGCTGTTCAAGAAGTTCCACTCTAGAGTCTAGAACCTAAACACCATTGAATGTGTTTGGGGTTATCTGGATGGTGAGAAGAAGCAAGAAATGCTGAACCAGCTTCTAGGAGGAGCTGAAAGTGAGTCTCCTGAGAAGAACGGAAGCTGGAACGAAGGTAGGGAGTGACACACTGAACATTCCGACTCTGGAAGAGCTTTCTGACTGGGAACGAAATGAACGTGGGGTGACTCCTCCTCCACAGGGCTGCATATCAGGTTACACTAGGCCCACAGTATTCAGAAACTGAGATATTGCACTGGATCTGTTTCATGTTCTGGACAGTAACATGTCTGACATCATCTCCATCAGAGCGTCAGTAATTCAGTCTGGTTTAATGGAAAGGGGAAATTTCACTGACCATGCGTTAAATAACAGAAGGATAAATAACCACAACACAGACCAGACCTCTACTTTACAGCCAACTCAGATAAAATCAAGTTTCACTTCTTTTCAAGGTTTAAACAGTAAAATCTGATGTTAGTTGTACACAAAATCTGTAACGTCAATATTCCGATCATCATAACAACTAAAAATAACTTCTATAAAAATTCTAAAACCTTTTACAGTTTTTGTTGGTTAATTTAGGAACAGAACAAACAGATATCCATCACATTCCTGGAATTTATTCCTGATAAATATTCACTGCCTCAAAGATGGACAGCAGTTGTTACGACAACAGAGAATGACCCATAAGCATAAACATCGCTTGCAGCTAGCTAAAACCAACATTAGCTATTAGCAAACCAAAACACATGCAGAATCTCTTTCCTGAAAGGCAACAGTTACACCACGTCACTTTAGAGCACAGTATGAACGCAGCACGGCGTGTGGCGTCCGTGTGGCGTCCGACACCATGAGAAATAATCAGGATTATTAACTTAGGAGAAAATATTTTGACAAAAGGCAAAACTTTTAGTAGTGAATTCATTTTAAACACACATGGAAATTATTTATTTTAATAACTTACTGAAAAACTACGTTTCAAAAGGAAAGCCTTCCGGCTCCGACAGACAACCATACTGCGGAATAACCGGACTGTTCATATACACAACGAATCTCTGAGCTCCGTTCAGTCACCTCAACACTGTACATGCGAGGTAAACCTGCCTGAACAAACATCCAGCTCTCAGAACCGAACACCAGCACTGTGTTCGACACGTGACGATCCATGTGACGTGATGAGGTCCTGCTGGAGTTATCCTATCGTGATCTCCTGAAAGTCCAGATTTTTTGGCATCGACAGGTCGAGAACTTCATCCTCCTCCTCCACCTCCTCTCCCACCACCTCCTGCTCCTCCCTCTTAATGCACTTGTGTTCCTTTAAAGTACCCGAATGCCTGAAGCTCCTCCCGCAGTCTCCGCAGAAGTAGGGTTTCTCTCCGGTATGGAGGCGCTGGTGAGTGGTGAGGTGGCTCTTCAGAGTGAAGCTCTTCCCGCACTCGGAGCAGTGGTAGGGCTTCTCTCCGGTGTGGATGGGCATGTGCTTCTTCAGAGCGCTCCTTAGAGGAAAGCTCTTCCCGCACTCCGGACAGTCGTACGGCTTCTCCCCGGTGTGAATGCGCCGGTGGAGCCGCAGGTTACTCTGCTGATTGAAGCTCTTCCCGCAGTCCAGGCACTGGAATGGCTTTTCCCCCGTGTGGATGTGCTGGTGTTGCTCGAGAGTAGTCTGCCGAGTGAAGCTCTTCCCGCACTCAAAGCAGCTGTACAGTTTCTCTCCCGTGTGAACCAGCTGATGTCTGAGCAGATGGTTCTTCTGGTTGAAGCTCTTCCCGCACTCGGAGCACTGATACGGTTTCTCTCC